>OZ034968.1:16897185-16914685 GCA_964030785.1 Siderastrea siderea | reverse complement strand
TGTAAAGTCTTATGGCTTCCTTTGATTTAAGGGTTAATTCCTAAAGAGTCCAAAGAAACTGTGGTGCTGCTCGGGTGGAGAAGTGAACTCAAAAATTTGGTTTTATCAGCTGACGGACAGGGTGAACTGGCCATCGTAGAGAAATTCAACAGCTGACGTTTTCAGCGTTAGTCCTTTGTTAGAGCGAATAGTTAATAGTTTGCTTATGATTGATTAAAAATGTCAAGCATATATTAAATTAAGGTAGTTTTAACGATTATTTCTGACTCCCTTGGGTTTTTGTTGATAGGTAGATAGCCTGTGATGTGATCCACAAGATGAGCTCTATATTATGGGTTGTGGCTCTGCTGGGGGCTTGTGATGTCATTCAAAAACGCGGCCAACTTGGTCGCTATCTTGGAAGATGTTGATTGAAGATGTTTGATTTAGGCAAGTAGAATATGACACAATTAAACACTTTGCTGCTTTTCTTCGACCTCTTTTGCCTTATTTCACGGAAAAAAGGTGAAAACATGCATTTTTGTTCACATATGGCTTGACTACCGACTATTTATGACTCCATATGTCGTAACCATACAGGTACTTAATGGTAGCTACCGATGGAAAATCGTCTTGCAAATATTCAAGAAAAACCTTATGGGTGGGGAGGGGGGGCATCCACCCTTACCCCTTGGGCGTCCGAGGGTTAACGGCTTGAAGCTGGCGATGCGATCTTGGCAGCCATTTTATCAGCTATTAGAGCAGTGTCTTGAGAATCGATTTTTTTCGGTGATTTTGGCCAAATGGCCAAAAACTTTCAGATTTTGGCCAAATGGCCGAAGCGATAACTTAACAGCAACCTCACTGCGTTTTTCGAAATGCTGTTCAGAGCACGTGTGGTGTAAACAAAAAACGCGCCGAGTTCCTTCTGGGGTACCGAGCGCAACTAATATGTCATCTATATAATGTACTTTAAGTTTTTCTGCGACAGAGATAATTTTGCTCTGATTGCAAATCAAAATGCAAGAATTATTTTAAGCGGAGATGTCAGTTCTGGGAACGACGGAGACAGTGCGAAAGTTTTTCAGTAATAACTTTGACGACTTAAACGTCTAAATTTGTTTCTCTAGATTCAAAGGTACGGCGTCCAACAACGCAATCGACACGATACTTACCTCAGTCAGATCAACTGAGCAGTCGCGTGTAAATAAAGACATGATACTTAACTCAGTCATGAACCAACTGGGCAGTCGCATGTAAATGAACGCACGATACTTACCTCAGCCAGACTAACTGCGCAGTTGCCTGTAATTAAACAAAGACACGATACTTAACTGACAGGCAGACCAACAATGCAGTCCCCCTGTAAACTGAAAGACACGATAGTTATTGAACATTAATATATGAAATTCATATATTTGAACTGCGGATAAAGATAGAATTATATGTAGATCATCGCAGTGACGGTGTTTCAACCTAAGCGGTTGAAAAGAGGAAACATGAAAAAATTCAGGCTTGAACGGGAATCGAAACAATGACCTCTGCGATACCTGTGCCGCGCTCTAACCAACTGAGCTATCAAGCCAACTGGGAGCTGGTCAATTGAGAGCTCCTATTTATCCCTTAGATGGAGAATAAATGAACATTAATATATGAAATTCATAAATTTGAACTGCGGATAAAGATAGAATTATACTGCGATGATCTACATATAATTCTATATCTGTATCCGCAGTTCAAATATATGAATTTCATATATTAATGTTCATTTATTCGCCATCTATAGTCAGACCAACTGCGCAGTCGCGTGTAAATAAAGACACGATACTTCACTCAGTCAGACCAACTGCGCAGTTCCTTGTGAATGAAGCTTAAACATTTTTATAAACTATTATCCAGCACGCTTGTATATCCGTGTATATATCTGAGCAACAACCCCTTTGAATTCGAAGTCTGAAATGCCATCCGTCCTCTTGCCCTAACATCCTGTAAAGTTGGGGCAAAGTGTGACGGCTCTAGCTCTTCGCCCTAACGCAACGGGCTTAGGGCGAACAGACAGTTGAAATTTAAGGCTGTGTGGAAGTCGAAGTGGAGAGGACAAGAAGTATAATTTCATTGTGTGGCTCATAACTATTTTTGTTTGACAATGAAAATCCGGAAAGCGCTGCAATAATGATGTGCAGACCGAAAACTTTATGTTATCATATTATCATTTATTAAAAACTGGACTAGGTATATTGGATTTCTAGCATTTTGATTGGCTCAACGGAGCTAGGCTATCAGCTCATATACCTGCTGCGACCAAATATGGTCAATGAACACTCAACAACAAAGTGAGCTGAAAGTTTTTTTCCTCGCGGGCAACCCAGCGAGTAAAATGGACGAGAAAAATCACTTGTCACCAAATTTAAATCAAGCAGAAATTCCAACAACGTCACCAACAAGCATCACCAACAGCGTCGTCTAACACAAGTCAAAATTGTTTGAAGAAACTGCGCAGAAATAGAAATTTAAGCATTAAGCGTTGTGTTTACAATTAACTTCTTTCATCGATCGTCACGGCGATAATTGAAATTCAACAAACGGTAGGTATTATCAAAAAGGATTTCCACTTCAAAATATCAAGACAAGACATAAAATAAAACACAATGAAATGGGGCTGGAGCATTTAATAAAAACTATCACACATTCATGGCGAGTCGGTGCGAAAATCATGAAGCAGTCTAAACAAGTGCTAAAAAAAATACAGCTGCAAACTACCAAGAAGGAAAGAAGGGCGAGATTGTTTTTCGGCTTTAACATGCAAAATCAGGACACTGGTTTACCTGCACTTGTTGTAGCTCTGTGTTCCAACAGGTCCAAATGCTCAGATAGAAATTGGATGCCATGTAAAGTGAGTTGAATCGCTTTTCCAGTTGTTTGAATGTTGTTTTTACCATTCCGTCCGCAACCTCTAAACCGAGAACAACTGCATTTTGCGCTTTGCGTTTAACAAACTATGATGGTGAATTCTAATGTTCCTCGCTACAGTAATATTGCTTCTGAGCTGCGTAGAAAATACCTCTTCAAGTTCAACTGTTCAAATTTGTTCTGTCTTCAGTTCGATCAAACACGCACATGATGGCTCCGTTGTGCGAACAGATTACAAACTTGTTCAGTTTCAACTCCAGCAGCTTTATGGTGAAATTGTACAGCTTCAATCCGCTTTGAACGATGATTACAACAATGTTCAGGAAAAATCAAACATGTACCATATTTCAGAGCCAATAATTAGATTTTTTTTCCAAAACGTGAGCTACTTTGTTCACTTTCGAGCAGTTTTCATTGATTCATTCAGCTTTGCAATGAAACACTGCAACACTTCGCAAGGTTTTGGCGCCTTTTTCGTTCAGTCATGTGATCGATTCTTGTTCCGCTTAAATTTCTTTTCTCATTTTTCCCATTCTTTCTGATTTTTTTTTAAATAATGGTTAAGTTTTTAATAAAACAATTATTCTACTCGGGCTTGCCTGATATCAAATGATTATAACCAACTCGGCGCTACGCGCCTCGTTGGTTATCTACCATTCGATATCCAGCGCGCCCTCGTAGAATAATTGTTAAATATTATCATAATCATATTATTCCTAAAAAAATCCTCTTGTATATAAAGAGGCAAAAACATGAATCGAGCAAGAAATATACTATACACCCATATGCGCGATTAATATTATTGTAAAACGCAAACCTATTTACAGCTTGTTTAACGCGAAAACATTTTATGTGTCCGTTCTAAACATTAACTTTAGAAAACGTTTTAAAAAGCAGGTTTGCCTTGAGAAATAGTTCAAGAAGACGGTTTCCTTAATTTGAAGAAAAAAGAAACTTTAACGTAATGTTTATTAATTATTCAAGTCAACTGCATATTTCCTCATAAATACCGTTCACACTGTATTTTTCACACTGCTGGCAAATGAAGTGTGTGCTACATGAAAAGCCTTACACTTTCGAAGCTGAATTCAATTATGCGTCACGTTTCGTTTAAAGTGTTTTATAAGCTCTTTCCTGATGTCTTTTTTGAAGAATGCATATACTACGGGGTTAGCAGCCAAGTTGATGATACAGAGGAGAAGAACAATTTTCTTCAAGGTGGCAGTGACGACGCAAGTTTTGGCAATAAAGCAGTAACAAACGTAATTTCCACCGGCGAAGGTGATATTGAAGAGTGTAATAATAAGGATGATCATAACAGTGTTTCTCCTTTCAGGACGTGGAATATTCTTCGAGATACCAACCGCCTGAATAGCGTAGTTATAGCGGACTTGAGCTTCTAAAGCGGCGCATTGACGAGAGATTTTCCAAGTAATGTATATCAGGCGGCAAGTGACAAATAAGAAGAAAATGCCTGGAAAAACCTGAAATATTAAAACTCTGCTTGTCTCGAAAACCAAAGTAAAATCCTTGTTTCCTCTGTATGATAAGGCTGCTGGCAGTGTAAAGAAAATCAGTGAAGTTACCCATGCTGCAAAGCTTAGGAGACACCAGGTTTTTCTTTCCCTAAAAGATGCATACTTAAGTGGCTTGAAGACGGCGAGGTACCGATCGGCGGTTAGAACACAAAGGTTTGTGGTGGAAGCGTACATGAACGTATAGCACACCTTGTACCATAACCCAGAGTGTCTCAAATCTATCTCGTAAAACCAGAATGATATATATCGGCAAGGAAAAAAGGTCAGCGCAGCGCAGAAATCTGCCACAGCAAGCGATGTAATAAACCAGTTGGTTTTAGTGCGGAGGCTTGGCTTGGAGATAACGATGAAGATGACAATTGCGTTTCCAAGCAAAGCTAACGACGTGAAGAACCAGCCAAGAATCCAATACCACATCATGAGCGCGAAATGACAAGAAGATGCAGAATGTCCTATGCGATTAGCAGCGTGTCCCTTTCTTGAAGGGTGTATAACATTGTGGGGTTGTTGTGTTTGAAGTCAATACATTTAATAAAACGTTAATTGTCTATTGATGTCGGACTGACCACAATAGCAAGTTTAATCCCTTGGGCCGTTCCTTTCGCAACATACGCGTACGCCTTCTCGGTTTTGGATAAACCCGCCCAAAAACAGCTCAAACTAGTTCAATGAAGCGAAGATTGCTTGCGCATATTCCAAGGTAATTTAATACTCGCTCAGAAAACGTTGCTATGAAAAAACGTTCTTCCTTTTAAATCATGTTCATGATCAACTGATTGTAAATAAAACAACGTTGCGTTGGTGCTAGTCAACAGAACAGTAGGTATGATGAACAACCTAATGGGCGCGAAACGACCCTATATATAGGAAACGTTCGATCTTGCAACATATTTTAATTTCGCTGAGAGCATTTCCTACGAGCGCATGGGACAGGATATCGACAAGACTACACCTATCCTAGAGATGAACTTACTCTTTGTTAGATCGAGAAAACTAGGGAAAAGGATCAAGAGCTCACAAAATCCTTCATTCATTTTTCGTATTCTCAGAAGAACCAGCAGTTATGTTGGCACATGTAATTATACAGCTGCGAGTTCCTTTGGGTACCGTGAGCAATCAAAAAGCAAGGTGCAGAGCTTATGAATACGTTGCTGATTACACAATGGGTAAACCTATTGACAATCAAAGTAATTAATCCTCCACTCAAAACAAAACAAAAACACTATTATTAAAAGAAAAATTATCTTAGACCTAAGTGCTGGTTGTTTTTGTTCATTTAAGCTCCCTCTAAAACACAAAAACAGGCTTAAGCCAAAAGAAAGAAATAAACCCAGATTGAAGTTATAAATATACGAAATTTATATATTTGAACTGCAGAATGAAGCAATAAATGTAAAGAAGATCCTCGCAGTTATTAACGCAACTTATGCAGTTGCGAAAAGAAAGCCTGAAATAATCAGGCTTGCCGGGATCCCGGCAAGCCTGATTTTTTCAGGCTTTCTTTTAGCAACTGCATAAGTTGCGTTAATAACTGCGAGGATCTTCTTTACATTTATTTTTTTAAACCCAGATTCTCAGTCAGTATCCGAGAGTGCATACAACTTTGAACTGACCATCTTGACATGAAAATTGGTGAGCTAATTGTGTCTAAACCAACTGGCGATCTTCTGACAACATTTTTCTCATCAATAAATAAAATAAAATAAAATAGTTTAATTTGCTAGAACTAGGACCAAGGAATTTTCTGAGCAGCATTTAGCCATGTTTTGGGCTAACAGACATACCTCATGGAAGTACTTAACGCTTAATAAGCTGAAAATAACGTAAAATGCCGCACTAAGTAAGAGGTAACAAGAGATAATTGGCAAAAACAGAGGTATTTACGCTATACAAACGTCTATGGCTTAATAAGTACGTTCAAGGTATTTATCTGACTTTTTTTCATGATGTAAGGTCCGTTTTCAAAAGGACAAAAGGTCCGTTTTCAAAAGGACAAAAGCCGGTGGCCAATTAGTTTGATCCCGGCTAAATAGCGAAACAATGAAATTAGCGTATATTGTCTTCTAGAAGCGAAGATTTCGTAACCTTTATCTCTTGTGTATCAATTGTCCATCATTTGTGTTTCAGGCATATTGCACATGCGTCTCAGCAAATTATCCCTTGTGGACTAATACTATCACCGGACGGTTTAATTTAAAAGTTACTCAGACATGCAACAGAGTCAACGAACTGAGGGTCATTGCACATAGATCCTATAATATACTGGGGCTAACAGGTCCTGCCCCTTGCTACTGGCACGTGCTTACAAATTGTGCTGCACGACCTCTGAATAACTAGAATCAAATCTTATGCGAACAAAATGGATACCGAAGTCCCCCTTTAAAGTTAAGAGCTATTTCAGTTGCCAAATCGCAGCAATTTGTTTGCAGTTGAATCCCAATTTTTAAACCTTTCAAAAACTTTTTGTCGCCGGTGAAATTGGCAAAGGTACAGGGGCACCCAACAAGAAATGTTAGCAAAATACTTGAAATATCATTTTCTACTTTCTTGGAGTAAGCGAATACAGATTGATCTATTCGGATTTTTTTTAGCTGAAAATCTAAGCCACAGAAAATTTTAGGAAACAGAACTATCGGCCGAATTTCAGAGCTGCTGATGGCTCTCCGAAAATACTAGCTGACCTTATTTTGCACTCTAAACGACATATTTGTCCCTCCGAAAACAATAGGAACTAATAAGTCCTCTTGTTACAAAAGTGCGACGTGATGTTTCGCCAAAGAAATCTCCGAAAATCGTAGGCGATTTTATGTCTTCCGAATTCCCCGAAACAAACCGTTGGGTGCCCCTGAGGGTAGTTTGCTTAGTCTAAAACGAGCTGTCTGTATAAGAACCCTCACTTTCTTTCGTTTTTGACAGGGTGATTAAATCTGAGATCACAAAGATCCATTTGAACCTTTCAATTGCGGTTGGAATTGCACAAGTTCTGTTCCTTGCAGCAGGCACTGAGAAACTAGTCGAAAAAGAGGTAGAGAAGAATTTAAAAACTTTCTCTTGTTGAAACTACCGTAAAATTCCGATAATAAGCTCCCCTCCACCCCCCGAAAATAAGCCCTCCCAAATAAAAGCCCCCCAAATTTTGTTCGCAAAAAAGCTTCCGATAATAGGCCTCCCTCCCCTCCCCTGAATATAAGCCAATGGGCTAATATTAAGTTTGCTTCCCAAAAACGATAACGGCATAATATCCTCCGATTATAAGTCACCTCACAAATTATCGCCTCTAGCTAAATAGCAATAATGAAATAGCAATCTGAACACTGCCCACATTCCTTCCGGTGTAACATTTTCAGAAGTAAAATCGCTCATTTTCAGACGCAAAATCCCCTCCAAATATAAGGTGCACCATTTCTGAAGAGTACAACTCCTTCAAATAATAAGCCCCCCCCCCACCCCTCCCCCCGAAAATAAGAAAAGCCTTTTTCGGAATTTTACGGGATGTTGAAAAAGGTCGTTGCAGTTTAATTAAGGCTGCAAACCTTTACCGGTTACATAGTATATTCAGGTCGTCCGAGCTACACATAACCAAACTGGCAATAAAATGAGTTTGACATACGTTGCGTACCCAAAAAACGTTTATCGGCAACTCTGATGTGGTTCCTAAGGTAGTCTTGGGAGACGGGAAAAATTCTTCATAAAGAGGAAGATCAATAGTGGAGCTCAGTAATGTAAAGAGGCAACAGTGTATTTATCTCGTCGAGAGTTTGAGACTACGTATATTCAATGAAGGATAAAAAATATGACTCATCAAAGCAAGCAGTAACAATAACAAAATTGTTATTGATAGCGGGAAAAAAATTACAGTGAAAAAGGCAAGTGACTTTAGTTAGTACTGTCTTTTATGTTTTTCTTTTTTTAAAGGTTATTTGCAAGCTGTACGCTGGTCTGTTATTCCACTTCTTTATGTCAGTTTTTACGTGGATGTTTGTGGAAGGAGTACACCTTTATCGAATGGTCGTGATAGCTTTTGTCAGCAGGAGTATGATGAAGTTCTATTTCACCCTTGGATGGGGTAAGCTTTACCTTTTTCTACTGACATTGGCTCAGTGCTGGGAAAGCAAAAGACCTTTGTCGACACCCGACGCCACTTCGTACTAACATCGTTGTCTTTCCATATTTTTTGGAGGGAGGGGGGGGGGAGGTTGGATGAGGGATTTTGAAACATCTGACAGACCCTTTTTCTGCCCTTTCCATTTTTCATACGCTTTGCATTTAAAGTTCAAGTTCACATCCTGCGGTTACAAAAGATTTAGCAGCTGGTGTTATGGTGTACTGTTGCTGTTGTTATTGTTGGCAGCAGGTGGTACAATTTTTATTATGACAGCTCGAAATTAAAACTCGTTGATTGCTTAATCTAGTCGATTTGCGAATTTTTAAGCAAGTGATTTTTTGTAGTAAAAATGCCAATCGCAGTTAGCTTGAGGTGGTGTTGTCAATCGTTGGGTCACGACCGAGATGTGTGGCAAAAGACTGTAGGCACCCTTCTATAAACTGATTAGCCTGCGAGTAGGCTCACTAAGTGTGTTATTCGTACGAGTATTTGGCCGCGGAGCCGTGATTTGGAAGCCGGCGAGTGAAGCGAATCGGCGAGACGAAAAAGGCGCTTCTTGCCCGCTCCAGCGCTTCGCTCGCCGGCTCGCAAATTGTGGCTCCACCGCCAAGATACTCACACGAATAACACACTAAGTGAGCCTGCTCGCAGACTATACTCCGCCGAAGAACCAAACCGTTAAATTTCACCGATTATAACAGAAGAATTGTTAAATTATCAAGCAAGTTGCTCTATCGTATAACCGTTCTTTGTAGGGCTCCCCGCTTGTACTGTTGTGATTGCTTCAAGCATTGCGCAAGATGGGTTCGGAACATTCACCTTGTAAGTGCTGTAAGATTTACCATTCCTCACTATACTAGAAAACCAGATAAACAGCCCATTTTTAACTCGTTTGGTGAGGGGTAACCTACATTTATTGTGTAGTGTGGCTGATCCGGGGCTTTCGCCACCTCCACACCGCTGCTTCAAGCCTTTGTGTACCTTTTTTTTACTCTGAAGTAGTCACTATGTTCCCACTAAGAAAAAAGCCGAAAGAGCAATCGACGAAGGTTACCACAAAGAATTGTGGATTTGGCTTGTCAAGTATCAAGGACAAGTGTCCATTTGGACTCCTTCCCTGCGGTTTGTCCCTGCACACTGAAGGCTAACCCCAACCAGTGGTTAGCCCTGCTATCGGCTAGCGTTCGATCATGGAGCAATGTTTCTAGTTACCTCTTGACACAGGAGCAGGGTTTTATACACTGGAGATGTGTGGACTGCCTATGGTTAGTAACCCTACCACATTCATCGGTAACTGGAAGCACCTCATCCTGTCATGCATGATCATCCGTTAAAGCGGCTTTTAATTGAGTTCAAAAGTAGCTGAGTTTACGTTTGCTTTGGTGTTGCTCCACTAAGATCTGAAAAACATTCGCTCCACTTTCTTAATCAATAAAAAAGGCGTTTTTCCGCACATCATGCCCGCATCATGACGCAATTTAATTCAAACGTCAGACAAACTCGGCGAAAAAGAATGCAATAAATCAGCGCAATAACCACGCAAAATTAACGAAAATTCCCCTCTAAAGTAAACGTATTATTTGCTGTTTTGCGGATATTGGAGCGATTTACAGCGATTTGTCCTGTGTTTAGAGCGCCTAGAGTAAATTTGACGCGACTGAAATGCGAAGAAAAACTTTTTCGAGTTCAGATTGGCTCATTGTGTTCTACGCTTCTGTAGTGATCGGCCATTGGAAAATCCTTTGCAATTGGTTTTGCATTGGTTTAAAGACACATGCACCGACTCACATCACACTGATTTACCTACTGTGTAACGTTTTTCTTGCCAGCTGTTGGTTATCGCCAGTAGGTGGTGTAATTTGGGATTTTGTTGGACCAGCGTTTGCAGTTATTGGGGTAAGTACATTTCAGTAAGGAAAGATGAACGTTTATCCGTTTGTCTCACAATGGAATCGCTTTGAGTTGCTGATCGCGACGTTTCGACTGAAATGCTGCAATACTACATTTAAGTAAGTACATGTGTACCTGGAGTTTTGAAAACAATGCTCCTCGGTCGAGGCGTCTGGACCGGTGCGGAGTGAGTCGGTAATATGTGTGACGAGTCTGGTTTTTCTCTTCCGCTCTCATCCCTTACTTTCCTTTCTCTTTCGTGTGGTTTCGAGGTTATTTGGTGTCATAAAACCTTTCGTTTCAGCATCGTTCCGGTAAAAATGGCCAAATTTGTAGGAGCTACAATTTCAAGATTCCAGCTAGATATTAGCGATAGGCCTCACGGACTGGCTGGATTTACCATCAAACCTATACAATATTGCAGCTGTTTACGTTAGTTTATGTATAAGAAAATATGCCGTTTTTACAAACTTTGACCGAAACAAACCAGAACCGGCCTTTTAGGGGCCTGTTGATAAATTACCGTAACAGATCACTAGGACGAGTATACAGTAAGTAAAGCTTCCCTTACAGAGGCTCTTGTTATAAAAGGTACGGTGGTTTTGGTCCTGTTTACAGAAGTTCGTTTCACTTCAGTTGTAATCGCTCTACCTAAGTGTTTTCAAAAATTGAACGATAAGTTGTTCAATGCATTCGACTTTATTACCAATAATACCTGTGAAGATGTTTCATCGTTGTTGTGTTAGTTTGGTTTTGAGTCTGGGGAGTTTAGAGTTGTAACAGGGCTGTCTATTTGTTCTTCTCGACTAAACTCGGGCAAAGGACTATTAAAACATGGTCCCTATCCGTTTCAGTCTCCCTGTGGGTCTAACACTGACTGGCTTACTTCACTTCAGTTCTCCTTTTATTTTTTCAATCATCTCCCTGAAACACAAACATTTTTCAGTAGGCGGACGACATTAGGAACTGAATCCCCGACCCATACCCCACTTACGACTACATGTACCATCCATTTATTGCTGTGTTCATCTGAGACTAGAGTTCACAGTCATGAAGTAGTTTGAGCGAAGTCCGAAAAACAAGTTGCTTTTGAGTGAATGTTATATTCACTTACGAATTATGTCTCTATTAACAGATCAATTTGTTTGTGCTGGTTAGTGTTCTTCGCGTTCGAATAAATATCAGCAAGAAGGAAGGAACAAAGGCTCAGTTGAGGTATCTATATATATTTACCACCTTTTCAATTTTAGATGGCTTGGTACAGTTTTATTTGATATGATTAAGATTTAAAAATGAGTTTAAGAGACAATTATTTCAACAAATGGGAATAATATAACAAGGACAGTTTCCCGATGCGTAAACTCAAGTAAACGAATTCAAACTGAGATTTTTTGCCAATCTTCCTCCGTCTGGGTGATATTTTGTTACGTCATAAGGCTAACCATACATCACTTGAAAATAGCGCTTCTTAAAGGGCAATTTACACGGTACGATTTTGTCGCATGCGATATGCTTACGCCATGCCTACAACACGAATCGTGTCGTGTAAATTAAACCTACAACATCCTTACAACAGTTGCACGCAACACGAAAAATGTCGTAGGATTTTAAAACATGTTTTAAAACCCTACGACAGTCGTAGCCACAATCAAACTGTTAGAACGACGAGTTGTATACGATCTTTGCCTGACGCAAGCGGCGCGCGCTACAAAAGTTGCATACGACAGTCGTAAGCAAAAATCGCACCGTGTAAATCGGCCTTAACAGAGAGAGACCTCACGTGAAAGTAGAATCATTGCTTCGCAAGACCACCATTTTATTTTTTGTACGCGCGGCTAGGCTTGAGAGAAGTCTGGAACTGATGCCGCTTAAATTGGGATGCTTGGAAAAGAGAAGCCTTCGGAAACCGATCGAAATTCTCGGCAAACGGTTGGAACCTCTGAAGACTGATTTCCAAACTTTATTATTGGCCGCAGACTTCGTGGTGTCTTTGTTCCATCTTTGCACCAGCTGACTACGTATACATTAGTCAAAACGACAGCCCTTTGATAAAGACATTAAAAACAAGTTGATGTGAGGGCTCCTTGTGGTCTTAAGTGACTTGAGAAAACTTGTGCTTTTGCTTATTTATTTCTTATTAATCATGATTAGAAACTTGACCGTCTAAATTTTTGGGTTTCGTATAATGTGCCACTTAGGAGATAGTAAAAATGTTGTCATTTATTTATTTATTTGATTATTGTTTACCTCAGAACAAGTGCCCGTGTCCCGCTAGTGCTATTATCTCTTCTTGGCATCTCCTGGGTGTTCGGATTATTAGCTGTCAATGAAGACACTGTACTGTTCCAGTATATATTTACAATTTCCAACTCAATACAGGTACATTTATTTTAAAAAAACAGCTATTTAATATTCAATATTAACATTGTTCAGTATTTAACACCCATAAGTCAAAAACAAAGCCATAGGGGTTGAAAATCGGGGATTAAGTTACGGAAGTACGAAAATTCCAAAGACATCCCAGTATTCCTAATCAGTTGAAAATCGATGAACAGTAATTTAGTGTGAGTGATACCAATCGATAAAAGTTAAAGTCAGTCTCTCGTTTCCCCGTACACCTCCCCCCCCCCCCCCCCATTTCTACCGGGCTCTCGCCCCATGTCCCCCTCCAATAATATACTGCGTGACCATATCGATTTAAGGTTGAGTACCGTACAAAGGAATCTGGCAAGGCAATTATAGTACGTGCCAACAGAAGAAACTATTGGGAGAAATGGCGGAAGCTGTAAGATACCTCAGTTGTGCATTTTAGGGAGACCATCCGAACTGACTAGGAACCATATGCAGTAGGATAAACACAGTCTGGCTTCCACAGTATCTGTCTGTCATTTACCCACGAACTTCTGCGCCACTGACACTTCTTCTTTTATCAATGAAATCAATAACCTCCCTTGTTCCGAGTTATTCCTGCTAAATTACATCAAGTTGAGTAAGGACATCCTCACAATCATGTCTTTTCAATGTAGACAATATCATCAGGATATCAAAACGTACAAGAACGCTTGTTGCAAAATTTATATATTGTAGGCTGTAAAGCTGTATAGCCAGAGCCTGTACATTTTACTGGGGCCGAGGTTATAAATCCCAACGGTTTCCTGAGGGCTCCTCCCCAAATTTATTAAGGTGTAATTTGTAAGGCGCAAAATGGCTGGTTGACTGATATTCCCAGTGATGTTATATACCTAATTCAATAAAGGTTGCTTTGGCAATTGGTCATTGGCAATTGGACATTGGGCATTTGGGCATACGGAACACAATGCAATGCTTTGCTTGAGTGACCGCAAGCAATAGCCTCCCAGTGCCCAATTGCCCAATGCCCAAAGCAACCTTTATTGAATTAGGTATATACCGCACAGACACTGGCGATGAGGTTGAATTGATATATCTCCGAAACGATGACCAGTGGATGAAAATTTCTTTAGTAGGCTCGATGTCTGCCGTATTATAACAATCGATGATATCCGACTACGGATAAAACTTTCTCAATCGCCGCGAGTGATCATAGTTTTCTAATGGTGTTTTAATAACATTGGTTAGATGAATTGGCATCGAATATGATTTTTAGACAACCCAGTTTACCCAATTAATTACATTAACCTGGAATGCAAAAGATTTTATATTTGGTACCCTTTCTATTCCTAGGGACTACTGATTTTCGCATTCCATTGTGTTGGCAACTCAGAGGTACCCATGGTATTTTGTACTTTTCTAGAGTAACCGCTGTACTGTAGAAAAGAAATAGAATTTTTTTGACAGTCCTGCTTGACTAAGTAAGGAGTAACCGTGAAAGCTCGTGAACGGGGTTCCTTTAGGATAAATAATTCTCGCTTTCTTGTTTTCAGAAGTGGCAAAGTCTCGCCATTGTTCACGATATAATAAAATAATTCATTTCGCGTTCCCTTTCATGCTTATCATAATTATTTATTAAATTTTAATCTCTTTGGAATTTGAATTTCGATTAGAACAAACAAAGAAACAAAATGATAATTATTAGTGATAAATTTTCTTGATTCTCGTTAATACCTTGTGGCTATTTTAAAAATGGTTTGCGTTATTATTTATTTTCTTTGTCAGGTGCGTCAGGAGTTTCAAAGGAAAGCGTCCCATCTGAATCTGATGCGAAGCCTTACCAGTCCCTCTTCGCCAGCTACTGCCCGTGTTTCCCGCGTGTCCCGCGTGTCCCCTGTACTACTGGAAGACGTCACTCACAATAAAAAGAGGGACGGGTGGGTTGGGGGAAGGATTTAGCTGCAAGGCAGGCGTAATGCTACTTATTCCAACCCTTCCCGTGAATCCCTCAAGTGAACAGGACTTGAGGAGAATTTTCATTTTACAAAAACCAAGCAAAACTCGCATTCAGAAATACCTGTATGAAAAATTATCTTGATTACTGTAGCCTTTATTTTGGAAATGCTATGAGGATATAATTACTGTATCGCCCAGTTACTTCCAGAGCTGAGAGATGAGAGATTTCTGAGAGATCAAGAGATGATAATGTTGAGGATGTTATTGCTTACGACACTTAAGACAGGTCGGTGGGCCTTCTGTGGGCCTTTCGATCCCGTCCTTGTTAAGCAGTAGTTGATACCTGTTATTTGTAGATATTCATTCTTATCAAGTTCACCAAGTGTTCAGGACCATAGTTTTCTATTAGAGGGCCATTTTTCATGACTTTCAGATCATTTAAAATAAAAGAAATGTATACGAATCTCTGAGCTAGTTACGTACATTAACTTTTCTTGCAGACGACAATTTTGCCCAATTTTAGTTGCGAAGTTGGGGGGTGAAAGGCAGCCTAGTATCCAGGCCTTCTCTTCTCGCTCACACGACTTGAGCTGACTTGGCGCAAAATTTCGTGACGTCACCTAATAGCATTTCGCACCAGGTCGAGACGAGTGGGCGGGAGGATAACGGTATTCAAGCCAATATCCGAGCATGAGGTAGATAAATACATTGTGCATTTGCAAAAGCAAAGTTAACTTTCGAATTTACCCAGCTGTGAAACCAGTCAGAGAGGGAATTTTTATAAACGAATGGACTTTTGGACATTCTTCTCGTGTGTTGTCACGGACACGGGGTCGGGGAGGACAAGTTAGGATTCCAAACTACGCAATCAGTAAAATACATTTTGCACCCATTTCGTGATACTCTTTGTAGTAAATTAAACTGAGCGGGAACTTGACGTTATATCTTTCAAGCAAGCAGTTGTGTTAGCATTGTAGTATTGTTTGCATCAAAAACAATATTCATCCGGCCCCGGTTCCTGGAAAGCCGATTAAACGATCCCCCAAGTAGCAGTTAATCCACCATTAGATTCCTTATCTCTAGAATAACTAATCCAGGGATAAAAAGGCGTTCCTGAAAGCAGAGTTATTCCTCGTTTAACTATCCCTCGGTTAAACTCATATCAAACCGATTCAACAAGTTACCAGCATATAATTAAAAGCGTGGGAAAACGACAGAGCGGGAGAAAAAAGTCGACTCCGATACTCGTTTCACCGATCGATACCTGTTGTAGTCTATTGTCGATATTTGACAGCGGTAGTACAGCGCCGCTGCCCTTTGTCTGGTTGCGACACAACTATGGTGGCCCAGCATTATCATAGTAAAATATGTTAGTTTTTGAAAAGAAAAGAATAAAAAATGGAAAGAAACGAAAAATATAAGCAATCAAAATAGAAAAAAGGGATAAAAAATAACATGATAATAAAAATTAATAATATTAAGTAAAATATTGTTTGATGACAAATAAAAAAGTCAAAATAGGGTTATCAAAATAAAAAAGAATAATTTAAGCACTAAAAAAATTAAAAATATTTTGAAAAAATATAATCGGAAAAATGAAGTTCAGAAAAAACATTGAAAATCATTGTTAAAAAAACAACACTGAAAATCAACATGGAAAATCAACATAGAAAATCAACATTAAAAATAAGCATTGAAAATAAAACATTGCAAATAAACATGGGAAATTAACATAGGAAAAAAAAAACGTTATATCCACGTGGCCTGTCGTTATCATAGACCAGGATGCTTTGCACCAAGACTTTCCCCCCTTTTTTGGGCTCCTGTGTTCTGACCCCAAATAAGGACATGTCCTGTTGTTTGTATGAAGTGTGAAGTTTGCACGCTGCAACTGACACTTAGGGGCCGACCATTTAACTCTTGAGGGGGGGGGGGGGGGTGGATGATTTCGAAAAAAAATTTCCTGCAAGCCCTTGTTGGAAGAAAAAAATTGCATGCAGCACAAATGAAATAGAAAAAAAAATTCTTGCACTGCTGCAAGCAAGAAAAAAAAAAGTTGCAAAGCTATTTCATCATTCCAGGGGGACTTTACAAAATCCCAGCAAAACTGCAACCATTCTTCCCTTGCTCCCTTTAAACTCTTGAGTTGGTTATGCTTCAGAATGTGCAATGCATTCTTAGCTTTATAGGGTCCGACAATCTGTGAGTCAGCGAGCCACTCCAGCTAGCCTAAATCACACTCTGGTTTAGCCAAAACAACATTCCGGTTAGCCTACAGTTATTAGCTTTAATGGGTAGCTTGCGGTTAGCCCTATATAATGGGACTGATATTAAGGGATTTCTGGCTTGCACGGTTCACAAGGCTCGCAAGTCATAGGAGTCATGCAAGCCATTATGGTTAGCCTAAATTACACATTGGCTAACCTAGTTAGCACTGCAGCTAGCCTACAGTTCCTTTATAGGTAGCTTGCGGTTAGCCTTTTTATTGGGATTAGGGATTTCTGGCTCGCTGGCTCGTACTGTATCCAAACTCGTTAGCTTTATAATATCACAAGCAGTAATGGAGGTAAATTTTTCTATTTAAAGAATCAAGTTTTATTAGACAAAGATTATAATTTGTTCATTTTTAATCTTTTTAACTGAAGCATTTTCATGTAACATAGCATTTATAACATACAACATTTTTGCCATTTTTGATTTTTGCGATGTTTTAGTAATGCACCTATCAATGTCTAGCCCCAATGGGGGGAGTGCAGGCATACCCAAGGGCTAT
>OZ034968.1:16359685-16892185 GCA_964030785.1 Siderastrea siderea | reverse complement strand
CACACTGTATTTTTCACACTGCTGGCAAATGAAGTGTGTGCTACATGAAAAGCCTTACACTTTCGAAGCTGAATTCAATTATGCGTCACGTTTCGTTTAAAGTGTTTTATAAGCTCTTTCCTGATGTCTTTTTTGAAGAATGCATATACTACGGGGTTAGCAGCCAAGTTGATGATACAGAGGAGAAGAACAATTTTCTTCAAGGTGGCAGTTACGACGCAAACTTTGGCAATAAAGCAGTAACAAACGTAATTTCCACCGGCGAAGGTGATATTGAAGAGTGTAATAATAAGGATGATCATAACAGTGTTTCTCCTTTCAGGACGTGGAATATTCTTCGAGATACCAACCGCCTGAATAGCGTAGTTATAGCGGACTTGAGCTTCTAAAGCGGCGCATTGACGAGAGATTTTCCAAGTAATGTATATCAGGCGGCAAGTGACAAATAAAAAGAAAATGCCTGGAAAAACCTGAAATATTAAAACTCTGCTTGTCTCGAAAACCAAAGTAAAATCCTTGTTTCCTCTGTATGATAAGGCTGCTGGCAGTGTAAAGAAAATCAGTGAAGTTACCCATGCTGCAAAGCTTAGGAGACACCAGGTTTTTCTTTCCCTAAAAGATGCATACTTAAGTGGCTTGAAGACGGCGAGGTACCGATCGGCGGTTAGAACACAAAGGTTTGTGGTGGAAGCGTACATGAACGTATAGCACACCTTGTACCATAACCCAGAGTGTCTCAAATCTATCTCGTAAAACCAGAATGATATATATCGGCACGGAAAAAAGGTCAGCGCAGCGCAGAAATCTGCCACAGCAAGCGATGTAATAAACCAGTTGGTTTTAGTGCGGAGGCTTGGCTTGGAGATAACGATGAAGATGACGATTGCGTTTCCAAGCAAAGCTAACGACGTGAAGAACCAGCCAAGAATCCAATACCACATCATGAGCGCGAAATGACAAGAAGATGCAGAATGTCCTATGCGATTAGCAGCGTGTCCTTTTCTTGAAGGGTGTATAACATTGTGGGGTTGTTGTGTTTGAAGTCAATACATTTAATAAAACGTTAATTGTCTATTGATGTCAGACTGACCACAATAGCAAGTTTAATCCCTTGGGCCGTTCCTTTCGCAACATACGCGTACGCCTTCTCGATTTTGGATAAACCCGCCCAAAAACAGCTCAAACTAGTTCAATGAAGCGAAGATTGTTTGCGCATATTCCAAGGTAATTTAATACTCGCTCAGAAAACGTTGCTATGAAAAAAGGTTCTTCCTTTTAAATCATGTTCATGATCAACTGATTGTAAATAAAACAACGTTGCGTTGGTGCTAGTCAACAGAACAGTAGGTATGATGAACAACCTAATGGGCGCGAAACGACCCTATATATATGAAACGTTCGATCTTGCAACATTTTTTAAATTCGCTGAGAGCATTTCCTACGAGCGCATGGGACAGGATATCGACAAGACTACACCTATCCTAGAGATGAACTTACTCTTTGTTAGATCGAGAAAACTAGGGAAAAGGATCAAGAGCTCACAAAATCCTTCATTCATTTTTCGTATTCTCAGAAGAACCAGCAGTTATGTTGGCACATGTAATTATACAGCTGCGAGTTCCTTTGGGTACCGTAAGCAATCGAAAAGCAAGGTGCAGAGCTTATGAATACGTTGCTGATTACACAATGGGTAAACCTATTGACAATCAAAGTAATTAATCCTACACTCAAAACAAAGCAAAAACACTATTATTAAAAGAAAAATTATCTTAGACCTAAGTGCTGGTTGTTTTTAAATAAAATGGTTCATTTAAGCTCCCTCTAAAACACAAAAACAGGCTTAAGCCAAAAGAAATAAATAAACCCAGATTGAAGTTATGAATATACGAAATTTATATATTTGAACTGCAGAATGAAGCAATAAATGTAAAGAAGATCCTCGCAGTTACTAACGCAACTTATGCAGTTGCTAAAAGAAAGCCTGAAAAAATCAGGCTTGCCGGGATCCCGGCAAGCCTGATTTTTTCAGGCTTTCTTTTAGCAACTGCATAAGTTGCGTTAATAACTGCGAGGATCTTCTTTACATTTATTTTTTTAAACCCAGATTCTCAGTCAGTATCCGAGAGTGCATACAACTTTGAACTGACCATCTTGACATGAAAATTGGTGAGCTAATTGTGTCTAAACCAACTGGCGATCTTCTGACAACATTTTTCTCATCAATAAATAAAATAAAATAAAATAGTTTAATTTGCTAGAACTAGGACCAAGGAATTTTCTGAGCAGCATTTAGCCATGTTTTGGGCTAACAGACATACCTCATGGAAGTACTTAACGTTTAATAAGCTGAAAATAACGTAAAATGCCGCACTAAGTAAGAGGTAACAAGAGATAAATGGCAAAAACAGAGGTATTTACGCTATACAAACGTCTATGGCTTAATAAGTACGTTCAAGGTATTTATCTGACTTTTTTTCATGATGTAAGGTCCGTTTTCAAAAGGACAAAAGGTCCGTTTTCAAAAGGACAAAAGCCGGTGGCCAATTAGTTTGATCCCGGCTAAATAGCGAAACAATGAAATTAGCGTATATTGTCTTCTAGAAGCGAAGATTTCGTAACCTTTATCTCTTGTGTATCAATTGTCCATCATTTGTGTTTCAGGCATATTGCACATGCGTCTCAGCAAATTATCCCTTGTGGACTAATACTATCACCGGACGGTTTAATTTAAAAGTTACTCAGACATGCAACAGAGTCAACGAACTGAGGGTCATTGCACATAGATCCTATAATATACTGGGGCTAACAGGTCCTGCCCCTTGCTACTGGCACGTGCTTACAAATTGTGCTGCACGACCTCTGAATAACTAGAATCAAATCTTATGCGAACAAAATGGATACCGAAGTCCCCCTTTAAAGTTAAGAGCTATTTCAGTTGCCAAATCGCAGCAATTTGTTTGCAGTTGAATCCCAATTTTTAAACCTTTCAAAAACTTTTTGTCGCCGGTGAAATTGGCAAAGGTACAGGGGCACCCAACAAGAAATGTTAGCAAAATACTTGAAATATCATTTTCTACTTTCTTGGAGTAAGCGAATACAGATTGATCTATTCGGATTTTTTTTAGCTGAAAATCTAAGCCACAGAAAATTTTAGGAAACAGAACTATCGGCCGAATTTCAGAGCTGCTGATGGCTCTCCGAAAATACTAGCTGACCTTATTTTGCACTCTAAACGACATATTTGTCCCTCCGAAAACAATAGGAACTAATAAGTCCTCTTGTTACAAAAGTGCGACGTGATGTTTCGCCAAAGAAATCTCCGAAAATCGTAGGCGATTTTATGTCTTCCGAATTCCCCGAAACAAACCGTTGGGTGCCCCTGAGGGTAGTTTGCTTAGTCTAAAACGAGCTGTCTGTATAAGAACCCTCACTTTCTTTCGTTTTTGACAGGGTGATTAAATCTGAGATCACAAAGATCCATTTGAACCTTTCAATTGCGGTTGGAATTGCACAAGTTCTGTTCCTTGCAGCAGGCACTGAGAAACTAGTCGAAAAAGAGGTAGAGAAGAATTTAAAAACTTTCTCTTGTTGAAACTACCGTAAAATTCCGATAATAAGCTCCCCTCCACCCCCCGAAAATAAGCCCTCCCAAATAAAAGCCCCCCAAATTTTGTTCGCAAAAAAGCTTCCGATAATAGGCCTCCCTCCCCTCCCCTGAATATAAGCCAATGGGCTAATATTAAGTTTGCTTCCCAAAAACGATAACGGCATAATATCCTCCGATTATAAGTCACCTCACAAATTATCGCCTCTAGCTAAATAGCAATAATGAAATAGCAATCTGAACACTGCCCAAATTCCTTCCGGTGTAACATTTTCAGAAGTAAAATCGTTCATTTTCAGACGCAAAATCCCCTCCAAATATAAGGTGCACCATTTCTGAAGAGTACAACTCCTTCAAATAATAAGCCCCCCCCCCACCCCTCCCCCCGAAAATAAGAAAAACCTTTTTCGGAATTTTACGGGATGTTGAAAAAGGTCGTTGCAGTTTAATTAAGGCTGCAAACCTTTACCGGTTACATAGTATATTCAGGTCGTCCGAGCTACACATAACCAAACTGGCAATAAAATGAGTTTGACATACGTTGCGTACCCAAAAAACGTTTATCGGCAACTCTGATGTGGTTCCTAAGGTAGTCTTGGGAGACGGGAAAAATTCTTCATAAAGAGGAAGATCAATAGTGGAGCTCAGTAATGTAAAGAGGTAACAGTGTATTTATCTCGTCGAGAGTTTGAGACTACGTATATTCAATGAAGGATAAAAAATATGACTCATCAAAGCAAGTAGTAACAATAACAATATTGTTATTGATAGCGGGAAAAAAATTACAGTGAAAAAGGCGTGTCTTTAGTTAGTACTGTCTTTTATGTTTTTCTTTTTTTAAAGGTTATTTGCAAGCTGTACGCTGGTCTGTTATTCTACTTCTTTATGTCAGTTTTTACGTGGATGTTTGTGGAAGGAGTACACCTTTATCGAATGGTCGTGATAGCTTTTGTCAGCAGGAGTATGATGAGGTTCTATTTCGCCCTTGGATGGGGTAAGCTTTACCTTTTTCTACTGACATTGGCTCAGTGCTGGGAAAGCAAAAGACCTTTGTCGACACCCGACGCCACTTCGTACTAACATCGTTGTCTTTCCATATTTTTTGGAGGGAGGGGGGGGGGGGAGGTTGGATGAGGGATTTTGAAACATCTGACAGACCCTTTTTCTGCCCTTTCCATTTTTCATACGCTTTGCATTTAAAGTTCAAGTTCACATCCTGCGGTTACAAAAGATTTAGCAGCTGGTGTTATGGTGTACTGTTGCTATTGTTATTGTTGGCAGCAGGTGGTACAATTTTTATTATGACAGCTCGAAATTAAAACTCTTTGATTGCTTAATCTAGTCGATTTGCGAATTTTTAAGCAAGTGATTTTTTCTAGTAAAAATGCCAATCGCAGTTAGCTTGAGGTGGTGTTGTCAATCGTTGGGTCACGACCGAGATGTGTGGCAAAAGACTGTAGGCACCCTTCTATAAACTGATTAGCCTGCGAGTAGGCTCACTAAGTGTGTTATTCGTACGAGTATTTGGCCGCGGAGCCGTGATTTGGAAGCCGGCGAGTGAAGCGAATCGGCGAGACGAAAAAGGCGCTTCTTGCCCGCTCCAGCGCTTCGCTCGCCGGCTCGCAAATTGTGGCTCCACCGCCAAGATACTCACACGAATAACACACTAAGTGAGCCTGCTCGCAGACTATACTCCGCCGAAGAACCAAACCGTTAAATTTCACCGATTATAACAGAAGAATTGTTAAATTATCAAGCAAGTTGCTCTATCGTATAACCGTTCTTTGTAGGGCTCCCCGCTTGTACTGTTGTGATTGCTTCAAGCATTGCGCAAGATGGGTTCGGAACATTCACCTTGTAAGTGCTGTAAGGTTTACCATTCCTCACTATACTAGAAAACCAGATAAACAGCCCATTTTTAACTCGTTTGGTGAGGGGTAACCTACATTTATTGTGTAGTGTGGCTGATCCGGGGCTTTCGCCACCTCCACACCGCTGCTTCAAGCCTTTGTGTACCTTTTTTTTACTCTGAAATAGTCACTATGTTCCCACTAAGAAAAAAGCCGAAAGAGCAATCGACGAAGGTTACCAGAAAGAATTGTGGATTTGGCTTGTCAAGTATCAAGGACAAGTGTCCATTTGGACTCCTTCCCTGCGGTTTGTCCCTGCACACTGAAGGCTAACCCCAACCAGTGGTTAGCCCTGCTATCGGCTAGCGTTCGATCAGGGAGCAATGTTTCTAGTTACCTCTTGACACAGGAGCAGGGTTTTATACACTGGAGATGTGTGGACTGCCTATGGTTAGTAACCCTACCACATTCATCGGTAACTGGAAGCACCTCATCCTGTCATGATCATCCGGTAAAGCGGTTTTTAATTGAGTTCGAAAGTAGCTGAGTTTACGTTTGCTTTGGTGTTGCTCCACTAAGATCTGAAAAACATTCGCTCCAATTTCTTAATCAGTAAAAAAGGCGTTTTTCCGCACATCATGCCCGCATCATGACGCAATTTAATTCAAACGCCAGACAAACTCGGCGAAAAAGAATGCAATAAATCAGCGCAATAACCACGCAAAATTAACGAAAGTTCCCCTCTAAAGTAAAACGTATTATTTGCTATTTTGCGGATATTGGAGCGATTTACAGCGATTTGTCCTGTGTTTGGAGCGCCTGGAGTAAATTTGACACGACTGAAATGCGAAGAAAAACTTTTTCGAGTTCAGATTGGCTCATTGTGTTCTACGCTTCTGTAGTGACCGGCCATTGGAAAATCCTTTGCAATTGGTTTTGCATTGGTTTAAAGACACATGCACCGACTCACATCACACTGATTTGCCTACTGTGTAACGTTTTTCTTGCCAGCTGTTGGTTATCGCCAGTAGGTGGTGTAATTTGGGGTTTTGTTGGACCAGCGGTTGCAGTTATTGGGGTAAGTACATTTTAGTAAGGAAAGTTGAACGTTGATCCGTTTGTCTCAGGATGGAATCGCTTTGAGTTGTTGATCGCGACGTTTCGACTGAAACGCTGCAATACTACATTTAAGTAAGTACATGTCTACCTGGAGTTTTGAAAACAATGCTCCTCGGTCGAGGCGTCTGGACCGGTGCGGAGTGAGTCTGCAATATGTGTGAGGAGTCTTGTTTTTCTCTTCCGCTCTCATCCCTTCCTTTCCTTTCTCTTTCGTGTGGTTTCGAGGTTATTTGGTGTCATAAAACCTTCGTTTCAGCATCGTTCCGGTAAAAATGGCCAAATTTGTAGGAGCTACAATTTCAAGATTCCAGCTAGATATAAGCGATAGGCCTAACGTACTAGCTGGATTTACCATAAAACCTATACAATATTGCAGCTGTTTACGTTAGTTTATGTATAAGAAAATATGCCGTTTTTACAAACTTTGATCGAAACGAACCAGAACCGGCCTTTTAGGGGCCTGTTAATAAATTACCGCAACAGATCGCTAGGACGAGTATACAGTAAGTCTAGCTTCACTTACAGAGGCTCTTGTTATAAAAGGTACGGTGGTTTTGGTCCTATTTACAGAAGTTCGTTTCACTTCAGTTGTAATCGCTCTACCTAAGTGTTTTCAAAAATTGAACGATAAGTTGTTCAATGCATTCGACTTTATTACCAATAATATCTGTGAAAATGTTTCATCGTTGTTGTGTTAGTTTGGTTTTGAGTCTGGGGAGTTTAGAGTTGTAACAGGGCTGTCTATTTGTTCTTCTCGGCTAAACTCGGGCAAAGGACTATTAAAACATGGTCCCTATCCGTTTCAGTCTCCTTGTGGGTCTAACACTGACTGGCTTACTTCACTTCAGTTCTCTTTTTTTTTCAATCATCTCCCTAAAACACAAACATTTTCCAGTAGGCGGACGACATTAGGAACTGAATCCCCGACTCATACCCACTTACGACTACATGTACCATTCATTTACTGCTGTATTCATCTAAGACTAGAGTTCACAGTCATGAAGTAGTTTGAGCGAAGTCCGAAAAACAAGTTGCTTTTGAGTGAATGCTATATTCACTTACGACTTATGTCTCTATTAACAGATCAATTTGTTTGTGCTGGTTAGTGTTCTTCGCGTTCGAATAAATATCAGCGAGAAGGAAGGAACAAAGGCTCAGTTGAGGTATCTATATATATTTACCACCTTTTCAATTTTAGATGGCTTGGTACAGTTTTATTTGACATGATTAAGATTTAAAAATGAGTTTAAGAGACAATTATTTCAACAAATGAGAATAATATAACAAGGACAGTTTCCCGATGCGTAAACTCAAATAAACGAATTCAGATTGAGATTTTTTGCCAGTCTTCCTCCGTCTGCGTGATATTTTGTTACGTCATAAGGCTAAACATACATCACTTGAAAACAGCGCTTCTTAAAGGGCAATTTACACGGTACGATTTTGTCGCGTGCGATATGCTTACGCCATGCCTACAACACGAATCGTGTCGTGTAAATTAAACCTACAACATCCTTACAACAGTTGCACGCAACACGAAACATGTCGTAGGATTTTAAAACATGTTTTAAACCCTACGAAAGTCGTAGCCACAATCCAGTCGGGGGAACAAGTACTTCTTTTGGTCAATTTTCGTATCTATGCCCGAAGAAGCCCGAAGGGGCCCGAAGAAGCTCCGATTTATATTGTCCAATCAGAAAGAACTACGAACTCGCGCAGAAAAATGAAAGGGAATGTTTCCAAGTTTAAAAATGGCGTTCCTAGCACGGAGAAATCTGCAGGTGATAAGCTTACTTCCAGTCATGCTCTGGCAGTATCAGCGAGAAGTTTGGCTGTTGGAGATTCTGAAATTTATGCGTTACTGTTGAATAATGGTTAAAGATAGTCTGTTGAAGCTTTAGTGGTTTACATATTCAGATTGTTCTTCATTTATCTCACCGTGGCGCAACACTAAATTGCAAAATCATTTTTTTACGGCTTTCCAAGGCTGAAATATAGCGTTGTTCAAGGCACGTTAAGAGATCCAATAGAAAAGAAGGTTACCTGATCTTAGGTAAGGCAGTTAAACTCGGATTAAACGCGGTCCACTCGTGGTTTTGACATGATTCAAGACAGCTTTCTACGAAGGCGCGAGAAAAGAAATAATTAAGCTTATATTAAAAGTGCTTCGAACTGTATTTACACCTCGCTGCATTACTGTGGAAGCGAGTATTCTTCACGAAAGAGAGCGAGTATCCTGCACATGTTAAATAGTTTCCCCATCCTTATTCACATCATATTCATGCATAAACTGAAGAAAAAGTTGACTTGCGGAGCGGAAAACAGCTGATTGCATGAAATTCTTCTTGCACTTGACGGCTAGAGAACAAAGCAATTCTCCATTTTCACAGCTTTCAAAGCCTTATTTAGATTCTGCGTTATTCCCAATGACCACTATTCTGATCCAGGTTAATTTTACAGCACAAAAGACTGATAAAATAACGGGCGTTTTTACTTGGACAAAAAACAAGAGCTAAACATTTGTTTCCACAGCGGTCCGCATGTTGTGTTGATTCTTCTCGTCAATAATTCTCAAGTGTTTATTAGTATTGATGCCTTCGTTTATGGCCCACAGAGAAACGCCTTCCAAGACAAACACATCTGTAATTCTTTATCATTCAAGCTCAGAAGAAACTCATATTGAACAGCAACAAGAAATTCACAAATTCCGACCTGAACCCGAAGTATTATAATACGGTTCCAGCTAGCTCATAATTCTTCAGTTTTAAGACAAACTACTGCTCATTTGCTCAAGCATTTTGCTATGCAAAAATTAAAGCAAGACAATGTTTCAATATCGCTGACATCATTAGCAAGACTGAAATAGTGACAAAGTGAAAAATTGTCATGAATAAGGACACCGCGAATCTGAATCCGTAAGTCTGCGTAAGCTTATGAATCAGTTCGGTCCTTACAATGGATTACGCACGGATCTAGTGATAGCTCGACGGCAAAATCGTTGTTGTTGGTAGCAATGAGTGTTCGTTGAGTGGTAGTTTTGTTTCCTTATCCTTTCCATGCTCAAGATACTTCAGAGACCACTCGTCCAGCCGACTTGTGGACTTCATTTTAATACTGGCTCTTACCTGTGCGGCTCGTCACAAACAAAATAGATGTCACCCAACTCTAATAGCGAGCACGTAGTTTGTCCTGATAAATATTTTCAAACAGTCTGCTTTTTTTTATAAGTTGAGAGTTATCCGTTTTTCGAAGTAACAATAAACTAGCCTTGAAGTTAAATAGTTAATTAAACAGAGTTCTTTAAGTATTTCACTCGAGGTGATCGAGGCCTCGAGAATTCATATCTGAATAGCCCACTGGCCAAATGCCGAAAAACGTGGGCTCAGTCTTTTCTCGGAGAAAAGATTTCGCCATCAAATCGCACTTGTTCCCTCGACTGAATCAAAATGTTAGAATGACGAGTTGTATACGATCTTTGCCTGACGTAAGCGGTGCGCGCTACAAAAGTCGCATAAGACAGTCGTAAGCAAAAATCGTACCGTGTAAATCGGCCTTAACAGAGAGAGACCGCACGTGAAAGTAGAATCATTGCTTCGCAAGACCACCATTTTATTTTTTGTACGCGCAGCTAGGCTTGAGAGAAGTCTGGAACTGATGCCGCTTAAATTTGGATGCCTGGAAAAGAGAAGCCTTCGGAAACCGATCGAAATTCTCGGCAAACGGTTGGAACCTCTGAAGACTGATTTCCAAACTTTATTATTGGCAGCAGACTTTGTGGTGTCTTTGTTCCATCTTTGCACCAGCTGACTGCGTATACATTAGTCAAAACGACAGCCCTTTGATAAAGACATTAAAAACAAGTTGATGTGAGGGATCCCTGTGGTCTTAGGTGACTTGAGAAAACTTGTGCTTTTGCTTATTTATTTCTTATTAATCATGATTAGAAACTTGACCGTCTAAAGTTTTGGGTTTCGTATAATGTGCCACTTAGGAGATAGTAAAAATGTTGTCATTTATTTATTTATTTGATTATTGATTGTTTACTTCAGAACAAGTGCCCGTGTCTCGCTGGTGCTATTACCTCTTCTCGGCATCTCGTGGGTATTTGGAGTATTAGCTGTCAATGAAGACACTGTACTGTTCCAGTATATATTTACAATTTCCAACTCAATACAGGTACATTTATTAAAAAAAAAACTCAGCAATTTAATATTTAATATTAACATTGTTCAGTATTTAACACCCATAAGTCAAAAACAAAAGCCATAGGGGTTGAAAATCGGGGATTAAGTTACGGAAGTACGAAAATTCCACCAGCTTATACTAACTTAATAATTTGCGCTGATCATCGCCCTCAAGAAAAGACATCCCAGTATTCCTAATCAGTTGAAAGTAACTTAGTGTGAGTGATACCAATCGTCAAGAGTTAAAGTCAGTCTCTCGCCTCCCGTACACCTCCCGCCCCTTTTCTACCGGGCTCCCCCTTTTTCTACCGGGATCCCGCCCCTTTTCTACCGGGCTCCTACCCCTTTTCTACCGGGCTCCCGCCCCTTTTCTACCGGGCTCCCGCCCCTTTTCTACCGGGCTCCCGCCCCTTTTCTACCGGGCTCCCCCCTTTTCTACGGGGCTCCCCCCTTTTCTTCGGGCTCCCGCCCCTTTTCTACCGGGCTCCCGCCCCCTGTCCCCCTCCAATAATATACTGCGTGACCATGAATATGTCAGAACAAAGGTGGCAATCGACTTAACAATAGAAAAAGTGTCAGCGGCGAAGTAATCCGTTGGTAAATAGAGGTTGAGTAACGTACAAAGGAATCTGGCAAGGCAATAATAGTACGTGCTAACAGAAGCAACTATTGGGAGAAATGGCGGAAGCTGTAAGATACCTCAGTCGGCATATTAGGCAGACCATCCGAACTGACCAGGAACCATATACAGTAGGATAAACACAGTCTGGCTTCTACAGTATCTGTCTGTCATTTACCCACGAACTTCTGCGCCACTGACACTTCTTCTTTTATCAATGAAATCAATAACCTCCCTTGTTCCGAGTTATTCCTGCTAAATTACATCAAGTTGAGTAAGGACATCCTCACAATCATGTCTTTTCAATGTAGACAATATCATCAGGATATCAAAACGTACAAGAACACTTGTTGCAAAATTTATATATTGTAGGCTGTAAAGCTGTATAGTGCCTGTACATTTTACTGGGGCCGAGGTCCCAACGGTTTCCTGAGGGCTCCTCTCCAAGTTTATTAAAGTGTAATTTGTAAGGCGCAAAATGGCTGGTTGACTGATATTCCCAGTGATGTTAAATACCTAATTCAATAAAGGTTGCTTTGGCAATTGGTAATTGGCAATTGGACATTGGGCATTTGGGCATACGGAACACAATGCAATGCTTTGCTTGAGTGACCGCAAACAATAGCCTCCCAGTGCCCAATTGCCCAATGCCCAAAGCAACCTTTATTGAATTAGGTACATACCGCACAGACACTGGCGATGAGGTTGAATTGATATAACCCCGAAACGATGACCAGTGGATGAAAATTTCTTTAGTAGGCTAGATGTCTGCCGTATTATAACAATCGATGATATCTGACTACGGATAAAACTTTCTCAATCGCCGCGAGTGGTCATAGTTTTCTAACGGTGTTCTAATAACATTGGTTAGATGAATTGGCATCGAATATGATCAGAGATATGATTAATTAGACAACCCAGTTTGCCCAATTAATTACATTAACCTGGAATTCAAAAGATTTTATATTTGGTACCCTTTCTATTCCTAGGGACTACTGATTTTCGCATTCCATTGTGTTGGCAACTCAGAGGTACCCATGGTATTTTGTACT
This sequence comes from Siderastrea siderea, assembly GCA_964030785.1. Taxonomy (NCBI): domain Eukaryota; kingdom Metazoa; phylum Cnidaria; class Anthozoa; order Scleractinia; family Rhizangiidae; genus Siderastrea; species Siderastrea siderea. The sequence continues at coordinate 16,879,757 of OZ034968.1, read as the reverse complement.
TTTCTAGAGTAACCGTTGTACTGTAGAAAAAATATATATATTTTTTGACAGTCCTACTTGACTAAGTACGGAGTAACCGTGAAAGCTCGTGAACGGGGTTCCTTTAGGATAAATAATTCTCGCTTTCTTGTTTTCAGAAGTGGCAAAGTCTCGCCATTGTTCACGATATAATAAAATAATTCATTTCGCGTTCCCTTTCATGCTTAAATTTTAATCTCTTTGGAATTTGAATTTCGATTATAACAAACAAAGAAACAAAATGATAATTATTAGTGATAAATTTTCTTGATTCTCGTTAATACCATGTGGCTATTTTAAAAATGGTTTGCGTTATTGTTTATTTTCTTTATCAGGTGCGTCATGAGTTTCAAAGGAAAGCGTCCCATCTGAATCTGATGCGAAGCCTTACCAGTCCCTCTTCGCCAGCTACTGCCCGTGTATCCCGCGTGTCCCGCGTGTCCCCTATACTACTGGAAGACGTCACTCACAATAAAAAGAGGGACGGGTGGGTTGGGGGAAGGATTTAGCTGCAAGGCAGGCGTAATGCTACTTATTCCAACCCTTCCCGTGAATCCCTGAAGTGGACAGGACATGAGGAGAATTTTCATTTTACAAAAACCAAGTAAAACTCGCATTCAGAAATACCTGTATGAAAAATTATCTTCAGTTGATTACCGTAGCCTTCATTTTGGAAATGCTATGAGGATATAATTACTGTGTCACCCAGTTACTTCCAGAGCTGAGAGATGAGAGATTTCTGAGAGATCAAGAGATCAAGAGATGATAAAGTTGAGGATGTTAAATTGCTTACGACACTCAAGACAGATCGGTGGGCCTTCTGTGGGCCTTTCGATCCCGTGCTTGTTAAGCAGTAGTTGATACCTGTTATTTGTAGATATTCATTCTTATCAAGTTCACCAAGTGTTCAGGACCATAGTTTTCGATAGAGGGCCATTTTTCATGAATTTCAGATCATTTAAAATGAAAGAAATGTAAACTAACCTCTGATATACGAACCTCTTTTACCCAATTTTAGTTGCGAAGTTGGGGGGTGAAAGGCAGCCTAGTATCCAGGCTCACACGACTTGAGCTGACTTGGCGCGAAATTTCGTGAAGTCACCTAATAGCATTTCGCACCAAGTCGAGACGAGTGGGCGGGAGGAGAACGCCTGGGTACTAGGTTGTGTGAAAGGCTTATTCTATAACGGTATTCGAGCCAATATCCGAGCATGAGGTAGATAAATTCATTGTGCATTTGCAAAGGCAAAGTTAACTTTCGAATTTACCCAGCTGTGAACCAGTCAGAGAGAGAACTTTATAAACGAATGGACTTTTTGGACATTCTTCTCGTGTGTTGTCACGGACACGGGGTCGCGGAGAGCAAGTTAGGATTCCAAACTACGCAATCAGTAAAATACATTTTGCACCCATTTCGTGATACTCTTTGTAGTAAATTAAACTGAGCGGGAACTTGACGTTATATCTTTCAAGCAAGCAGCTGTGTTAGCATTGTAGTATTGTTTGCATCAAAAACAATATTCATCCGGCCCCGGTTCCTGGAAAGCCGATTAAACTATCCCCCGATTAGCAGTTAATCCACGTTTAAATTCCTTATCTCTAGAATAACTAATTCAGGGATAAAAAGGCGTTCCTGAAAGCAGAGTTATTCCTCGTTTAACTATCCCTCGGTTAAACTCATATCAAACCGGTTAAACAAGTTACCAGCATATAAAAGCGCGGGAAAACGACAGAGCGGGAGAAAAAAGTTGACTCCGATACTCGTTTTACCGATCGATACCTGTTGTGGTGTATTGTCGTTATTTGACAGCGGTACGATTTGCCCTTTGTCTGGTTGTGACACAACAAAACTTCAAACCTTTCCTCAAAGAAAAACAAAGTGGAAATCACGATTCAGTGCAAAGTGATGCTGATTCGAGGTGAAATGTGAGCTATATCTGAAAATCGGCGAGTTCTCTTCATTCTTTCAGCCATTGAAACTATTTTGAGCTTTACAAAAAATTACGGAAAAATGTTAACAATAAAGTACTGATTTGTGCCGAATAATTGTCTTTGATATTTGTAGCCTATCTGTTTTGTTACGTTCGCTTGGTTTTGTTACGTTCGCCTTTGACATTTTGTTTTTGTCCTAAATCGGTGAAAAACCTCTGTTTCAGCGTCTGCATTGTTTGAGAACGACAACAACTTCACTTTAATTAATCGTCAACATTTTTGTCTTATATTTACGTTATTTCAATAAAACATCTCCTTCTGCTTTTGCAAAATTGCCATAAATATTTTATTTCATTCAATAGTTCTTCTGTAGAAACCAAAAACCGGCAAATTGTTCCGTGAAAAGTTGATTATTCGCGCTATCGCTTGCGATCAGAAGCTCACTCGTCGACTCCTAAAGATCGGTTCATAAATTCTGCTTTGTGAAGATCCTATTTACAGAACCCACATTTCCAGAGTTAGCGTTTAATAGAATTTTATAGAGCTATTGATGGAATTGTTTAATAGTGTTTTAAAATATATACTAAAATCGAAAACTCGACTACACGATTTGCGTGTTTGTGATCCTTTTTGCTCCATCACATGTCGCTGCAGGTTTTTGCGCCCAAAACTCAGTCGATTACCGCTCGAATTTGGGAAGACAACAAAATTATTTGTTATTTAAGTTGCTGAGAGTAATTTGCCTTCTTTCTTTTTCCTTACTCAATTAAACTAACAGAAACGCAAAATTTAAGTCCGCCATTTTGTTTGTTTTGATCAAGTTTTTGTCCCGATTAGTGAGCTAATCGACCTCGCTAGGTGGAATTAAATTTAACCCCTCGTTTATCACTTGTTAGTGTAAATCGTGCTTTCAGGAACAGAATCTAACCGAAGGATAAATTTTAATCCTGGATTAGCGAGATTTAACCCTCGATTAGCGCTAATCGGCTTTCCAGGAACCGGGGACCGGTGGCTAAGGTTGCTATACTACAAATGAAAACAACATGAGCTAATCAGCTATATCATCAAAAGAACTTCTGGTAATGGCTAATATCGCACCACTTCGTAACCATTTTTTTTTATTTGAAAGTTAGATTTTAATTTTTATAACATCGTTTCCATTTCAATCAATTTTGTTGCACCTTTGCCACATTTTGTTTTTGGTGTTCACTATGACGTTTGAGCCGATTGTATCTTTTCCATCATTCAGTGGATTGTATACGCTGACACGTGAACCGTGTAAACTGTTCATGAATGAATAACTATATATTTATTTGTTTTACTTGTACTGAAAAAATATATATTAAGTTAATGAGCTGTGTAATTACTACCAATATCGTACGCTGTGTGACATTTCAGTGTGTTTCAACTTCTATAGCGATAACACTACGAATAAAGTTTTTCACTTTTCCTTCGCTATAGAAGGTCTCATTAATGACAATTAATGGGGTTTAAAGAATTAAGGTTCTTAAATCCAGGTAAACCTGAAACCCGGAGTCCTTATACAAGCAGACAGTCACGCGAATCCCTACAACCATTCAGATTCCTCTCCCAGAGCGATACTTGCCAAGTATTCATACCGTCGCTCCATTCTTTTCAAATGCTTGTCCTTTTGTTTTAAAGTGTTCTCGTGCATAATTGCTTTTTCCATCATCGAATCCAACATTCGTGTCATTTCTTGTAAAATATTTTCTGTTTCTCGTTTTGACCTTGGGTTAGTAACTTTTTCCGCTTGTGGCTCTGAAACGGAAGAGAAATCCAAATTTCTTCGAGAACTCTCGCTTTCATTACCCTTCACGTTTTGAACCGTCGCGTCTGAATGTGGGGTAAGTTCATCTTCAACGATTGTTTCTGATGATAGGTTCTCATCCACTCTATCTTGCCGGTTGATATTGGTTCTGCCTGCATTTTTACAGTTTGTTGCGTCTACAACTTCGGTATGCTTATCATCATTCGCACTGAACGCAGATGGCGGCTGCAAACGTTTGGCTTCACTGTCCTTATCCTTCACACAATCACTGCTCATTTCGACGAATTTCTTGACGAAAAATTCCTCAGCATCGCTTTCACTGGCCAAGCGTCTATCACTTGTCGAGCGACGGCTTTTCTTAAGCGACGCACTCTTAAGATGTCGTGCCGTTTCTGGTTTCCTTAGCAGCTTTTGATAATTCTTGATCACGCCATGCAAATATTTCACCATTTCTTTCTCCTCAGTGAGATTCGACTCCAGTTCATTGTGCCTGCCTCGTAGCTTTTTGTTCTCAATTCTTAGAGACTCCAGGTGCTCATCCATGTGTGGGTAATTAATGGAACTGTTCAATTTCAGTCGACAAGGATGCTTCAAGAAGAGGATCACGAGTGAAAGACATAAGATCAACAGGATAGAGATGGCAACAATACCGCGTGTTAGGAATTCGACGGGGTCACGAAATAAATTTTCGAAGTTATTCATTAACCCACACTGCACGCTCATTGGTCTTTCTGTCTTTATCTATACTTTCTTTCTTTCTTTCTTTCTTTCTTTCTTTCTTTCTTTCTTTGTTTGTTCTTTCTTCTCTCTTGTTTTCTTAAAAAACAAAACGAAAAAAACGAACAAACGGATAAAACAAAACGAAACGCACATAACAAAAAACAAAAATCAAGACAGAAATGAAACAAACCAAAGCCAAAGCAAACACTCCTCGCTGTATTCTGTAGTTAGTCTGACAAAATACAGATGGAAGTTTTTGCTTTTGCTTTGTTTTGTTTACTTTTTGTGTCTTACTTTTTTTAAATGTGCGTTTCGTTTCGTTTTGTCTATTTGTTTGTTTTTTTTCCTTTTTTTACCTTTTAAGAAAAGAAGAAAGAAACAAAATATAGATAAAAACACTCGAAAGTATTCTTGTAAGACTAATTACAGAATACTACTGAGCAAAGTATTGTTCTTTGAATAACGTTAACGGTGGGACAAAAGTAGTGTTCTCAATTAAGATGGGGCAAATGTATACTGTAACTGGATAGATACAAACTGGCTCAGGGGTACAAGCCATGACAATATCTTGTGTTGCCATGTTCGACTCGAACTTTTTTTTCTTTACCTAAAATTTCAGGCCCCAGATTGTATCAAACGGCCTATGCGAATATTATTATCATTTTTTTTTCAAGCGAGTTCATATGTCTCCTTGGGCCGGCATGTCCGTATGCATGCAATTGTGACGTTACATCATATCTTTATCCACAGGTAAATAATAATAATAATAATAATAATGATAATAATAATAATAATAATTATTATTATTATTATTATCATTATTATTATTATTGTTATTATTATTATTATTCATTGTACACTGAGCCCCTATTTTTTTCTCGCAAGACAGCAAAAGGCAATCTCGACCTCAAAGCTAAGCCGTAAGGGTGCGTGAGACGTTTATGGCACGCTCAAACCCAAGCCCTTTCATCATCTCCTTCTTTCTTCCCGCCCCAAGTCGGTCCCAAACGTCTGTCGGACATTCACCGTATTTTTTGTCCCCACAGTGGACACATTCCGGCGATAACAAAGACTCCCATTCGATTCGGATGTTTTTATCAGAGTGTTCATGAAATTTAAGAGAAAAACAAAGCCTATATTTATTTTAAAATCACAAAAACAATCGGCTGCATCCGGGGCAAAAGATTTCTCCTGTTTCTTTCCACACAGTTTAGACGTTCTATCTCCACACAAGTGTAAAGTGCTCGTGGGAGTAGGGGAGGGGCTAGTTGACGTTCCCTTACACTGGAATGCAAATGTTGTCATTCATGTGTGCACGGGAACCACAAAGAGTTTTTAAACCAGTGTAATTTCAAGTGCTTTTAAAAAGCCCTGCAACGCATGATCGCTTGGTAGAAACCAGAGATACGGTTACTTCAAAGCCTTAAAAAAGGTTCAGTATGCCGGATCCTAAGCAGAATTACTGGGAGTAGAAGTGACTAACAGAAAATATTATTAAGATGGAAAGATAATTTCATCTTATACTGAACGCAACAAGAAACAGTCATTTTCATTCTTTTATCACAGGATAGAGTAATATCTTAGGGGCGGAACTGTGGTCGTTCTGACGAAGGACTAATTAACGCCCGAAACGTCAGCTTATAGCTCGAAACCTCAGCTTATAACTTTTTTATCAACTCAGTTGATATCAAATTGAAGGGTAGTTATTGAAAACAACACCTTGTATACCGCGCATTTAGCGAATGGCACACTGATTTGGGCAATTCTATACAGGGACACGAAATCATTTTTGTGTCTCAAACAGACGTGTAAATGTCTTTTCAATTGCGCATTGTTTTTTATTATTTTTATGATGTGGGCTCCCTGTCAAATAGATTTCTCTCTTGTTTTGTTTTGCTTTTTCATTTCTATTTAACTGTTTTCGTTACCCTCATCACTAATCCGTGATCTCTTATAATTCCTTGCCCTTAATGACTAACTCTTATCGCAATCCCATTTAATGGAGACCAAGAAGCCAGCTTTAAAGGGGCTACGTCACGAGGATTTTGCTATTTTAGGTCAATTCTGTGCTAAAATCATTACCTAGTGCCTTAAATCATACACAAAGTGCTCCTGTAAAACCATGAGAAAGATATCAAATGAATTTTATTAGGGAGAGCTAACCATAATAATTTTTCTGGTGATTTTTGAGAACATCAAAACTTGAAAAACTTGGCCCAATGCAAGTTTTTCAAGTTGCAATCCATTTCCATCCTTGCCATCGGTAGCAACAGACGAAAGGAAACAGTTTCAGTGCTTTAAGATAGTCCTTATTAACAAAGCTAGACCCTTATTTTTGGAATTCAATTGATGCGAAGACACTTTTTAGCTTTTTAAAAAGATACTAAAATAGCGTGACATAACCCCTTTAAAGGAAATTGTTTTATAAAGCCAGCTTAGCGAATAAATCCCCGATAAATCTATTCTATTATTCCCAACTCTCAAGTTAAACCGAGAGAGTTAAATTCCTTAACGATTGACCTTTAGATCCGCAGCTTTACAAAACAGATACTTTTTTATCTGAGGGAAATCGCATTCATACGTGTTCTATAAAAAGACCAAAAGCCGTGCCAACGGCAAAAAGTCGGAAAAATATTAAGACGAAAGGACTCGTAAATTTACAGCCTTCGACATGGTTTTGTTTTTATTTAATTTGATTTTCCTTTTCTTAACAGTGGGTTTTGTTTGGTAAAGAGGTATGGCAGTGTTAATATAGAAAATTAACTTATTATCCCCTTTTGGCGAGCGTTACGTAAAAACTTGACAACCCAGAATACTCTGCCTCTACCGGTTAGCGTCAGGCTAGCGTAGTCAATGATGCGCCAGTTTTACGTCCTTTCCGAACGATTGAACTTCAGATTACATGACTACGTGCACAAAAGAACAAATAATAACGCCATTGTGTATTATTTAAAATCCATTCAACTCCAGGCGTAATTGAGTTCTAATTTCTCTTTAAAATGTCAATACAAAAACAAACACAACGCTAATGAGAATAAACCACTTGATCACAAGGAAGACTGTTTTCCATAAGATCAAATTCTCTAAACAAAACCTTAGCAAAATACATGGAAAACATTAGGAAGAAGTTGGTAAATGTAGGCAGAGGGTTCTGGGTAAAGAATAATGGTCACATCTAGAGATGTTGAGAACAGAAATACTGTGCTTGTTTCAGACAAAGTCCGTCAAGTTGCATTGGATGTGCATACCAGGGTGTGAATTTGTAAAGCAGAGCTCATTAGGGGGCCCATAACATTTACAATGAAGATACAAAAGGCCTGTTTCGATAAACAGCCCACAGACTGTTGAAATAAAGGTTAGAAACAAACAACAATTACGCCCCTTTCCGAAAGTTTAATCCTCAGATAAAAGAAAGTCTCTTGAGCGTGACAGTTCGCTGGATAATACATTTTGTCTAGTGTCTAGTAAGATCTAAAATCTCAAATATGAAGTTTTAAACACTGGAGCCGGCTGTTAATAGCAGATAACATTTCACCAGTTCCTAAAAATAACAAGAGAATGTTTATTTGCAACATGTTACAGTTGTCGCCCGTTGTGTGATGTGCGCTTTACTATTTACAAAGAAGTTAGAAAGCAACGAAGTCTAAAAGACAGTCATAAAATTGGAGGCAAATCGAAGCCGGTTCTTTTTTGAGTCAATTACAGAGGACCAGACTTGGAGAAACATTGGCGCGTGGAATTGTGAACACTACAAAATATTGTACATTTTTTGGTGCACGGTTTTGTGGTCATCAGGATGCGACGAAAGTGAAATAAATGGTGCATTACATAAAAATCTTGACCTTGGAAGTTTTAAATATTTCTACGACAAGTTATTCCTTGTATTTGTTATCAGTGGATATTTTACCTCCACGTGAGTCAATAAACGTCTTGACATGTAGAGTAGCCTTTGACTTCGAGTAATCTTGCCAATAATTCCTGTTTGCTTAAAAATATTAAGTTGCAGCTCCTGAAGAATCGACGGGTTCTAATCCCAAGGCAGTCGGCGTTTCACAACGTCGAGCGGTAACGCAGGCTACCTCACTTCGGCGGCGGGTAATAGCGCGGTACATAGTGCAGAACCAGAACGTATGAAACTAATGAATATAATTTACTTCGTAGATGTCAAGGAGTCTGATGAAGAATACCCTGAACCAGAACCAGATTTACTGGAACCTCCAGTCTCCAATAGCAACCGCTCGAACTGGTTGACCTTCTCGTTTAAAAACCCTAATACGTCCGTAACATCTTCCCATTCGCAAGCTATGTCATCACTGGAGTTCGATTGTTTCAACGCTGGCGTGACGTGCGGCACTTGTTTCGCTTTTAAATTAGCGTTTTGGGTACTGCCACTGCTAGCGGATGTTATTCCTTGCTCTTTCATTGCCGCAAGATCCTTGTTTCGTTTAAAAGAGTCAGACCTTTTCGGTGGTTGCGGTCTACGGACTTCTGTATCTTTCATGTCTTTTGCATTGTTGTTCTGATCTTTGCTGTCTTTTCTCACTCCTCTAATTTCTGCTTCTCTAGCCTCCTTTCGCAGCTGTCTGCTCTCTGCTTCTTTCTTTTGAAGCGTTCGCTCGTATTTCTTGTTCAAATTGTGCAAATATCGTACCATTTCCTTTTCCCTCTTTATCTCAGCTTTGAGTTGATTTTGCGTGATTTTAAATCGGTCGTTCTGGTACTCCATCTCTTTCATCTTTCGCTGCATGTTTTGATTCTCTGTCTTCAGCAAAATTATTATCTTCTCAAGGTTCGCATTTTCCGCTTTCAGCAGTTTGATCGCCATATGTAAATGCGAACCCTGATCAACGGGCGATGGAGTCCTTGTCTCTTTGGTCATGTCCACAGCCAGACTGGTGCCGAAGAACTGCACTCAAGAACAGAGTTGTCACTAGCACTGAAACAGACAAGAATCAGTCGAGCAAAACAATGTCACAGTATTCAAATCGGCTGATATTACACGTGGAGGTATGCATATTTTAAATGATTTCCTTTGAAGCACTTGTTTTCTTCCGATCCGCGCTTTGACCCCATTGTCACTTCACTTAGCCTGAGTGACGTCACAATAGTACACCCAAAGACAGCCATCATGTCTCAAAGGACTTGTGGTTTGCCCCTGAAGTTTTGTGAGGACAAAATTGATGCTCTCAATTAGATAATGTTTCATTATTCTATCAAATGTTCCAAACCTTATTTTGTTTTTCAATAAAAAAAGGGACATTAAGTTAAACAGAAGAGAACGTGCGGTTTATATCCAGATGTATCACGCCTCCAAAATCCGAGATTAGTTGACAGACATTGTAATATCACATTGAAATATTCCATCGCTGAAATGGAATTAGCTATCACGTCTACTTCAGTTTGACTAAATTTGGAACCGTTTGGCCTAAATGCGGATTTCAAGGGTCCTACTCAGGCATGTGGCGATAGAATCTACTCAAGGTATTAAATTTACACTTTTGAGCGCCCGCATACCCCCGACCGATATCCGACTGATGGCAGTCAACCAAATCTCCAAATTTTCTTGGTATTGTTATTTTAAGCCACAAAACTCGCTATTTGTTCGACTAAGTGAACCAATATAGCAGTTAACAAGAGAAGTGCTGTGTTGTTAGTGATACAATAAACGCGAAAACAAACAGTCCAACAGTGAAATCAAACATCTTACGGTCCTTACGAACAATTTGCTGCATGCTGTTTACATATTTCTTAAGCTAATTATAGATTTGGTATGTTAAGAGACGTTTATGGACCTCAACCATTTTATGGCCCATTGACATAAAAAAAAATCTAAATCACTTGATAATTTGAGTCATTTCAACAGTTTGCTGTTGTCATTGGCACGCCGATAAAAGTGTACATAATGCATAAGTAATTGCTTAGTCTGTACAAACAATATGCCGATTTCCGACTTTTTGGTTTAGGAGAACACAGCAAAAGGATTATTGAGGCTAAGAGAAGAATGAATAATTTGTTATTTGTTATTTGTTTTTAGGTCCCGGAGTCAAGTCATGCTTCAGTACCATGCCAGTACGATAGTAATCCTTAATATATATTACGCTATAGCAATTGTAGGGTTCTAGGAAAAAGTAAATGAATTTGGCTAATTTGGCCGCAAGGTAAAGACCGCACGCGTGCCTGTCAGACATTTCCTTCCTTGGTCTATTTCATTTTGAGCCAAGGTCAAATAAACGTATTACTGTACGTGAAAACAAGTATGTCTTTCCTGCATCAGCCGCCAGTTTAAGCGGGCCATTGTCAATAAGGAGAGTAGTAACTTCTTGAGAAAGTCGCAACGCGAAATTAATTAGGAAACCAGTCGTAATATTTAAGCCGCGTTTTTCGGCACTTTTTGTGAGAAATGGCAACCAGACACTTTCTTACATCTCTACTTTCTATTTTTGTTCCTTGGAATTTGGGAGAGCTCCTAAGAGTAATATTTACTTGGCACTGGATGCTGGAAGCACTGCATTTTGCCCCATGTTTGTTCCCATTAAAGCTTTTAACTGTTGTGGTTTTTGCCCCACACTTCATGCATGAATACTCCCATTTTTTTTTTCAACCCACTTCGCACCTTCATTGGTATTTCTATTCACTAATGTAGTTTGCTTAGCCGGATGACAATAGGAAAAAAATTGCCTTCAGCAAAACTTTAGCGGATGGCGAGGGCGTCTCTGGGGACTAACCGCGTTGTTAAATAGGCCACCCTAAATAAAGTTGTCTTCCCTTTTGCATTATATTGTTCTGTTTATTACGTCTCTATTCTTGTGTGTTCAGTGCAGTGGGCTTTTGAGCCTAGCCAAGCCGTTCAGCTTCAATTTGAAGACAGGCATGAAAATAAAAGATTCCAGAAATTCATGAGGTGGTAACTTTATTTGGCTGTGTACACTCTTTTTTTTTTTTGTAAGAACCTTTTTTATAAGAACGTCGAGGCTGGGATTGGCCAAAATTTTAAGAACGTGCTAAGAACACACCCAGGCTGAGATTTCGTGAAGAACGTCTTTATCTTGTCTTCATATTTGTAGAACAAGCTATGTGAGAATAAAATTAAGTGTAATAATTTGATGAAAATAATTTACAGCCTATTTGAGCCCCAAATGCTAGAATTTTTGTGATGCTGCAAAGCAAACACGTATATCTTTTAGGAAATTGGTAGAACTTGACCCATTTGTTCAGTTTCTTTCATTCAGAACTTTGATTCACTAAAATGCTTTTCAATTAATCTTAAGAACATTGTTAAGAACATCTCAGGCTCAAATCCACAAAAAAATAAGAACATTCAGTTCCGGTTCAGCCTCAGCTAAAAAATTCCACGTTCTTATAAAAAAAGAGAGTGTAATAGTGAAAAGCTTAAAACACTTTTATGACTGCCAAAAAGATATCACACTACACTTTGGGTTGGACATTTATTCTGAGCGTAATGTCTCTCCCGTATTTTCTCGATTAAACGCCGCGCCTCGTATAAACGCCGGCTCCACAATGTCAAATTTCAAACTAACGCCCCCGACGTTTATTCGAGATACGGGCGTTTATTTGATACTGAACCTTCATGTTACTGACTCTTATCGAAAATCATCAATGGCAATTAAAAAAGATTCACTTCAGTATTGAACCACTTCAGTATTTCAGTTCAATTTATTTCGCTAATTCCAGCTAAAGACCAAAAAAAATAAGGCTATCAAAATTAATGAAAAATATACCCCTTTTTACAAACGCCGGGTATATACAAGGTGTAGTTTTAAATAAACGCATCCGGCTTTTTGTCGAGAAAATACGGTATATCATGATATACTTTGTCTACGAGGTACGCCATAGATGACTGAAAAGCAGAACGATAGAACATTCATATGAGGTACCGTTACCGCCAAAATTCAGCCCCTTTATTTTTTAGTAAATAGTGCTTTAATTTTTATAAATGGTGCCCTTAATTTTGTAAATGGTGCCCTAATCTTTGTAAATGGTGCCCTAATTTTTATAAATGGTACCCAAAGTTTTCTAAATGGTGCAATAATTTTTATAAATGGTGCCCTTAGTTTTGTAAATGGTGCCCTAAGTACTTTCCTTTCAAAAAATGGTGCCTTTTTTCATATATATGGTGCCTTTATTTATGTAAATGCAGCCACAATTTTTTTAAATGGTGCCTTTTCTTTTTAAAAATGGTGCCTTGTTTTCTTTTAGCGGTGCCTCAGTTTTCTAAAATGGTGCTTCGTTTTTCGTAAATGTTCAGAGGTCTGGTCACAAGTTTCAACTGACTTAACCGGGGAAGGCTGGGCTCAGTCTCAGTCCCAGGGCCTTCTCTCCACCGGGGACAAATTCAAAATGGCCGACCATGTTGAAGGCCTTCGAAATCTTGTGGTAAGAGAAATAGAAAGTATCTGCTGCAGCTTAAGAAAAACCTACCGCAGTTTGAGACGTACAAGAAGCGCTTACGACCATTGATCAAATTGTTTATGGTGTTAATTGTTTGGATTGCTTGAGAGACGAGCAACTGATCGACGTTCAGCACTTGTTGGCACAAGTGTCCACAACCAGTGAATTGAGCGACTGTGGCAAGATGTTTTCACCGACGTTTTGGATCTTTTTAAGAGGCCTTTTATGTCAATGGAAGACACGGGAATTCTTAACCTGATAAATGAAAGTGATTTATGGTGTCTACACTTTTGGTTCTTAGACATTATCAATCACAAGTTAAATGAGTGAGTAGCTGCCTGGACAAGACACGCTCTAAGTAGAGAACACAACCTGACTCCACTACAGTTGTGGGTGCAAGGTCAGTTTGAAAATGCCAGTTTTGAACCAAGAGTCAATGATGACTATGGTATTGATTGGGAGGGTCCAGTTAGTATTGACAGTGAATGCGATGATGACACAGAAGTAACAGCGACAAATAACCCTCTGGATCAAACTCAGCTGAATGAGCTAATCAGAGCTGTAGAGGATAGTGGTTATAGAGTAGCCTTAGCTATTCCCTGGGAAAGTGTTAAGTGTTACCTTTTAGTGACAGACTTCATAAACGATTGCCTTCAGGACAGACACGCTTAAAGATGTGGTAGTCAAAGATCACAGCTAAGGAAAGGTCGGAGAATTTGTAATGGCCCCACTGACATTTTCAACAACAAAAACATAAATTGACCCACATTCCAAGTTTCATAGCACTAAAGTTTTGTTTCTTTTTGGTTGCATTTTTTATATAGTCAGGCTGTTTAGTAATAGCAGGTCAAGAGTAATATTTTCAACTTTCCAGGGTATTTAAATTGAAATCTTTATTCAACTAAGGAAACTTTTGTTGAGTACCACTACTATACAGGTAGCCTGAATATTTTACTTCTGAACCATTCATGATAGTGGCTAAAATAACCTGATTTAACTAAGCAGGTTAAGTATGCATTGATAAAGAAGTACACTTAAAGGTGCTTGTAGTAATAGAAATATGTACTTCAGAGAAAAAGATAAAAAGACACTTTATGATATCCACATCCACCCATATAAGGGAATAGAATTGCCTATAATTATAACCTCTTGGCTTACTTCCACAATCAGCTGCATTTTGTGAGAATGACAGCTGAATAACCAAACATCAGAACTAAACACAGTCAATATATAAACCCATGGTAGGCTCAGTCTATTTTTTGCTCCACAGGGAAAATGTTTTATATCAAATGAGGCCCATTCCCTTACTACGAGATTCTGGCATTTAATCCTCAAGAGTTCTGTACAAGCAATTTTGCCCTCAGGCTTATGTGACTTGTTAGGCATCCTCCAACAGTCTTGTTGTTGGATCTAAACACTGAACAGCCTCAATTTGGTCAATCGTCTCTAGCGCTTCTTGAACATCTAAAATTTCCATATGTCAGTAAGCTACAGCACAGTTTCAAAGGTCTTCAACAGACTTGGCCATATTAAATTTTTTCTCTCGATTCTTTTAAGCCATTTACAACAGGACCCGGGGTATTCATCAATCTAAACTTAAGAAGGAAGAGCGCGAGAAACAAAAGGAAGGTAGCGCCGATGATATGACGGTGAGATTACTGCGCGAGGTACCCGACGAAATGAAATAGGTCTTTATTCTCCTGTTAACGTTCCGTCCAATAAAATAAAATCTGTTGACAATCTGTTGTAGGTGAAAAGGTGTGATATGAAGTACCTTTTCCGTTGGCTTGTAGATTGTGAAACAGGAAAAAATTCCCAACCAATCGATACCAATCGATGTCAATTAAGCTATCGACTGCTATTGGAAATCGATGGCAATCGATGAAAGGCCGCAAAGATCTACTTCATCAATTGGTCATCGATTATCAGCATCAATCGATAGGTATCGATTGATATTGACTGATATAGATTTTCATCGATTATCGATTTCATTGATCGGATACCTCGGGAACAGGAGAAGGGCCTTGGACTGAGACTGAGCACAGCCTAATCCTCGTGTAAGTCAGTTGATACAGGCATAAGTAAAAGATGAACCATTTACAAAAAACGAGGCACCATTTTAGAAATTGGGGCACTATTAAAATAAAAACAACGCACCATATTAACAAAGAAAAAGCACAATTTACAAAAATTGTGGCTGCATTTATATAAAGAAAACCACCATATATGAAAACAAAGGCACCATTTCATGAAAGGAAAGTCACCATTTACTAAAATAAGGGCACCATTTACAAAAATTAGGGCACCATTTACAAAACTAAGGGCGCCATTTATAAAAATTAGGGCACCATTTGTAAAACTAACGGCACCATTTATAAAAATTAGGGCACCATTTGCAAAACTAAGGGCACCCTTTACAAAACTAAGGGCACTATTTGTAAAAATTAGGGCACCATTTGCAAAACTAAGGGCACCCTTTACAAAACTAAGGGCACCATTTGTAAAAATTAGGGCACCATTTACAAAACCAAGGGCACCATTTGTAAAAATTAGGGCACCATTTACAAAACCAAGGGCACCATTTGTAAAAATTAGGGCACCATTTACAAAACCAAGGGCACCATTTATAAAAATTAGGGCACCATTTACAAAACCAAAGGCACCATTTATAAAAATTAGGGCACCATTTACAAAATTAAGGGCGCCATTTATAAAAATTAAAGCACTATTTACTAAAAAATAAAGGGGTTGAATTTTGGCGGTAACGGCACCTCATACATTCAGGAAGCAAGGTGTACATAAAATAAAAAAAATAAGTTGGTAGGCGCGAGGCAAAGCGTACGACTGATTTTAGCGAAGGTGACAACAAGACTTGTGTGATATCGCAATGGCTCCTTCTCTCGCTGTGATTGGACAACTTGTTTAACGTCACAGTAGTTTTAAGACCGTTTTCGCAAGGACATTTTTTAAAAAGCCTCAAAAAGCTAATATCCTTCCTAGGTTGATATTTGTTGCAGACGGCTTCTTTCCGAACCCTACGACGACCTTTCCTCCCTCCCCACTTAAAAAATTGTTATTCTTAATGGGGTTCTGAAGTTGTGCAAATTTCATTTCTTAACTGTATACAGCCCGAGTGACCGAATTCTTCATCTATTCTATAAATGGTACTAATAAAACATTTTGGCTCAACGTTGTGCGATATCTTTCGCCAGATTTTAAATATATATATTTATTAAAAACTGGACTAGGTTTAGTGGCTTTCTAGCATTTTGATTGGCTCAACGGAGCCAGGCTATCAGCTCATATACCTGCTGCGACCAAATATGGTCAATGAACACTCAACAACAAAGTGAGCTGAAAGTTTTTTCCTCGCGAGCAACCCGGCGAGAAAAATGGACTTTGCAGCGAATTTAAATTAAGCAGAGATTCCAACAGTGTCACCAACAAGCATCACCAACAGCGTCCTCTAACACAAGTCAAAATTGATTGAAGAAACTGCACAGAAATAGAAATTTAAGCATTTATAAGCGTGGTGTTTACAATTAATTTCTTTCATCGATCGTCACGTCGATCATTGAAATTAAAAAAAACGGTAGGTTTTATCAGAAAGGATTTCCACTTCAAAATATCAAGACAAGACATAAAATAAAACACAGTGAAATGGGGCAGGAGCATTTAATAACACATTCATGGCGAGTCGGTGCGAAAATCATGAAGCAGTCTAAACAAGTACTAAACAAAATACAGCTGCAAACTACCAAGAAGGAAGGAAGGGTGAGATTATTTTTAGGCTTTAACACGCAAAATTGACACTGGTTTACCTGCACTCGTTGTAGCGCTGTGTTCCAACAGGTCCAAATGCTCAGATAGAAATCGGATACCATGTAAACGGATTTGAATCGGTTTTCCAGTTGTTTGAATGTTGTTTTTACCATTCCGTCCGCAACCTCTAAACTGAGAACAACTGCATTTTACGCTTTGCGTTTAACAAACTATGATGGTGAATTCTAATGTTCCTGATCGCTACAGTAATTGTGCTTCTTAGCTGCATAGAAATTACCTCTTCAAGTTCAACAGTTTAAATTTGTTCTGTCTTCAGTTCGATCAAACACGCACATGATGGCTCCGTTGTGCGAACAGATTACAAACTTGTTCAGTTTCAACTCCAGCAGCTATATGGTGAAATTGTACAGCTTCAATCCGCTTCGAACGATGATTACAACAATGTTTCAGGAAAAATCAAACGTGTACCATATTTCAGAGCCAATAATTAGAAGATTTTTGCCAATACGTGTGCTACTTTGTTCACTTTCGAGCAGTTTTCGTTGATTCATTCAGCTTTGAATGAAACGCTGCAACACTTCGCAAGGTTTTGGCGCCTTTTTCGTTGTCATGTGATCGATTCTCGTTCCGTTTAAATTTCTTTCTCATTTTTTTCCCGTTCTTTCTTGATTTTTTTTAAATAGTGGTTAAGTTTTTAATAAAACAATTATTCTACTCGGGCTTGCTGGATATCAAATGATTATAACCAACTCGGCGCTACGCGCCTCGTTGGTTATCTATCATTCGATATCCAGCGCGCCCTCGTAGAATAATTGTTAAATAGATAGATATATGGGCTAGCCTAACAGCGGAGCTCCTCAAAACCGCCGTTGACAAAAGAAGACTAAGAAAGATTGCATTAAACAATAGCTTCTACCGAGAATAGAAAAACAGGGATAACCCAAAGATAAGCCAGATCTTTACCCGTTAATCACGAGAAAGGAGTACTGTCTAAGAAATTCGTCATGACAAGCCAGGTAAAAATTGCACCTCTGTATTTCCGATGTTTGCGGTTTCTTCCGCGGTTTCATAAATTGCGTTTCGGTTTATAATAAATCATCTCTGATTGGACAGAAGAAGTCAATGGGGGAAAATAATGAATTGAAAATAACTTGTCCAATTTAGAGACTTAGGCCGCGCCATTGTGAAAATGTTTTCTATGATCTAAGACTGCGAGCACTCGTCCTATTTTCCTCAGATTCCACGAGCAAAGTGTATTAATTATACAAACCAATAGTAAAAACGAGGAGGGATTTGGGAGATGAAGTAAATCGACGCTTCGATCTTCTCGCGGTCTTTCTGCGGTAGAACATGAGAAAAGAAAGAGACTGCTCGCAGCCTACTTAAATCTTTGGCTGACTGTAAACTACGTACTTTTCGTTTCATAATTATGCTAATTTTGATTTACCCCACCTCTGCAGGTCGAGTCCGAGATGTGGCGTTGTGTTCAGTCAGCTCGTCAGATATTCCCCGGGGATATTCAAGCGGACTCGAGATCTCGACCGGGACTGATATCGGAGTGCAGGTGTTTGAAGGTTTAGTTTCTTCTTCGTATCGATCCTTAGATAAGAAGATATTGCGCATTGCCCACTTCGACACAGGTGCACAAACCTGCAGCTGGCTGAACAACCGGCTAACCCTACGATGGAGAAGCATCCCAGGTGGGAAAGTAATGCTCCAAGTCGCATTTAGCATACCGGCACCTGAACGAACCATATTGAACGCAAGTTTACCATAACACTTCTACTGTTTATTAAATAGCACTTTATCAAATCAAGGTTGCACCTCTTTACGTCAAACCAGATAAATGAAACAAAGCTTTAAATGACTCGCAAGCCGCTTCTAGTGGCTTTTTCAAAGTTATCTAGAAGACTCTGTCCTGTATTCCACAGATGTCGGTTTTATTTTAAAGTCGATAATTGCAAAACATGCAAACAAATCGTGGTGTCTTGTCCTGGTGTTATTCTATAAATAAAATCGGTCTTCTTGATCGAAGGCAGACACCCAAAAGTCAATCATAAATGATCACAAATACCTCACCGTGGTATTAAATTGTGACGGAATTGCTTATAAAAAGTACTCCCGGTCGGCTATTTCAGACGGAAGTCGTTACCGGGGAGATCTAATCAAAGACACCCGAAATTCCGGCATCGGGTGATCGCACAGTACGCGTAATCGCGTAATTGGTCTGAATACTCCTACTGTTCTACTGAGGGATTGCTGAATATGTTACCGGGATAAGAGGATGGAGGCCGTCTTGGGACTTTTGCAGGGAATGCACCAACCTGAGCCGATTGAAGCCTCGGTACATGATATTCCAGAGCACGAAAATTTGGATTTATAATATCAGTCGAAAAATCCGAATTGTCGTGTTTCACTTCCCCGTTGACACAGCACCAGTTTCTTTAGAAACTACATGCATTTGGCATTCAGCAGAGCCTCCTATTTCAGACCCACAATTTGACCCTAAAATCTTTTCCCTTTTTAAGATGCATATAACAACGAAAGGAGTTTGTAACAAGACTCGACGGACAGGTTAGTTTCAAATATGTTACTATTCAAGTAGCAATTACAGTTAAGAAACCAAGTCGGGTGCAATGTAGCCTGCGTAGCAAGCGTTTCCGTGGGGTTTCAGAGCAAAAAAAGTCGCCCCATTTTACGTGCGGCTAAAACTTCGAAAATGCCGTTCTTCGGACTTTTTTTGCTCTGAGACCCCACGGAAACGCTTGCTACGCAGGCTAGGTGCAATGACACACACGGCTATGGCATACGCATGCTTGTCTGCTACCTTTCAGCGACATGCAGTCCGATGGTATAAAGGTTTTCACGGCAGAAACATCCTTTATACTTGCTTAGATGAGAAGTTGTTTGAGACTTTTATATTTGTAGGCCCTTTTTTATCTTTGTGGGCTTGCCTATTGAAACAACTTAGATAAACGACGTAAATTTGATATATACTGTCAGTTTTGAATATGGGCACTGTTTTACCAAGTACTCGTCTCTTATTCGGACGCCAGCCAGCGTCTCTTTCCGTAAACCCACATCTAGGATCATTCTTTGAATGTCGACGCTAGAAACGTGTTTAGACGGCACTATGAATTCATAACTTAGTCTCAAAGTAATGCAATTCTTGTGTAGTCTTGTCCTGGCGGGTCTGGGAGTCTTTGCATTTCACCTCAGCTGGTGGATTTCTTGGGGTAGACGAAGGGTTTGACAATGAGTTTGGATGTCTCTTTGCCTCAAGATTACGCAGTTTTCTTTTAAATTCTCTCCTTACCTAGAACGAAATAAGAGCATGGTAACCAACTATGAGAACGGAGCAGCAGGGAGCCGGGTTAGGACGTATCCTGCACGCAGAGGTCATTCTCTACCCTAGAGCTCTTGTCTTTCGGGAATGAAGTGCTCCGAGGCAAAATGCACGGCTATTCCAAAAATAATAACTGAAATGTGTCTAGTTTGCTTAAATTGACCCTTTATTTAAGTGGGATATATTTTAAAATCCTTTTAACCACGCTCTGCCTCTGAAACAATTTGTCAGCATTGTTTTGTTTACCAAGCGTAATCCGCAGTTTTGTGCGGGTTGACTTAAGTTGTGCATCATGCATAGGCAAGCTTGAAGCTTCAGGGGTCGAGCATGTACGGGTGTTACTTATTTCGAGACGTCCGTGTGCAATTCAAGAGATGTGTTGCTGACCCAGGTGTAGCCTCCCACTTAGAGAATCTTTGAGAGTTGGAGAGGAACACGTGATGATCCCAAAGAGTCTGTGTGGGAGGTTAACAAGAAAACCAAATTTCCTCCCCCCCACCCCCCCCCCTCGTAAGAGTGCCACATTTGGGGGCTTTACCTCGGGGTAAGAAACTGTGAATCTCACGGATGATGCAAAACAAAGGAAACAAAACATTTTAAACAGTAGCGTACGCTTCTCACATCACAGCCCTGAGTCACTTGGTGAATCCTTTTAGTGAATATTCACTCAAAGAGTTACCGTTTCTTTTAAGACAGTTTTCAGAGAAACAACAGTGGTTTTCATTCTACGCCTTTCCACCATGTTGGTTAGCACAGACAAAACAATTCTCATTAGTTGCTTTTAGTTGTTTATTCCATTTATAAACATGGTTGCCACTTTGATTCATTGTCATTTGAATCTCTAGAGATTTGCTGCAGGCGGAAGCGGTAGTTGCAAGAACTATGCATAACTCAGTTTTCATCAATAGTAATACCTCCTTTGGGACAGTTAACACGTTTTTCTTTTTTAGGGTACAATCATGCAAATTCTGTTTACCATTTCAGATTCACTTGAAAATTCTTTAAATTGAGTTTTCTGTGACCTTTCTTTTAAAGAAATTCGCAGGAAATACTTCCTGTAGTTGCATTTTTTCAGCTACGGGGCATTCGTTGTTGGATACATCAGTCTTCTTCGGTCATACAAATGACTTACAAAATAGCTGATTTTGGTAGGTGAAACACTACATAACGTCGTCTCATTTTAAGAGGCTTCTTTAAACCTATGAATTGCTTCTACCGAGAAAATGAGCTTTTAATAGTTATCTGCTAAACTGCTCTAAATTTGAGTCCAAGCTAACCACGTACACACAAATCAATTCGTTATAGCGATCCTCTGTTTACAATCAAGCTTGAGCAAGTCCATCTGGGCAACTTAGTATCAGGATACCAATAGTGCGAGAGCTTGAACAAGTGCGCAAATCTCTAAGTTTGACTCTCTCAAAAATATGATGTATATGTCATAAGCAAACGCGCTTCTCACTGTGGTAACCCTGATTAGAGCCGGAATGGCAGTGCAAAGCACTGCTGTCAGTAGTGTTTGTTATTTTGTGCGTGGTGGCCAAACGAACGTTCCTTCGACCAAAATAGCTGATTTTGGTAGGTGAAACACTACATAACGTCGTCTCATTTTAAGAGGCTTCTTTAAACCTATGAATTGCTTCTACCGAGAAAATGAGCTTTTAATAGTTATCTGCTAAACTGCTCTAAATTTGAGTCCAAGCTAACCACGTACACACAAATCAATTCGTTATAGCGATCCTCTGTTTACAATCAAGCTTGAGCAAGTCCATCTGGGCAACTTAGTATCAGGATACCAATAGTGCGAGAGCTTGAACAAGTGCGCAAATCTCTAAGTTTGACTCTCTCAAAAATATGATGTATATGTCATAAGCAAACGCGCTTCTCACTGTGGTAACCCTGATTAGAGCCGGAATGGCAGTGCAAAGCACTGCTGTCAGTTGTGTTTGTTATTTTGTGCGTGGTGGCCAAACGAACGTTCCTTCGACCAACACTGTTGACCATTGTTTGTATATATTTATTTTGATCGTTTGTCAGCTCGATTCAATTCATTCAATACGATAAAGGATGTAACACAAAAAGTGTTGCCTTCGAGATGAGCAGTTCAAAATTTACAACAGTTTCAAAGGGAAACCGTCTCTGCTTCGAGATAACGAAAAACAGGGTCTGAGTTAGCGAGACCTCACGTAATGTCAATTATAACAATTTTCTATTTTTTAATTTTGCTTAAATATTGTTTATTTCCTTTATTTTTTTTAGCCTGCAGAAAAGCAATGCCCAGTGAGAGGGACAGTACCTAAAAACTGTCAAACGAGGTTAAGGATGGCAGAAGACAATCTCTCTCCGCAAGAGGGTACCATCTGGTTTGCATTGCTTATCATCGAAAGTTTGCCAAAGTAATAATTAACGCCATCACTCTCGTCGCCTTTGCAAAGCACCGCCGTCTACGCAGTCGCAGTACGTACCTAATAATAAACCTGACCGTGGCGGATTTGCTAGTGGGAGGAGTGACGGGACCTTTGAGCATATCCCGCCTTAGCAAAATACCAGAGATAGCTGAAACTGGATACACTTTCAGTTGGGGAGCATTTATCCTTTGGACTCTTAGCAACATATTTCCAATAGCTGCCCAAGCGAATCTTCCTTTGATAGCTTTAGAACGTTTACACGCAACAGTTTATCCGTTCAGACACTATGAAATCGGAAGTGAGGCTAATTTTAAAGTCATCACTGGCACTTGGTTGATAGCCACACCTCTGGCACTTGCAATGACCTACGTTCAGCTGTATGAATTAACTGCAAGTATTTACATGTGGGCATCGTATGCTTTTCTCACTCTTACAGTTCTCGCAGTCTGAAATTATATCATAATTCAACGTCCGAGATAATCAGTACTCATTCGGCTCAGAAAGGAAACTGACAGTCACTCTATTCATAGTACGGATGTTTCTTTAATAACTACTCTTTTACCCTGGTGTATTTGTATAATCATTCCACCTGACATATGTAGTAAAGTGTCCCATGTTACATACGTCCGCGTTACTAATGCAGCAATTGCACTATACTTCGCAAGTTCCATAGCGAATCCACTCATTTATGCCGTAAGAATGCAGGAGTTTAGAAAAGCGCTCAGGGAGCTTTTTTGCAAAAGGACTCCAAGAAGTGTGCATGCCATGGAACTGTCCGCATGGCAATATAGGTTATTCGCAACAGTCAATTCTAGATTGAGACAGTAACAGTATCTTTTGACTCCTCCATTAACCAGGCAAGGTTCAACCATTACCGATACTTTGGATGTATGAATCGCGAAAATGACACGCTTTACCCCATTTGCTCTCAGAGTCACTCAGAGTTATGGAGACATTTAGGTGACCCTAACTTTTGAGTCTGTGAATGATTTCCTATGGTGTGACCATTCTTGAATGAAACCTCTTCGGCAGTACTTTTACATGGTACTATTTATATTTAAGTATTTTACAAAATGAAATTTGAAACTTGTCTTGAATTTTGATTTAAGGCACTCCTGGGAGTAAAAGGGTTCACTTTTTTGCAGAAACTCCTACTGTCATAATGAGCAGCATCAATCATCTTCTATCAACATAAGCTAAAGGCACGTTTTGGTGGAAGAGCCAGGAGCACCCAATGGTTCGTTTCGGAGAATATCTGTTCGGAAGGCCTAAATTGTCTGAGATATTATGATTTAATTGCAGTGAAAAGTAGAGATTTCTTTGGCGCAACATCACCTCAGACTTCGTGTCTTTACTGATTAATTCCTATTGATTTTGGGGGTACAAATATGTCGTTCAGAGTGTGAAAAAAGGCCAGCTAGCATTTTTGGAAAGCTGTCAGCAGCTCACAAATTCGGATGGATAGGATTCTGTTTCCTGCAATTTTCTGCAGCCTAAATTTCCAGCTTAAAACTCCGAACAGATCAACCTGTATTAGCTTACACAAATATGGCTATGAAAGCTCTGAAACAATGTCAGAACTGAATAGAAAATAATATTCAGGTATTTTGCTAAAAGTTTCTCGTTGGATGGTCCTAAAAGGCTTTACAATTTCAGAAAATACAGAGACAGTTAAAATTTATACAAGAACGAATTATCTAGTTAATTTTGAGTTTCAGTTGAGTGAATGTGTGGTTTTTACTGGTAAATCGAGGGCTTAATTTCTTGCTTTCTCTGGTTAACAGTCTGTTAACGGGAAAAATATCTGTAGCAAATTAAGGGTAGTGATCCTGGTAAAGGCCTGTTCAAGTCTGTTGGTATTGTGTCGTTTGGCTTGTAAAGAAAATTTAGAGGAAATATGTAGTTCACCCAAGCTGTGATAGACGGATCGGGATGTGGACGTTTTGGTATGCAGGACAATACAAAATTAAAAACTCGTATTCTTTAACTCGTATCAAAGAAGGCTGTAGCCGGCCACTAAGACCTTTCCTTCGTATGGCATAAGGTTCAAACCTGCTTTTTATAGTACTCACCTCTGTGTTTCTTAGGCAAAAAAAGAGAAAGATTAGAAGTCCCTGTAGAAATTAAATTAAATAGAAATTAGTTCATGATTGTCACTGGTCTAGTAGATCAAAAGTAAGGGAGAGACTAGATTGAAGCGTCTTTTTCTCTACCACGATTCATTACGCATCCCAGGTAGTTCAGTCTGCCTTACTCCTAGCTATTGTCTGATATGATACATTGGAAGTCAACTTTAAGCCTTTTATTCAGTGCCATGAGTCGTTAGCTATTACGGTTTTTGCACAACTTTTCTTTGGTTTTGCCGTTGTTATTATTTTTTATTTGTTTAGTTTTGTCGTTTTTCTTTTCTTTGTTCATCTTTCTTTTACTAGTTGCAGCTGTGCTTTCGGTCGGGCAGTCTCAGGGACTTGAATTCCAACCTTACTGATTTTCAGGGGAAAGGCTTCGTCAATAAATGTAGCTCAAATTTTCTTCTTCGCTGATAAAAATTTAAAGTGCACCTAACCCCAAACATTTTTTCCCCGTCAAATAAATCCTGTTATCATTTGGAGCATTTCGTCACAAAAAGTTTTTGATTTGGTTTAATCCCTGATTTTCTGTGCGCGGGTGAAGGACGGAAAATCAGGCAAAAATAGACACCATTTTGGTTCAGGGTCGAGCAGTGAGGGCATGGGACTAGTCACCTTGTGACGTCAAATCAAGAACCCGCAGTCTCGCGCTCTCTCTATCGGAGCTATATTTCTCTTGAGCTCTCGAAGATGTACAGAAAACTGTCGACCGTTCGTATTACTCCGAGACATAGTAACCAAAGAAACGAATCACAAGACGTATCACTACAAAAATACAGCATTTTTTGACGACGAGCGACCAGAGGCGAAGAGATGAAATGAGTGGATTTTGTAAAGCAATAGCGAGCAAAGCGGCAGCCTTCCAAGCACTCGATACTACGCTCGATGCATCTTAAGCAAAGATTTGTTGTCACAGAAGAAGGTATGAATGAATGAACAACTTTAGTATCCGATCAAACGATAGCTTTTTGTGTATTTCCAGTGATTCAACGGCCGATTAACCACAGAATACCCGCGATACGCGGTACGCAGAAAATTATTACCTTTGCGAATTATTCAAGTTGGCTACACGGTAAGCGCTAAATAATCACATGTAAGCGGTGCCCAAAACAGCGAAGGGTTTGAAATTAAAGACCGTATTTATAGAAAGTCCTCCTTCAGCAGAACCGAACGCGCTTTCTCCACAATAACAAACCATTGCCATTATATTCCTTATTCTAGTCTATGAACGTGCCTCGCTATGAGAATTTTATCTTGAGTCGTATTAAATCACTCGAGCATAACAAAACATTACTGTGCAGAGATCCCTCGTTCATATCCTCCGTTGAAGTAGACGGCAAGCAGTCTCTTTCTTAATATTACCATTTTTGTGCGAAAAAAGGCCACAAGAAGATCGAAGTGTGAGCGATGAGCGGCGAAGCCTCGAGTCGCGCTTTAAGCGAGGGCCGGTTGATTTACGTAATTTGTACATTTCCGCTCGCGCGTGGGATCTGAGGAAACTGCTCGCACGTTGACGCAAGAAAAATGATTGGTAAGATAATCTCAGTTGAACCGATACTAACAAACTCTCGTGTTTATAATTCTCGTCAATGTCCTTTAGAAAATAATTGCCTTCCTGATTCACTAGGGTTATAAATTGTTGTTATTGTTAATGCTGGTTACAGAAATGGACAAGACGTAATATCGCAGTTTCCACATTTACTTCTCTGTAAAATAAATAAATGAAGAAAGGAATGCTTTATTAAAATTTCTATTTCTATAAGAGATTCCCTCAGCTTGAATATAAATCTCAAATGCGAGAAGCGGAGAGCAGGAAAACCAAGACCAAACGTGAAGACCGAACGCGCCAAATAAAATTTAAACACTTACGGGCGAAGCTCAGCATTCCGGCTTCTTCGCAGCCCTGCAAGGCCAATCGTAAGTTGCTTTATTTGCTGTTCCAGTTCTTAGTTTGCCTTTATTTCCTTTTTGCATTAAGCAATTCATTCTTCGTTGGTAAGCGGCTTTTTAGCAGATATGGGCAGGACGGCACTTTCTTCATCCTTTGTCGGTGTACTGTCGACTTCGTGTTCCGCATCTATCGCGTATTCAGAGCTAAAATTCATCTACAATTTAGCAGAATCCGCGTAGCTCGTCTCAGTATCTGCTTTGGATTACAACATTGGAATTTTAGTCATACTATGACTTTGTTCGAAATAGCTAGAAGGTTAGAAGGCTTCGATGAACAAATAAAGTCAGAGAAACACAGCTAAAAACTAAGCGGCGTGGAATTCTTGCTTCTTGATCTGACGTCACAACTACGGCTCGCCCCAGGTTCCTCTTACTCGGACGTGAACCAAATTTTTCTTGAATTTAACAGGGCACAG
Source organism: Siderastrea siderea (assembly GCA_964030785.1). NCBI lineage: Eukaryota > Metazoa > Cnidaria > Anthozoa > Scleractinia > Rhizangiidae > Siderastrea > Siderastrea siderea. The sequence continues at coordinate 16,852,860 of OZ034968.1, read as the reverse complement.
AAAATCGAGAATTTAACCAAATCAAAAAATTTTTGCGAAGAAATGTTCCAGATGATAACAGAATTTATTTAGCCGAAAAAAAATTTTAGGGGTTAGGTGCACTTTAAGGAAAATTGCAGTGTACTGTGTTATTTTAAAGAACAAAGCCGACTTATAGTATGGTACTTTTCAACCTTGAGAAAGTCTCAACGGGGATAACCTCCGGCTTAACCGTCATTTCTCAAATGGCTTGAATTCTAAAAGACAACCGCAGTGAATATTCAGATCGATCTTGCATCTTTAACGACAACAACATTACTGAGATTTTAAGCTCATTTTGTAACTCTTAACTTTGCATTTTTCTCGTACATTTTGACAGCAACATTATTATTATTTGTTCTTTTGAGCATTTCGTATTTTTAATTATTAGCGCAGTTTCTAGCGCATTTTGCAATTTTCTTTGCTTGTAATTTCAATTCTTTATCAGCTTTTGAGCTGCAAAGCTTTTCCTAGGTCTTCATTAATTAATTTTAATATATATTTTTGTTGCTTTCAAAACAAAAATAATAAATAATAAACATGGGGAACATTTTGCCTTAATGGTTAAAAGGTGAAGGGTTCCAAAGATGTTATCTAAATTGTCACTCACAACAATGAAGACCAAATTCAACAGATACGGTACACCCGCTATCATGGATCACCCCGGTTAAATTGAGTCCCTTCACCCCCACCCCAACCCCCTTGGATGATGTTGCGCAGGTATTTCCCACTGGGTGCATGTAAATCAAACTCCCGCTATCAAGGACAAGTTTTTGGTGTCCCTTGTGTGTTCGAGATAGCCGGATATACGGTATCCTCCCGGCATTAACACCCACTTACGAATCTAGGAGAAAAAATATCCAGGCTCTCCCGAGTATTTAATTTGGTGCGTTGTTTTTCGCAGGATTTGTGATGAGCAAATGTACTACTACGTTGTCCCACGTATCCTACCTGTAAGGAATTGAAAACGGCAAAAAGGTACTCAAACACTATATAGCTGTTGTTAACAGAGAGGAGACCAAATACCCATGTCAGACCTAAAATTGGAAGAAGCGTCACAAACGCTTTCGCCAAAGACCTTGAATTAGAAGTAAGAATAACCAAATGTTAAAAAAGGGGAAAATATGACGTAGAAATGTCAAAGTCACGCCCAAGATCCAAATATTTAAATTAAAAATGTATGCAACACTGGAACAAGCTTAAAATCCACATGCCGGCTAGAGTCAGGTTGATCTAATTTAAACCGCCCTCACTAATTTCTCGTCTAATTAGCTCCGGATCCGAGTGTCTGGATTGCGTGTGTGTGTATGTAAGCGCAAAGCGGGAACGAGAACTTATGCAAGCAAAAAGTGGCAATTTTCTATGTCTCTTTTAATAAAGCCAATTGAATTGAAGATGACATTATTTGTGTTTAGATAATTTTATCAAGCACGGGCCTCACAACCGATGCAATCAGAGCATGTGGTATGTCTTTTTGATCAAAATTTTTAAACATGTATATTAACTCATAGCCAGCTATCTGTCAGGCACGCATGGACTCCATTGTTATGTGCTCAAATACAATGCGATATTGTAGCCATGCGGGGTCTTGCAAGGCATATATAGACCTTTATTAGAGATCAAAACTACAGTGCTATTTACCTAACGCTAGATGGCGATTCTTCATTCAGCATTTTAGAAGTAACTCGCATGACCATTATAAGAATGATGAGATTAACCTGGAGAGGTAAACAAGAACCATTAAAACAGGCGTTGCGAATTAAATTAATAACGAATGGAGTCCCTGACTAAAGCAGGTTTGGCCCATTTTGATATCTACGTACCAACATGACGAAGACAGCTGGACCGACAAAACTCCAAATAGCACCGGTCTCAACTGACAACCAGCAACTAAGAACGAGACAAAAAGTGTAAATTTTATTGTTTTAAGGAAAAACGCCAGAAACTGACAATCAGGGTTTCTCCGTTTGAGAAAATCATTCCGCTTCTTTCTCTTGAAGTTCTAGAAGAAGTTCGTGTACGAAAAAATGTATTTAAAGCATATTTTTCACCCCAAAGCGAGACAACCCTGTGACGAGGCCCCTTTAACCCAGAATTGAAGTTAGCTGCAGTAGCACGAAAATCTAACCAATCTGAAAAATTAAGACTGAAAATGAATTGCTAGCAGGGAAGGCAGTCATATTCATAAGAAACCTTATAAGACCCCCTAAGGTTGAAACAAAGATTTATTAATAAATTATTAACCATCTAAATGAGGTACATTTTGACTGTGCTTACATTACTCTGGAAAGAAGCCTGGATTGAAAAATGGAGACCACAATTGCAGTGATGGCAAAGGGAAAACCTGAGAAGAAAACGACGAAATAATATTAGCAGGTATACTAGGTATACTACATTCAATGTATTTTCACTCAAAAGAGCGTCAGTGCTGGCTATTCCACCCCCCCCCCCCCACCCACCTTCCTCACATTTAATACTAGCCCCTTTCTACTTGCTAAATTAGGGGATTAGTTTCTTTAGAAAATTGAAGCTGCGTCGGTGGGAGAATGAACCACATAAAGTTTTAATTATCCACCTTACTGACTACTTCAAGCTAATCTGAGGTCTCAACCTAATTAAATTGTCCACCGGGGTTGTATTTGGAAATGTTGATTAAACTGGAGACAGAAAACTGTCAGTGAAGACTGGCTTTTTTCGTTTTAATCAGGCATTTTATCATATTGCAGTTTTTCAGTTGACTCAAAGCTTAAACAACCCTCAACCACTCTATCAAAAAAAAGAAAAAGTAAATCTTTGAATACTCTGGCCATTACGTTACGATAACCATTCCCACGCCCTTTCAGTATTAACCCTTTGTGCCCGGCATCATTATACAAAATCTCCTTAACGGTCTCCAATTTGTTTAAACATCAAGACAATCCATCTAGATCTATGGTGATCTTTTCCCCAATTTTTATGACCTTTATGTGTTATAATCGGCAAGGATATGATGAGGAGAAATTTGATGCCCAACAGTTTTGGGGCTTAAAGGGTTAATTAAGGTGATTCCATTCAATTGCATTGCGCATCCTTTCTGCGCATCATTTTTTGCGTGATTAGCGCTCGCACGAGCGCGCGCGCGTTCGGAACTTGATAGGTTTCCTATGGAAGCTGAGCTGTTCAGAGAAATAAATTGTCGTTTTCTCCCAAACGAACTCGGTGACTACACTTTTTTATTCCATTTATTTAAGGAAAATACGACTTTACATGATATATTCAAATTTGAAGAATTTTTCATTATTCAATTTTGAAATATTCCGGTTGATTCACTGTTACAGTCAGATTTTAGGCGTTTCACTGCAACCGTGCAGACGCTCGATTTGCCTATTATTTCAAAGTAGTTTAGTTGTTACGGCAATTTTGAGACGTTTTACTGTAACGTTGTTCTTCTATCATAAAAATAATGCTTATATTTCATTGCTAGTAATAACTTTGTTGAAGTAATGGGTGTCTCTAGTACAAGGATAGGTTTTTTTAATATTGCTGTCTAAACATAGCAAAGTACCTATATACTACAGCCTCGTAGCGTAAAATCAGACACGGTGATCCCCTCTTTTTATTTTATTTTTTTAATGTACTAGGTGTAATTAGTAACGGTGCAAAGCTTCAGCAAATTCTCATTACAACTTCTTTTTCGTTTGAATCACCTTAAGTAAAAAGTGAGTATCTTGGTATTACCCCAGCCAATTAACGAGTAGTACAGGTTCCTTCCTCTTCCTGAACCAAAAACTCTGATCACCATGAAGTAAATATGGAGCCCTTCAGCAAGCATCCACGAGAATACACAAAGAAAGAAGAAGAACAAACCAACTGAAGTCGCGTAACAAGCCACCTACAACACAGTTGAGATACAATGCGATCATTATTGCCAACATTAAAAGGGAGTATGAACTAAATGGAAAAATAACCAGCATACCGGATAAGACGCTGCAAACTTGCGACTTTTGTTTGGTTGGCTGTTTTCACTGCTTCATTGTTTGTATCAGTACTAGTTTAAAAATTTTGAGATAAATCGTATTGTGAATTGTGATTTTGATAACTTTTATTTAGGTTGTCCCGTTATCTTGTTTAAACATTTTTTTTATTCACAGCCCACTCTTCTAATGCTTGTAAAACACAAAGAAAGATGCAACATGTAATGAGAGGCAGGATAGAAGTAATTACATAACTGTAAACTCTTCGATCTGAATTGGATAAAATCCTAAATTCAAAAGCCGTTGAGCATTATAAAGTCACGAGCAAGTTTATCGAGTTCGTCATAAGTTGACAAATTGTTACCTTAGATTCGGTTCAGGTTCCACGCAGAATACTTTGCACATTAAGTTGATCCTAGAGGTACTTTGGACATGTGTCCCATAAGGACCTGGCACAATATGAAAACTTGTAGCTCGCCACGCGACTACTTGCGTGTGGTGGGTCACGAGATTGACGCGCGTTGGGGGCTCAGATGTTTCGTTCTCCTTTGCTTGCGACGTGCGAAATATATCTCACTACGAATGCATTTTGTTTAAGGCGCTCCTAGCAATTTACCTGTGATGTTCCTGGTCTTACACCAAACGCTGCTACAAGAAACAAGACTTGAGCAAGTAAAATGGCAATCACTAAATTCATGTGAATAAATTGTCTCTGTGATCGAAGACTTCTGCAAAAATAAAAAAAAAAGAAATATTTTATTCAGTGTAAAATTGGATAGCGGGGATGGACAAACACAGCTTGTCTTTCACGAAAACAAAGTTATTGACACATTTCGCACTTACTGTACTAAGTGCTATGTAATTTAAACCAACGAAAACGAGAAATGTAAAGTAGAATGTCTACTTACGGTAAGAATGCATACGTGAAGAGTGTCAAAATGCACCCCAAGATAGACAGGCCGCACCCCACACAGGTGATAATTGACAGGGGTAGCTCGTGCTCTTGTTTTGGCTAAGCAAGACAAAGAAACAAAACAATGAACACAGGCCTATAAATAACACAATTCTGTAACTAGCCTCCTATTGAATGCTGCAATAACTTTGTGATATATGTTGTTAAATAAATAAATGTTGCTTATTATATAAAAATCATTGCGCTGCACATTAATATCAGGTTCCGATGTCTATATATTTTATTACCCTTTACCACTTAGACAGAAAATGTTCAAATCGTCTTTGCTATCGCCAGTTAATGACACTAAATACTTATGACCAACAGGCTGGTGGGCCTCACATCCTAGAAAGAATGCAGTTTCGTGAAGGGGATGTAGACCGAAATGCAGGAAGCCCGGAGAGAGACCTCCAGAGCACATGTAAAACCCACTTGTAAACAACGTATTTGTGACGCCGCGTACAACACAGAGATCTTAGTTATGCTTGTTTTGAATTACCTCACATACTTTGAGTCATACATAACTTCATGGGGCAAAAATTTGAAATTAGATTGAGTGGTGTACCTTATGATGAGTGACTTTAATGAGAACAGCAAAACTGGTCAAATGATTACAGTGACACATGATTGTAGAATGGTTTCTTTGCACAACTTGACAGCCATCGGAAGACCACACTCCATTCTTTTCTCTGTGGACAAAAATTCACTTCTTTTGACATCACAATGAAGGATCGTGTGCAAAAATAAGTGGGATAACTTTACTGAGTCGCATTCGGTGGGTGTTTGGCTGCGTTTGGACATCTCTGCGTACTTGCTGGTGGTTATTTAATTCTTTTAAATTCAAGGCCTCAGAAGGGGTATCTTTGGAGCCCTTGAGCTCAGCAATTTTTAAACTAGAGCCCAGAAGCCCAAGCCTCTCTCTGCTGGGATCCCCAACAATAATGATGACTCTTTGTGACAGAAACCCTGGAGTGAAGCAATGGATGAGCCCTATTCCCCGATTGTTCCTTCTCGGGGTCCTGGAGCTCTCTGAGTATTAATCTGCATTTGGGACCCTGTTAATTCAATTTAAAATGATATTTCATATTGTATAGTATCAATTACTTTAAGTATAGGTCAAATAAGTTGTAACTTACGTATTATTTTGATCCCAAAACATGCACTCATTTTCCATGTCAATGCGAATTGCCTAAATAACGAAGTACACAAGCAAAGACAAAATCATTCTACCGTAGGTGAAATTCAAAGAAATAGAATAAACACAAAGCAGGTATTAAGTAGATGCCTTACCTTAGGAACCCAAAAGGTCATCTTTACTGGTTTTTCAAACTCTTCTTTGTTACTTGGTTTTGCAATGATATTCATAATACGGCTTCCTATCACATAGCTGCCAAAAAACATAAAATCGCTACAAATCATCTTTTTAACGAATAAACGCTGTACAAGCCACAAAGTTAGGATAGTTTTCGGAAAACTTACACAATATTGTATCAGTTCAACAGCAGCCACACTAAATGCTGTCTCCATGAAAACAGCTGAAATTACATGATCCTTTTACTTGTCTTTGTTTGTTTATTGCTGTTGTTCTACTCGCCAAAACATATTAATTTCACTTCCTGTTAAGCACTTGTGAAGATGAGCGCCCTAAAACGAATTGAGCTTAATTAATGTACCTTATATTAGAAATTACGCAGAAGAGATGGATTGCAAACGCACACTAATATAACAGTGTTTTGATAAATCAGTGGTTGTTTTCGCTGTTGTTTTTGTTGTTGTTGTTGTTGTCGTTGTTTTAACAGTTGTTTAACTGACAATTCTACCTACGGTACGTTAATTATCTTGGAACTGATCGAAGATTTAAGAATGGAAGGCAAGTACTAACTCTGTGGCATTCATTGCTGTCAATGCGTCGAACGTCATCCAAACCACCTGACCAAGCTCTGGTTAGAAAGATAAGTGAAAAAAAAAATGGAATGTGGTGTTAGCATAGGTTAGAAGAAATTTTTTAATTAAAATTCGATAAACATGAAGTGCCCTTATATCGTTATCACAATAAAAATTATCACAATAAACTACCCTGGAAACCGGTCAATCTACCACTGAACAGGGAAAAGTTACACTGTATCTTTAATCAGATTTTAATGATGATCTCTTCTTGCGATAAACTGCAAGCTTCAGATTCTTCTTTTAATATCTATTGTACATATGCCGGTTTTATATCTCAAGCTCAAAAAGTGGCACTCTTAAAACCTACACCTTCCTCGATGTGTTGCTGTACCTGTTTTATTGGGCGCAAAAGCTGCTTGAGGTAACAAAACTTTGTCAAAGTGATGAAATGAATTGTTTCCAAAATCATCTCCAATGATATCTGGAAATCTTAACTGCTCCATTTGAGATATATTTACAGAAGCCACTGCCATCTCTACATGTAAATAAAACAAAAAATAAGATTTTTGTGAAGACACTCAGTCGCCGACTAAAAAGCAAATGCCACATTGTGGGTCTTTGGCCCTATATTTTACAAACCTCTTAAATGGAAATTCCGATGGCGCTTCGGAACTATATGCAGGATCCCAAAGTTTAAGAGAGTAACTTGTTAGGCCCGACGTATTCGATTTTCATAGAAATCCCATTAGCTGTAAAATACTCTGAACATTAAGGCAACAATTTTAACAAATGCTAAAATAGGTCAACGTACCCCATTGATCTATCGGCGTACGCGGGAGATCTGCTGTAAACGGGAAAGAGGCATAGACGTTTTCTTCAACTTTCACCTCGAGAGCGAATCGAACTTCTGGAGTGTTTAGCTAACATTAGAAGTGTATCGATCCGCCGAAACTGCTCAACACTGGTATTCCGCGCTTAGCGTTGGCATGCCCTTTCTTAACTGAGTTTCTCATAGGTAGGTAGAGGTAGGGGATAAGGGGGTGGGCCTGCCCCTGTCCCCCTCCCCCATAGTTTTTTGACTTTTTCCAAGACGACTTTTTCATTTGCACCTGCCGTTTTCAGCAGCTGTATACATTTCCCTTAGACACATTTTGATACAGGTTTGTTGAGAATCGGTTGCTATGGTTATGAGATATGACGTCCTAAGTAGCAGGTAGTCAAGTCATTTTTGAATTTAAAAATGCGTGTTTTTCACCTTTTCTTAGGTAAAAGCACAAAATGTTGCCAAAAAGCAGCAAGTGTTTAATTTTTTCACATTCTTAAGTCTAGCATAAAAATTTTTCAATTTCTGTCGTCTTTTATCATTTCTAATTTTGCAAAAAATCCAAGAGGGCAGCCAAGATGGCCGCTATCTTTGATGACGTCAAGGGTACAGAACGACATTATGATACATGAATTATATGCCCTTGATACTCACTAGTTGTACGAAGCTTTATTGATTAAAATTGTTCTTTTTTCCCATAACTCACCTACTTTCCCTGAAGACAATGCCACTGCCTTATAGCCCTCTTCCTTTATGGGTTTCATTTGCTCCGCTACAGTGAGACCAATGTCTTCAACTCGTTTTAATAACTTGAATTGTATTCCACGCTAATACAAATAAAGCAAATTAAAAGCTGTAAGCGGCCGCGGACACTTTCAAAGGCCAAGTCTTGGATTTAACGGTTTTTTTCTAAGTTCCGTGACCTGACATTACGTTTCTAATCCCGAGGCCAGCCAACATTTGATCAACATTTGTGAATTGCTACAGTCACATTGTAATGTGACTGTTAATATTCCTTCTGGCTGTGATTAAGTGTCTGTTTCCTAACGACAAGTCCTAGACTACATTTTTTTTTTAATACCACGGCTTGCATTTAATAAGACAATGAAACAAGCATTAATTTCACACATTGGTATTTTCCCTCAACAATACTAAGAGTTTAGGATACAAGCTCCTCTAAAGAGCCATCTATCCCTTATACAGCACGTGGCATCTGTTAAAAAGCGTAATCGTAATGCATTGGTCAATTCCAGCTGCGTCCATGCCCCCCCCGGGCTAGCCCCCGGGCATTAGCATTTTTTCTTTCTTGGATGGCAAATTCCCGGGGATGGGGGCACTTACGCTGCCAAATGCCCCGCGGTGGGGACGAAGGAAGAGGGCAAATGCCCCGCCCCCCGGGATCGTACGTCCTCAATCAACACTGCAGCAGTTTTCATTTATTGCACAATAGTGCCACTTTCAGCATTTAAATGTGTGATTTTTCGTTTCTGTAGGTCTGCCTCTCCGTCTTCTCCTATGGTTATAAATAAAGTTAAAACCGCCAAGCAATGATATTGACTTCGCAGACAACACTACATGATAGCTGATTCTCATTTTATTGTTATTTAATCTGTTTAATTTCGTGTTAAACAGTTCGCTGGTAAAAATATCTTGACATTATAAAATAGTTTGTTGTAAAGGTATCTGTTGTAAATATTTTAATAATATGCAAAAGTACTCGACGATCGCTATAAACATATTTAGAATTTAATAAACGATCATGATAGTTTTAGAATCATCGCGACTAAATTCAAATTACAAAATCCGTGATCAATGTAGCATACGTACGTCGATACACGTTGATCGTTCCCGATAGCTCATTGACAAGTTATGCCTTATTAAGCAATGAAGAAATTAATGCATCAAATCGAGAAAACCTCCACAAGTTTGTCCAGTCCTTAACTTTGACAGACAAGCCAATCTGCCGAACTTCTCGTCCGTTCCGAAAAAATCCTCCATATTTGGCCCGACCCCCGGGCCGCGCCAAATTTGCAAATGTCCCACCCCCGGGACTGACATGGTGGGCAAATGCCCCGCAGTTGCCCGGGGGGGATGGGCGCAGCTGGAATTGACTGATGCATAAGCTGTAAGCTTCGCTAAGGTGCCCCCTTATGGGAGTTCGATTGTGCACAGAGTTGACATGGGAGAAACGTATCACAAGTTCAAAATCTTTGATCATACAAGACGATAATACCTGTTTTGAAAAAATTAATTAAACTTCTGGTAGAGAAAAAGTCATCTCTTTTTTTACTGAAAATAATAGCTGGATCAAAACTGAAAAAAATGCACAAAGCCTTGTTCAACGTCTGCATGCTTTACCTCTGAGGCATTTGGTATTCTGTGACTTTCTGAGAGTAGGTCTCCAGCCAGTGAAACATAGGTCTAACAGAGAAAAGGAAAAAGGGCGCCATTACATACACAATAAAATGCTACGTTTATTTGTTCTTTGATGTATAAATGTTTTTTAAAGTATATAGAATCGCCTGAGAAAAAGGCTACCTACAAGGAAGACGAAATACATTTTGGCGTTAGAGTTACGACATGCAAGGAACTATATAGAAAGTCAGGGGAAAATTTTATTAGGCTGTTCTAAAGCTAAACGTTTAATTTTCATCTAAAGTGAAACAAATGTCCTGCTAAAGACAAGAAAATAAAGTCAAAAGAATGGGTGAGTATAAGTGACGGGGTGTCAAAAACAAAAATAAAATTATAAAGTTTTTAAGAACCTCACACCAACCAAGGTGTTAATTTTATATTGTCTTACCTGAGCCTCTGATAAATAGTCAACACTTATCGTTGTCACATTAAAGCTAAGGAATGCATCTAGATCTGTGTATACAAACCAAATATATGATTGGCGTTGATAGCGAGTGTCGGCGAGCGATGCAATAAATTGGTAAGGTATATGAGCAGCCGTTAAATATTCGCACAGCCGTTTTTCATTGCTAACTTTTTTTAATTTCTGCTACAAGGTTCATCCTCTGTCTACACTGAATTAACCATTTTCTAACCATTCTAAAGTAACCAGATGTTGTTTATGCTGCTTTACGTATCACCACCACATACAAAAGTGTAGTAACTATAGTATATATAGCGTACATTCTTTTGGGACTATTCTGGCTATTCTTATTACTGTTTAGGCATAACAGAACACGCGGAATTTCAATTTCGAAAAGAACACTCCTTCTGAAAACGGAATACCCATGGCGGAGGTGACCTGAGAACCACTGTGTCTGCACACGCGCGGGCGGCTGCGTAGGATTTCCCTCTGGCCATTCCGAGTAAAAAGTATTCCTTTCATTCTGTTTCCGTTTTCGGAATGAACGGAATATCATTCTGCTCCCGATAGCAGAATGATATTCCGTTCATTCCGAAAACGGAATTGCTCCCAAAAGAACACAGATACCGTCTATTCCGAGTATTCCTATTCCGGAATAGTCCCAAAAGAACGCGCCCATAGTTTCAGTATAGTACCTTTTTCAAGTTCCTGCACCGTTTTATACTTAGTGTCCTGTTTGGAGACTGATGGCGTGAGTGAAGCTGATGAAGTAGTCGTTTTCGTGGGCGATGGTGAATGGTGCTCAGTGCTTGCTACTGGAGCACTTGTTGTAACTTTAAACAGTAATGAAAGAAATTAAAGAAAAAGTAACAGATGAGACCGTTATGTAAATACTCTTGGCATTTCTTGTACTATCCACCCTGGGTGATTTTCAATATTCATCATGGTGACATAAAAGCAAACATATGCTATAAACGATGTATGTCCATTAAAGATACCTACTAACACTTACAAACAAAGGATGGTGAAGACTGCGTGATCATTGTTACTGATGAACTGATATTCTGTGGTACGGTTGATGATGAAAGCGTCAAGGTGGGAACCACTGTAATGGTGCCCGTTGTCTTCATTTGTGAATCTAATAAAAATGCATTCTATGATCAGTGGCGGATGCAGTTACGCCGTTGAACCCCGAAGAGAAAAAGGTATTTGGACGCCAAAAGGTGGGTTTGTCGCGGAGGGGATTGAGGATGCGGTGAGACTATAACATAATAGAATAAATTTTCCCCTCCAAATCCACTACCGATGATGATCAGTGTACTTAAAGGAAGGTTAATGGCTCAAGGCCGGGTCTCTACACCAAGCTACCACATTGTCTCCCACCGAGAGAGCTGCTAGGGAAACTAAACGAAAAGCTGTTAAGTAGCCCGGCGATGGATTCCATCGTCATATCTAGGGACAGTACTAATTCTTCTAGTCCGGCCTTTATGCTACACCTAAGGCCCAAAATAAACTTCGATGTACCTCCTGCATCGTTGTGACCACTGCATAAAGCTGCACGCTCAAGAAATAAAGACGTAGGTTATATTATTACTGTGGCTGAGAAAGTGATACTTTGTGGAATGGTTGATGATGATAACGTAAATAAGTTGGGTAAATATGCTTGTGTCAGTTTTCGTAAGTTGTCAAGTTGATAAAAGATTATTTTGTATTGTTAATGTAATGATTTAGAGAGAGGTCTGTCGGTTGGCTCCTGCCGTCTTTACTTCACATTGCATTGTTTCTGACTATACACGCAAGTGCGCAAGGGAAAAACTACTTTGATACTGGAGTGTAGCCCTTCGGTGGAAGTTTTCCATTTGGGGAGGACCGGTTAATCTCCTATTCAATTTATGCCAAAGAAAACGAAGCTAAGAGACGGCCTTGATGAGCCCTCTGCACCCTCAGTAAGTTGGAGTAGACAAGGAATTCTAATAATTTACACATCTCGATGTTATTACTGCAAGCACATAATAAACCCAGTTTAAGATCGACCGCTGCATGGTATTACACTTACCAGAAAATGACGATGTGGGCTGAATGACAATTGCGACTGAGGAATTGAAGTTTTGTGTCATGGCTGATGGCGATAGCGTGGACGTGGGATTCACTATGTACTTGCCAGTTTTCTTTGAGTGGGAATCTAATAAAAATGCATTATTTTGGTTATGTATTTTCAAAAGATTAGCAACTAAAAATACATTTTTAGCTTTAAGCCCTTGACGCAGATAAAAATAAAATAAAATCAATAAAATCAATGTACCTAGGCAAATGCCGTCAACAATCCACGGAATAGTCTCGGTCAAAGTCCCAGTGTAAATGCTGTGCTCGTGTTCTACCAGACTAACGAGGTTTGACAAATTAGTCTTGTTTCTCATGGCAACCAGTGATATAGAAATGCCCTGAATCTTCATATTACTCAACAAGTTTTCCATTACACTGCTATGAGTAACGTTCTTAGCAAACGTCAGTAGAACTATTGCCTTGGCAGCTGTAGGTCTGCTTTCATAAAATGCTATCAATGCTGTTTCATAAACGCTGGAAAATTTTACTTCTGTACTTCTATTAAAATCATTCTTGATTTCAGAAAGTCCTTGCACAAGACTGTCAGAATCCAAAAAGTCGTTGAAGCCAAACTTGAGGTGAACTTCATGAGCGTAACTGATTAATGCAACGCGGGTGTGGTCACGTGATATCTTGAGATTTGTGACCATCTTCTTCACATAGTTTAGCTGAAGATCAAACTCAGTTGCAGATCTACGTGATTCAACTGCAAAAATGATATCGGCTGGATGTGAACACGCTGTAAAAAAAAGAAAGAAAGGTGTGAAAAATAAGAAAAACCTGAAGCCATTGTTTAAAGTATAAAGTAATCGACTTCTTTTGCGATCCTCTAAACTTTTAGCAACTACTGGACGATGTTTCGGCTGCATTTTGTTTCTCTTTGGGGCAATCCTACATGTAATGAGTATTTACATTATTTGTACATTGGGTGTTTTTTTAAGACGCCATGGCTTTTTCACAAAAGTAGTAGTAGTAGTAAATTGCTTTATTTGCATGACCGCAAGATTTTACAGTATTGCAAAAGCATATTTATAGTAATTAATAACAAAACAAGACTAAAATTACTGTAATATTATGCTAATGAACCTAAGTTACATCACTTTCACTTGATAATAACAATGTATCACGTATATTCATACACAAGGAAATAAACTTCATTACTAGCTTATTCACATGATAGTCGTTAGAGTTCATGAGAAGTTTTATGCTTTCTGAGGTTGATTTCCTTTCAATATCAGGTATTATTTCATTGATTCGATTGAAGAATGTCTGCCTCTGCAGAGAGTATTTGCTACATTGCAACAAGAAATGAGTTTCATTTTCTACTTGATTTGATTTACACAATGGGCATAATCTAGTTTCTCTGGGCATATGATCGGTTTGATATCGACCTAGTTCAATCATAAGTTTGTGATTACTTACTCTAAACTTCACTAAATTTCGTCTTTCATTAAAGTTTCTTAGCTGGTTTAAATAATCAGATGTAACGTAGTCATCCTTAAAAACTTTATAAAATTCTAATTTCTTTGAATGTTCAAGGCTGTGTCGCCAGGAGGATATATATGTCTCTTTCATATTAGTTGTATATCGCCTAATTCTATCATTATCTAAACATTCAGGATCTAAATTGGATAGATGAAGTAGTAGTAGTAGTAGTAGTAGTAGTAGTAGTAGTAGTAGTAGTAGTAGTAGTAGTAGTAGTAGTGGTGGTGGTGGTGGTGGTGGTGGTGGTGGTGGTGGTGGTGGTGGTGGTGGTAGTAGTAGTAGTAGTAGTAGTAGTAGTAGTGGTGGTGGTGGTGGTGGTGGTGGTGGTGGTAGCAGTAGTAGTAGTAGTAATCGGAATAGTAGTTGTTGTTGTTGTTGTTATCGTTGTAGTAGTAGTAGTAGTAGTTGTTGTTGTTGTTGTTGTTGTTGTTAAGGTTGTTGTTGTTGCTGTAAGATATTGTGGGTCAAAATAGCTATAAGGATCAGTAAGCACTACGCGAATGACTCTGTAACAGTGTTAGAATGCAAGAATCAAGGTTAAAAACAAGTGGTCAGGATGCCACACCACACTTTATAGCTCCATGATAGATAACTTAACTTTAATATTATTTGTCGAGTCCCTTTTTTAGAATCCAATGCACAGCATTTAAGAGTTAATTTATACTATCGGAAGCCTGTCGTACCTGGGTCAACCATTTCTACGTACACGACTCCATCCGTACCATTTCCACCGGAATAAATCAGCGGTCCATTGTCAAAGTACACAGCTCCACCTGCCCCTCCCCCCGCTCCGTAGCCAACCCCTCCTGCTGCAGAAATGTTCCCTCCCCCAGGGTCTGCCAATGGTCCGGTTCCGTTGATCAAAATACCTCCCTTTCCACCCTCCACAGTGGACGTGGGCAGTACAGAATCAACACCATCCTTCCCTGTAAAAAAATAACAAATGAATAAATAAATAATAAATAAGTAAACAAATCAATAACAGATAAATGTGTAAAGAATCCATACCTGGAAAAATTCAAGTGTGAACGGGTTAAAACATTAGGAAATTTTACTTTATAAGAGTCATAGAGTACCTTTAGTTATACATTTGTTTCTTAGCAGTCGAAATCCGCTCAATTTCATTAGCGATTGCTCCAGTAGATCTCTTGTGCATCCTTGACCTCCAGCAGCTGTCAGGCAGTTGCCAAACTGTGAAGGCGTGCCATTTGAATCTGACTTGACCGTATGTCCTCGTGCTCCCTGTCCAGCTTTACCCACTGAAACGTTCACTGTCTTCGGGCCTGTAAGCTGTATGATGTTTACCACTGCCTCACCGCTGCCACCCCTCCCTTGTTTTATTCCACCGCAGCCTCCACCACCCCCGCCTACGGCCAACACTCGCAAACGGTAGGTTCCATTAGGAACGAAGAATGATGTCGAGTATGGAAGGACAAATGTAGCTCTTTCAGCTATGGACAATCAAAAACAAACATAATCTCATAATAAGAGAGATTCAGTTAAGGTGGACTGAGATCTCTTGATAAAAGAAAGTTTTCCTTCGGCCTTTGACACTTATGTGGTGCTGAAGGGATTAAATTGCTATTTATACATTATCATTTTTCAATCAAATTTGATCTTTTATCATCCTTTATGATGACAGTAAATTCATATTATTTGATCTCATACACACTTTATGAGTCTTGAAGTTTTCCGGTAACAGACGTTCATACTCAAGAATCGAAGGCAGGCATAAAAAGATAACAAGTCATTTGCTGACAATAATGAAATGTATTAACTGGCATGGCAAAAGGATATTATTTTCTCGAAACTTTTTTTTCTTATAGTTAACATTTAGGCGTCCTCGGCGTCTATTTATTATATGCCTATCGTAATCTGTGCTATTTTTTTTACAATTTACATCCTAATAATTGTTTAGTACATGAGTGTTTCATTTTTTGTCACCACCATTTAATGGGATTCATGAAAAGCAATTTTCTTCGATGAAAATCGCTTTCATTTGCAATGACTCCTGTTAGACCTCAAAAATTAGTAACAACCTCTGGACTAAATTTTGATATTTAAATTTAATGTAATCGATTCTATCGAATGAAAATCAATATGTAGATATTATTGATAAACCTTAAGAAAGGTTTTAACAAGAACAAGTTCTGCGTGGATATTTTTTTTTTCTGCATCCGATTTACACGAGGCACAAAATCACACTATGGTCGTTTTTATGCAAACAGACAAACAAAACTATATATGTGAAAAAACTAGCAGACATAGGCATAAATATTTTGACCAGAGCGCTAAAATTCTGCAAATAACGAAACTCGACGTGCGTTTTACATAGCTATCAGCTGTCACGTGCAATATCTGTATTTTATCTCAGAATTTTTTTCTGAAAATAGTTTTAAAATCATGGAATCGTACAAAATATACACTTCGTGCTTGTGAATGTTGAAACTTTTAAGCTACAATACAAATAAAAATGATATATTATTAGCCGTTTAGGTATTACCGAAGCAATTTAAGTCTCCTCACCTTTCTTTAATGACACTGTTGAAGTCTGTAATGGTTTGAAAATTAACAACAGTATGCTGTAAAACGAATATACTTCACTTTTCATTTCTTTAAAAAAATGTACAGAAGCCAAGAAACAGCTTCATGCAACTCTTCTTGTTCAATTCAATCAATATTTATGACAAAAGTCAATTTAGGCAGATGGCACTTAGCCTAGGGAAATAGCCACTCAAAATAATATCAAGAACCTCTGGTTTATAATTAAGATCATCAATTCCGGTTCGCTGCTACGAAATATGGTGTGTGGTTCTCTTCCTCACGTATTATACTTGATAATGGACCGCTCACGTACAAATGGACAACATGGCGGTTTCTTTCTGTTTAGAGCATTAAAATCATAATTCACGAAAAACATGAAAGGGAAGGACTTAAGCAATAACTCTCTTATTCCAAATTGATAGCGTGGAAATGTCACGCAGTTGTACAAGTTGTACAGTGATATTGCGAAGAAAATGAAGCTTAATGGATTATAATAGTATATAAAGACTTGGAAATGCAATGAAATACATTAATGAATAAACATGGTTTTTAAAAGTCTCATAAAACCACAGCTTAATTAAATTTTTTTTTGGCTCTTCAGAAATCATATTAAGTCCAATGTTTTTGGAATAATCTTTTGATTGTGCGAAAGTCGCCAGCACCATCTTGTATTTCTTTACGATACCGAAAATTACGATTAGCCAAAGTATTAGGTGGTTCACTAAACATCCTCATGAAGACTACTTTGTTCTTTCAGACAATAAAATTAAGTAAGCCGATAGTCTCTCGGTTAAGCTTTACCTCATATCTATAGTTTGAATTAGCATAGTTATCATTCTTATATCATAACCGTGTTTACTTAAGGTGATTCCGTCGAAAAAGAAGCTGTAATGAGAGGTTTTTGAAGCTTTGCACAGTTATTAATTACATCTAGTAAATTGAAAAAAATAAAATAAAAAGAGGGGGTCACCGTATCTGATTTCACGCTACAGGGCTGTAGTATATAGGTACTTTGCCAGCTTTCGACAGCAATATTAAGAAACCTATCCTTGTACCAGAGACATCCATCACCTTAACAAAGTTATTACGAACAATGAAATATAAGCATTATTCTTGTGATAGAACAACAATGTTGCAGTAAAACGCCTAAAAGTTTGCCCTAAAAATGAAAGTAATGAAATAATAGGCAAATCGAGCGTGACCTGCACGCTTCCAGTAAAACGCCTAGAGTCAGATTGTAATAGTGAATCAATCGGAATATTTGAAAATTGAAAATTGAAAAATGAAAAATTCTTCAAATTTGGATGTATCATGTAGAGTGCTATTTTCCTTAAATAAATGGACTAAAAAAAAGTGAGTTCGTTTAGGAGAAAACGACCATTTATTTCTCTGAACAGCTCAGCTTTGATAGAAAACCTATCAAGTTCCGAACGTGTGCCTAATCACGCAAAAAATGATGGGCAGAAAGAATGCGCAATGCAATTGAATGGAATCACCTCAACTTGCTTTATTGTAACCTCATTTAGTTGGCGGATGTTGTTTGTAAGGATACCGGAATACACGTAAAATATTTCTCAAACAATTCCCCTTCTAGAATTTTCAGTGTAAGATACAAATGTTGTCCCACACGTAATATATGACAATAATATATTTATCATTTTTCCAGAGCATTAGTTTAACTTTTTTTTGTGAATGGCTACCAAACTATGTGATTCTAAGCACAACGTAACAAATAGCACGACGAGTTGATTGACAAAAAATAAAAATAAAAATATTCAAAATGCCCCTAATGAACCAAACTACCCCGGAGAAAGTAGACTGCTTCTTCGGGTGTGGAAGATAAAACCATTAATATATAGATTTAGCCATGCCTAAAAGCGGAGCCTCCAAGGAATAAACTGGTGCTCGTTTCTCAAAAATAGTCCTGAACCTTTTCGCTCTGAAATATATTTCGGGGCTTTCTTTGGCTCGTTCCCTTTCGAAAAGTGTTTCTCAAAAAGCCCGAAAGTGTTCCGAATTGTCCTCCGATATTTTGAGGATCTGTTCTGTAAAACCAGGCTCGAAAGGTCATTCTAGAGGCTGAGCACAGCTTAATTTTTTTTCGGGCGTCAAACTGAACACATATTTTACTCAGGAGCAGTCTTGCTTCGTTTTTTAAATGTTTCCATATCCTGTCATTAACTATCAAGGCTTGTCAAATCTCCTTGGATTATTGGCTGTTGGCTTGAATGAACTTGAAACGGCGCTCATGTACAACAACAAAATAAAACTTATTCTGAAGTAAATGGGTTATCTTCATCGCGTTCGGATGTTCAGTTAACAAATAAAACATGAACTGCCCCTATTAGTCTGGTCAAAATTTATATCATCAAGATTGAAAACCAGCAAACACCAAACACGCTTTAAATTATGGCATAAGTTTTGCGGATGCGAGGTAAGCCTATTTAAAGTTAGGCGCTTTGAGGAACGCAAAAACACTTGTTGTTCGGAAACTTTTCGGATAAAATAGTCTTAAACCGACAACTGCTTCGCTTAAAAGATTATTACTATTGAAAAGTTCTAGGACAAGAAAATCGACAATTGCACAAACCGATCCGACAGTTAAAATTAAAAGCAATTATTCGCCGTAAGTGATGCTTGTGCAGTTGCCTTGCGACTGTGCTTTGGCCTACTGTTATGAATAAACAAACACAAAATACTAAACAGAGAAATCATTTTTGAAAAAGTTTATTCGAAAACCCGTAGGTTTATACTTAAATGCAATTCGCGTTACACTTGCAGCATGGTAAAATATTCTAAGACTACATCTGTCACAAATCTGAGCTCGTTTTCTAATAATTTTTTGAAGTCAAAAGTAAATGACACATTTCTAATGACATAAATTCAATTTCAAAATGTAATTTCTTTGACCGTAATAAATACTCAAAATCATGCACCTTAAGCCCTTTAAAAACTTCACTTACTCGGTTGTGTTTCAGAACAAGGCAAGCTCTCCGCCGTGAAGAAAACAAAGCGGTGAGGTCCTTTGAAGGCAGCTTTCATAACTTGAAGTTTTCGCCTACTATAGCTACCAGTATTCTTTTGAACTTTTTCTTTCCATTTATAGGTATTAATTGTTTTTTTCTCAAGTTTAAAACTACAGTACCGTCGAACAATCGTTTTGCAAAATAAACTTAAGCTTTTTAAAGAAACCTCTTTTTCAAAAGCGACGATGGTCATGCGATTTCCCGCCAAGAAAAACGCCGGTTGCCCAAAAGCACTGCGCGATTTCCCACCAAGAACTGAGATGGCATTCTCCAATTTTCCGTTTGGATATTCCGGTTGGAAATTTTGGAATGGACTACCACTCAAGAGGTTCCGTTTACTTTGAAAATTTTCCGGCTGGGCAAACCAAAATGGCCTTACCATTTACAGTCCAACCGAAATTTCTGGATATGTTTGTAAATGGTAAACACTCAAAACATTCTTTCTTAAAAATAACATTCATGTTATTTTCTTTCTTTCCACTTCGTATTGACCACGAACTCGACCAATCATTTGGCTCTCTTTCTATCTGAAAGGTAGGTAACAATTTTGAAGACTGGTTTGTTTCAACTACAATGCTTAGTAGTTATGTCCCCGCAAAGTATTCATATTATTGCTTTTCTATGAACTTTTGTCACAGAAATTTCTTTTTTTTGTTGAATTAGTTTTCATATAAAAACAAACATAAAAAAACAAGGGTATATGCATAGATTACTTCGTAAGAAATATCAGAGTTGCGAATTATGATTATATAGCAAGAATAATTATTGTTCTTGTAATTATTAATCTTGTTTTTGTTGTAAATCATGCCTGCAGACGCAGCAAAAAAAATGAATAAACATAAATATAAATATAAATAAAATAAATAAAAATAAAAAGTCCAGATTACATTGTGCTAAAAACCGGCCTCTGGTGTCTCTAGTGTGGCGTTTTTTTCAGCGATATCACTCTTGATTTAAGTAGTCGTATTCCCAGGCAGTAGGACAGCTCTTTTGCTTACTAATAATTCATTAATTCATTTACCCAGCTCTTCTGCGCCAATATGTTCAGCCCCCACATCGATTGCGTTTTTTCCCAAAAAACCAACAGACAAAACCCGTTTTAAAAGTAAATAGACCTATCTACTGGTTTTACTTGGTTGAAATGTTTGAAATCGATTTTTGACAGCCTCCGCTTCAAAATTAATCTCTTCAATTCTTAACCCTATTCTGCCTGGGTTTTTGTTTAGTTTCTGAGCCTGGGGGGGGGCAAAAGTGCCCCCCCCCCTATAGATCTCGAAAAGTATTAAAGCTCTTGCGATGAAACTTGGCACGTTTGTAGCACGTCATTAGCTTAACAGATTGGGCTTATGACGTGTCACTTATGACGTGTAGTGACGTCACAATAACGTCATAAGCCTGCCATTTTGAATTTGAGGCCGCCATCTTGAATCCCAAACCTGCAGTCATACGGCTAACAATGACGTCACCAAAAAATATATGATTTTGTTCTTGACTAGGAAATACACTTGGTCAAAACAAGCACACAAAAGTAAAAAAGATCCTCTTCTTACAAACGAAGGGGGAAAACCTGAAAAAAGACTGAAAAAAGACAGAAAATAGTCAAAATACACTTCTGAGTAGTCGGTTGCTATGGAAACGTCATTGACACAGGAAAATTTTCTCTGACAAATTTTAGGAAAGGTCACGAGATTTGGTGATTATTCGTGCAGCCGCTTAAAAGTTACAATTCGTTAAAGTCGGCACGGGCACAAAGTGCTCCTCCCCCCCCCCCCCCCCCCCGCCAGGCAGAATAGGGTTAAAATTGACATTATTATTTGCCGATGGCCACACTCTGGATGTTAATCAAAGGCTCCTACGAGCTAACTCGTGAAGGCGAAATAGTCTTTATGGATATATTTCAACTTTTTAAACAGTTTTGAAGTATCTTTTTTTTAGTTTTTAAAAATGTTTGTTCATATTATATTAGGAATAATTTCAAAAAAGTTTTGAAAATATTTGAATTACTTGCTTGTTGCTCCATCGCAATTTTGGTAATAAATGATTTCTACTGTTTTTTTTTGTTCATCGCTGATTTGTATATATTAAACAATTTCTTGACAAGCATTAGGTTTAATCGACGGGTTAGTTCAAGGTAATCTCCTTAGCAGCGTACAGTACCGGGTTCGGATCTCGGGTTCGGATCCTCTTTTTTCCCAAAGGATCTATAAATGATTTACGTTAATGTCATTTAACTCCGTGCATATGCAGTGGAGGACCACGAAAAGCATTGAAAACAACAAAAAGGATGGGAGCTTTCTTTCTGTGTAGTATTGTGATTTCACAGGCCAGCAGTGGTCAGCGGAACTACGGACCAACCGACCAACCGCCCGAATTTCCCTCATGTACCTCCTATATCCCGTTTCTTAAGATAACTAGCGCTAGTTTCCTTCCTTGAGTTACCGCTTATCTGCTCAAGAAAACGGAGTAAATCGGTCTCCAACTTTACACCGTAATGTGCATGAGCAGACCATAATTCGTAGACAATGATTTGCAGTGAGTGGTGTTTACTCTACCAATCAAAACGCCAGAGAACATATATTGAGACATCGAAAAGAGTTAGACTGATTACTTGACCAAATATTTCATTTTCCACTAGAACCATAACTTTAAAAGTACTAACAAGGTCGCATGCAAGCAAATATTTTGGAACCCAATATCAATTGAACTATCACCGGTAAAAGCTAAAAGTGTATTTCAGCCAGGAAGCCAGAATTGGATTGATGTATTGGACTACTGCAAGAACATTACAACAAAACATAAATGTCTCTGAAAAGTAAGGATTCTGGTATCACCAATTTCAATTCATCTGTACGTGTATGTACGCACCTCGCAGTTGTTGACTAATAGGAATCGAGCTAGGGTTACGTAATTCACTCCTTGCACCAGAAACAAGACAATGAACCACATTTTAAAACGGAAGCTAAGAAGATGCTAAATTTTAGTATGGAATATTTAATACCTATTTATTTCTATAGGTGTTTAGTCAATATTTTCTTACGTTACAATTACTCCTAGCCACTGACATGTATTCCAATATCTATCGATTAGAAAACCCTCTAGAAATCGTCTTTGCAGTCGACCGGCTATTCTGTCCGGAAACCAATAAGATGTTCATACTTCTTTCATGAGTGAAAGAAATTTGTTGAGCGCTTAGGCAAAACTTGCTCGCTCTGTATTCAGACTACATATCACTTCTCTGTGGTGAATTTATATTAAAATTGCTTCTTAGTCCTGTCAATAGTCAGGTCTTCTTGCATCACTTATCATGTAAATCCATCTTGATCAAAGGAAGTTGTAAGGACAGTATACAATATTTTTACTCAAATTTGCTAAAATAATTTTTATTACTCTCAAAATAATATTCACAGAAGGTTCTAGCATTCAATCTGTCTATGTTTGTTTATCAATTGGATATGATGTATTAAATCAATTATGAGGAGTTTTTCAAATGTTTTAGTCAACTCCTTTTCCGTGTAACATATCAGTTACCAAGTTAAGTGGGATAAACAACTGCCAATGGCTTTCGTTCGTATGTTAATTGAATATTTTAGTTTATGTGATATTTCTTTGCCATTTCGTTATTGTGATTTTATCGTGCCCAGAGTGTTGATTTTCAGGTATAGTTTACATGCAAATTTTTACGTGTGAATTGCATGAAAAAGCGCAAGTGACTAGCAAGGCCATCAAAGGGGAAAAATATAAAATAAAAACGTTCACTTTTTTTATTGCAGCAGAAAATGTCACGTTTTTTACAAACAATAGCGATAAAATATTGAGAGCAAAATAAGCAGATAAGAGATACATAAGCCACACATTACTTTGACTAGAGGAAAGCGTTCTTGGCTTACCTTGAGAAGATGTAAACACAATGTCAAAATAGGCATTGATAAACACGCAAACCAAAGCGTGGAATGTCATCTCCTTAGAGAAAAGGACAATATTTTCTGTCAAAGCGAGACTTTCATCCTCAAAAATGAAATGAAATGGTAATAACCCTCTAAGAGACTAGTCCGCTCTGCAACAGTATTTCAATCTAAAAACCAGCAAGCTCAAAGCATTAGCTTTTTTCTATATTTTAAGACATTGAAATGAATCTTTTGTTTAATTTCGGCGGGCGGTGTACGGTATTGCAGGTGTTCGCAAATGTGAATTATAACTAACCAATCATGACCTGTTTGCCTTTCTGACTTCGTTAGCAAAAAGCTATGTTAAGTACAAATATTTATCACAGTAACAACCTATTTGTCGGTTTAGTGCGGCTTAAGTTTTCTTGTCAAAGTTTGATGCGCGGCTTTTCGTGAATATCTGATAGACCCTTTTCATTTTCTAGTTCATGTCTATTTTCATTAGCTGAGTTTTGATAAATCTTAAAATGTGAAACACTTACTTGCATTTTTAATTACAGTTTAATCAACTACGACCCCGAACGTAACAGTGAGCGTAATATTTACATATGTGATATTTCTCGCGCTATAATTGGCTTAGGTATTTTTTTTTTTGGTCTCAGTAGGGTGTGATAAGGGAGGAAATGAAGGAAACTCTGCCAACCTGGCTTATTTAGGCCTCAATAGCTTCACAGTCTGTCTAAAGGAAAATTGAATAAAGAGTCAACCTGATGTGGCTTCAAAACGACCAAGCGGTAAAGGACAGTGCGTTAAGACCACATGAATGTGGCCGAACACAGTTTTCTTGTACCTATGCGTTATTCGTCGTTATTTTCAAACCACTGCCAATTGGGCGGCCAAAATTGGCAAGATACAAGTTCAATTTAAAAAGATTATATTTTAATATGTTTTATTGGACTAAGTACCGTTGCCATGACAACACAGCTGTTAATAAACCAGCAATAAAAAATGGGTTTGATTTATTTTCAGAAAATTCAGTCGTTAGATTTTTTCCATCTTTTGTCTCTAAGAATCTCAGACGAAAACTGGCCTATTGACACTGTTCTCGTAAAATTTTGACAGAGAGATCTTCTGTAATTTGGTGTTTTGCATTTAAACGTGTTCTGAACATGTCCTCTGTCAGATTTCAATTTTTGTTTGTAGGCGAAATACGTGTGTTCTGTACTATTATTCTACCAAATTTCATGAAATTCTAACGAGCAGTTCCGTAGAAAATCAGTGCATTTCCACTAAACTATGCTGTCACAATTTTCTGGTCAACTGCGCATGCGTTGCATTTGACAGGGTATCTAATTCTCGATCCATACAAACAATCCTAGAAAAGCGGGGTAATTTCCAATAGTATTTATACCTTTAATAGATTGAAAAACAAACGTTTTTCACACACTGACAAACAGTTTTATGGTTATGAGGGAAAATAACACTTGCACAATCTTCACTGAACAAAACAAAATGATCGCTGTACAGGCGCCATGTTTGATTTCCTTAAGGCTATGTGCGCGCGCTAACTCTCGTCAGCAACACAAATCGTAGAGCGCGTGCAAACTGTGTTCAGACACCTTAACAAAGGCTGTTATTGATTAAACCTCTGAGATGCGCAATCTCAACTCGCTCGTTTTCATTTAAAAAGTAACCACAGAGATGCATTAAGGGTAACCTGCAAGCAGAGGTTTCTTGGTCACCCTATGTTCCGGCGCGCGAATAAGTTACCTCTGTGCAAAACCGTCCAATTTCCTGTCGTGCATGCGCAACATTCGTCATACGTATCGTCGTCACTTTTTTTTTCCACGCGCACTCGTACGTCAGCTTAAACAAAATTTGTGAGCTCTATGAAAACGTTACTTGCACCCGGTTGGATGCACCCGGTTTATTTGGGCGTTACTTTAAACTCCGGATAAATCTTAGTGAAAAAAAAGCTTTAACAACTGCTGCCTTGTCTTTTTGCGTATTTTCTAAGCTAGGAGAATGGACAAAACATTGTTAAAAAAATAGCGAATCTGTCGCGTACAACAAGTTTTCAAGTGTATCATAGCGCGTGCACTATTTGACAACACTCGCGGCATGCTTCGGCTTCAAAACCAGTTGAGAGCCGGTTAGAAACCAGTCTTTATAATTATTTCGTTCAAAGTCCTGGACGGGGGCAGATTAAAACATCGGACGGTTTTGCGCAGAGGTTACTTATCCGCCCGCCGGAACATAGTGCGACCAAGAAACCTCTGCTTCCTTTAATAAGGGACCTTATTAAAGGAACTTTTGTGAATATTATGCTTGCGTCGCATGTGCTCCTCCATAACGTGGATTTTAAAATCGCCGCAAGTAAATTCGTTGAAATAATCGTAATGTCGGTGGCTTAAAAACAAATCGCATACTTTGTAAATGTGCCTATATATATAAGACTGATTGTTCTAATATTAAAATATTCATCAGAATGACTTGTCAGAATGAGTGGCTTTCGCTTGTTTGAAATAGTCTGCATAAAAAGACACCAATGTGCACAATCAGTTAAAAAAGCGCCCCTGTTATGTTTTGAAAAGTGTGTTCCCCTCTAATAGTTGTCTGTACAAACTCCTCAAGCTACCTGACTTTTAGGAGCCATTTATTCAGCTTCTATTGAACGGATTAGTTTATTAAGACTTTGCCGGGTTACCATAAATGAGGTGCTCTATCAGAAGACCAAAAGTTTTAACCAATCGGTTAAGTTTCAAAATTTCTTTTCCAGTCTTCTACTGATTCTAACACGGTCAATGGCCATTGACGCTCGTTTTAAACATGTCTTTATTCAGCATTATCAAATTCACAATTTTATTGTGTTTGCAATATGATGTTTACAGACGAAAAGAATTGGCCCTAGTACTGTTCTTTGCGCAACATATAAATAGCAAGGCTAGGATAACAAAAATATTCCCTTTTGAAACATCGTCAACGCTCGTATGCGGAACTAGAGATTTATTTGAAGTTGAGACGAATTATTTATTTGAAAAAATAAAGTTTCATCTTTAAAACGGAGAATGCTTTTACATCGTGATAGCTAAATTAATAGGATCAGTATTTGATATTCTGTTGTTTGGATTCATACCACAGTACGACTGATAGTCTGGTAATCGTAAGGTAAACCTCAAGGATCATTTTACCAATAAACTACTTTTCCGTACTAAGTTTTAATGTAATATGTAATGTAATCTTCTCTGACAGCTTTTGTTTTGTAACATAAATGGAATCAATTATACCTTTATCTTGACGAATTCAGTGTATTCTCGAAATGGACGACACAATTTTATTTATTTGTTTACTTTGTGGATAATTCTAAGAGGATCATAAATGTGGGAGGAGCGTTCACAGATCATGTTTACGATATCGTATTTTACGACAAATAAAAAGTTATTGTTCCATTAGATAGTAATTGTGGCAAATCGCTGCGTCAAACAGGTGTTTGAAAATAAAAATAATAAAAAAAGAAAAAACGGCGTTCCACGTTTGACGAAAGAAAGATGGCGATTTAACAAAATACGGAAAAGAAAATCCCTTTGACGTATTGGCCTCTTTCAATTGTATACCAAGTTAATGTTTTCGTAAGTATAGTTGTCCGACGATCAGATGAATCGCACAGGTCGATAAGAATAAGTGTTGATTGTGCAAGAAATAATAAGTAATGCTAGGGTCCAATCGCAATGTTTAGTGGGTTACCACGAAGTGCAAAACATAAATTCTTGATGTCCTTTGTACATAAAATTTTAATTTAGTTTGCTTTTCGCATAGATAACTCAAATACGATATGCAACATAACGGTAGCAGTGGTGATCGCTGAAGATTAAACATTGAGTCTACTACAGCAAAGTGGTTGCAGTAGGTAATATTAATCCATAGTGAAATTTTATTTTTACTGATATAAATCAGTTGAGACTTCTAATTATGCCAAACAATGTCTTTTGAGATACCTTTAATCAGCGTCCGCGTGAACTGTGAGTGGAAAAAAGTTTTAAACTAGTAAGAAACAACATAACTAGTCCTTGCTGCTTTACAGGTAACAGATATGGATAACGACATAGATGTAGAATACATAAATAAGTTTAGATCTGAAGCAAGGTAAATTTGAAACGGCCAATAATTAATCTACTTGGTCGAGCGAAGTGCAGTATATTGACTCTAGGGCTAAAGCAAAATGTCGGCATGTTAAAATTAGGTCAAGTGTTCATGTAGTGCATGATTGTGTTTGATACGAGAATGATTAATTTTTATTCTTTTCAGTAACCATTTTTCGTACTTGATCCGTTTGATGTGGTCTAGGCTAGGGGGTGTCGTTGTGAATTTAAGCTGTCCTCCTTCGATGGTAGAATCTTGGGTATACATTTAGATCCTCAACTTGCCAGTTGAAATTTTGGTCCACTGATTCAGAAGAAGCTGTTTGCTTTAATTTTGTCCTTCATGTCAGATGGATGAAACGATCTTTATTTTTCTCGTTGCATGGAACATTAATTCAATTCATCAAGAGGTGATTCTATGTAAATTACTCAAGCATCACCAAACAAAGACTTGTGGCAATAGGCTTTACTAACCAAATTCCAGGTATTTTTTGTTTTATAGGAGTTGCAGTCATCTTTCATTCATATTGGTTCAAAGATTTTCATTTCTGTGGTAATCTTTCCACGGAATCTGTGGCAAAATATGCAAATAGGTAAATGAGAAATACTAAACGGTGCTGTTCCTTCGAGCGTTTCCGGGCCAGGTTGCTAACACTGGACTTGCGGTAATTTACGAGGCAGTACATTTGGTTTGCTAGTTAAAGTTTCAATTTTAACGGAAATCATTAAACGTCATATTTCCACACAATCTGGCCATGTTTGTCCAAATTTAAAATGGCGATCACCTCTGTCATGTTTACTTTTGGTTTTGAGTTTGTTGTCCGAAAGTTAAACTACACATTCTGATGCGGCCCTAAATTAAATCTTCATCAGTTTGGACTTTCAATTTGTGTCCTGAGTAAACCAAATTAGACAAGTGGAGTAACTCAATTACTATAAATAAACCTCAGTAGCAAATACCCCATGAAATTTAACAGTTATCCATGTTGTCAATAATGTTCTTTGTTACGGTTGTCTGCTTGTTTTTCATTTTTTGATACATACATGTGCGTGCATTATGAAGCAACAGCCACGTGAAATATTGATACCTCATGTTATTTTTATTTGAGTTTTACAGTTGCCTTTTTTTTTCAATAGAGGAGCTACACTGGTGGATTGTCGAGTGTAATGCTGAAGTTAACTGAAGTTATCTTCAGTGTCCTTTTCTTAGTAGCACAGGCAACGCCAGGTATCAACACAAGGTAATAAGATTAATACCAGCAGAGAGCTATAACTAAAAGGGAAGAGTGATTGTCGAGATATGTTCAATTTTATTTATTTTTTATTATTTTTCAATTAGTGGTCTGATCAAATGCGAGCTACACTATAATATCGGTTCCTAGCTACAGCGTTGGGGTCATTAATGTGCTTCTTAAGGTAGTGAACACTCATGCATTTAAAGGAAACTGAATGCGGCGGCAAAATATGTAGTAAATACGTTACGGGCTTTTGGTGAGAAAAAGAAAAGAAAAACCATTGGAATGAGAGTTTTTACTCTACTTGGCTTTTGAAAGGAAATATATACACAAACAATCGGAGAGAGGACTTAAACAGGGGCCCGTTTCTCGAAAGTCCCGATAACTTTTCGGGCCCGGAAAGCTATTTTATGTGCTCGATGTTTACATTAAAAACTAAAATTTTGTCGTTTTTAAAACCTGAGCAATAAAATTCTTAGTTGATAAAACAAGTTGGGCTGATATGCGGGCTAAAAACTACGCCATCATTCTATAGATTTTGATTTCAAATTATGGCTCCGGGCCCGAAAAGTTACCGGGACTTTCGAGAAACGGGCTCCAGGACATTACCACCCTCGTGTTGAGAATGAGATGTAAGTGCACTGGACATTAGCCCGAATGTTTGACAGCAGGTCGACTACAAGATCAACCGTATGGTGGTCCAGGAATTAATGGCACGATATATATTTTATCACCACAGCAACAACAACAACAACTTTATTTCAGTATTCCCATTTCTTTACATGGTACTACCGATTTAAATGGGGGCCGTCGAAGAGGTACAAAGCAGATGTGTAGAGGCGATGCAGGGTGGGGGGGGGGGGTATTATGGCAAAAATGTGCCCTGGACAGGAGTGTGCGGATAGGGTCAAGGGCTACATCCTGCAGTGGATGGGAAAATCTGAAAGAAGGTGGGAGGGGAGGAAGGAAGAAATAAACATTATATATGAATTTTTCTACATTAGGTATCGAAAAACGACCCATGTACTTAATTCTCTCTCTGCACCAGACGTGTATGACAAAAGGATAAGACCTTATCATGAAGGTAGGCGTCTTCTTCCCTCCGTCCCAAAGTTAACACCTCTCCTCGACAGTAACCTGTCACACGACCTCATTCAGTCATTCAGTCAATTCATCATGTGGTGAGTTAGGTAGTGTCAATTTCCTTTTTTGGTCAGCTGTCGATTATCACGTTTAGTGAGAAATGCTGACAATCAGACCGAGGGATAGCTATACAGGGAGCAAAGTTGAAAGGCTGAGAGACAGACAGAAACAAATATACGCAAATGAGCAGATGGACGGACAGAAAAAATATGTTTTCAGATTGGTAAGTTGAAAGTTGTACAATAAACAGGTATTCGGACGAACGGAAAGTTACCGTCACTTACTAGGTAGCCATTCAACCAGTCCGTCCGTCCGTCCGTCCGTTCGTTAGTCAGTCAGTCAGTCAGTCAGTCAGTCATTCAGTCAGGCAGTCAGTCAGTCATCCAGTCCATATATCGGTTAGAAAACTTTAATTACTTTTATGTCAGTATTTTAATGTCCATTTCACGCACAACTACATTTGGCACAGGTCCACCTTTGAACATTTCAGTTTACATAACGGTTGTTTCCTTTGGCGCTATAAGAGAAATAAACATGGTAAGTACTAGATTTCTATCTTTCCAATTTAGAGAAAGCTTAAATGATTGTTATTTCTTTAATAAAATCAAATAAAGTAAATCAAATAGACATCATAGTTATTGATATAGGAATTCTTTGAAAGGAGAATAATAATTAGAATGAAAAAAGAAACAGGCTAAAAGTTTTTTTTTTAAGTATGTATAGTGAAAGTAAATTTTATCCGAGATGGAGTTCATTTCTAGTCCGTGAACTGAGCCGGGTAATTGTGAAATCGACTCATACACGAACTAAAGCAGCAAACTTAAAGAAGTATGCTTCATCGTCTCTTTCGCGCAACTTCTCAACTTTCTCTTCTCGTAGGATATGACCTGATAGCGTATCAGTAGAGAGCCAATCATGGCGCCTCTTTGCTTATATCCAGGGACTGGCCTATCGTTAAATACTTTTTTTCTCGCTTAAAACACGGTCAAATTTAAAATAAACGCCCATAATGTTTATTCAAGGTCAAGGCGTTTGTTTTAGGTCTGGCATTAGTTTGAAACTGAATCTTACTGATTCTCATCGAAAATTAGTTATGGCAGTTTTAAAACGATTGAAGAAACACTACTTACAGTAAATCAGTTCAATTTATTCCGCTTATTCAAACTAAAGGAAGTTAATGTATTTTTGTGTACTCTGCACGCTACTAAGCACCCAATTTTCCCTCCTTGTTGTGAATTACATCGACTACAGAAAAAAAAATCGGTGATGTTTTATTCCAGTTTTACTCATAATGAGCTATATTTTGCCGTAATTTTAGTGAACTTAAAGTACTGATTTAAGACCAAAAATTAAGGCTATAAGAAAATGATGAAAAATACCCCATATCAATAAACGCCGGGTCCCGATATGAACGCCGGGTTCAAATAGACCCTGGGTCTGCGAGGTCTAGTTTTAAATAAACGCCCCCGGCGTTTAATCGAGAAATAGTACGTAACAAGATCTGTCTTTCTGTCTTTTTCATGCCTTTTGCTTCTTCTTTCCTTTCCTTTCCTCTTCCTTTTTTTACTTATTTTCTTTCATTTCTTTCATTTAGGAATTTAGTGTTGATATATTTTTCAAGCAAGCCTGGAACGATCCAAGGTTGAAGCATGAACTTAAAAAGCCCATTCTACTTTCTGGAAGCGAAAAGAGTAACTTCTGGCTTCCAGATACGTTCTTTTTAAATGTTAAAACGGCAAAGTTCCATCAAGTCCCAGCAGCCAATAGCAGGATTTTGATAAGTCCAAATGGAGATATTGAGCTCAGTGAAAGGTAAGTACGGCCTATTTTTTTCCCCTTTTTGAGTCTGTTTGTTTTTTATACTGTTATTTTTCATAGGAAGACATTCCAACTGCGCTTGATTGTTATAAGAGTAAGTTTACCGTTAGTAAATTTCTGTAACATGAATTTTTCATGTTACAGAAATTTACGCAAGTGTTATGGAACTCTCACGAGTGTTATGGAACTCTCTTCCAGAGGATATGAGGAGCTGCAAGTCCTTGAATACTTTTAAAACAAAGCTGAAGACCTTTCTTTTTAAGCGTACGTTTTAATTGACACTGCATTATACAATCATTATTATTATTATTATTATTATTATTATTATTATTATTATTATTTTGTTTAATTGTAAATATTGTCTATTCTATTATTTATTTTTAAATATTGTAAAGCGCTGTTGGATACCCTGTAGAAACACCGCTATATAAATCATCATCATCATTATTATTATTATTATTATTATCTACTGGCGTCCATAGCAAACATTCATAAACTATAACTAAGGACAAGTAGACAAATAGCATTCGCGTTTATTTGTAACTTTATTTTTCTTCTTTTCTTTTTAAAAAGGTTAACAGTTTCAGCGTCCTGCCGAATGAACTTAAGGGATTATCCTTTAGATACGCAGACTTGTGTACTGGAAATTTTGAGCTGTAAGTATAATAAGAGTGACATGGTAACTTTTTCTGTCACCAAGCAACGTGCAATCTTCTTATTCCCTGCATGCGCACCGGATATATGTTACTGCCAAATTTCACTCTTTTCCACTCAATTTCCCTTAAGTAAATCCATACAGAAAAGAAAAGAAACTTTCTTTTTTTACTATTATTTAAAATGTTAAAGACCTTTTTTATATTAATTTCTTCCAATGCAAGACTCCTATGACGTGACTGACATGGATTATCATTGGGATAACAAAAATGCTGTCATCATTTTGGATAATGAGATGTCAGAGTTCGAACTTACTGATGCCGACAGTGAGAGAAAGCAAGTGGAATATGTAATAGGTATCTTTTAACGACAAGAAAAAAAATATATTTCAATCATAACTTTATTTTATTAATTGACCTTTATATTACATATAACACTGGTTAAACGAAAGGCAACAAAAAAACTAGGCAATTTCAGAATTGTATTAAGCCTCGCAAGTAAAATGTATTTCAAATTAATGGTTTTGCATCAAGCGTCGTCTTAAATGATTAACCCTTTAAGCCCTGAAATGAAAATGCATGTCTTCCTTGCTGTTCTCCATACATTTCTTGTGGAACTAGTTAGCAGAATTTGTCTAAATATCAAGACATCTTATCCTTGGTGATAAGTTCCTTTATTCTCATCACTTGTGAATGAATGTTTGGGATTAAGGCAACTCAGCTAAAGTGGCCTCTCAGATTATCATGTTTAGACAAAAAATATAACCTGAAGAAGGACCTTTCGTTACAATGAGAAGCTAACAACACTGCGAATGTGAACAAAGATGGATGGTGAATTAAGATGAATAAAGACGATGCACATAGTTGGCACAGATAAAAACGCCAGGGAGAGGAATTCCAAGAGTTAGTTGTAACGCTGTAATACCTGGAGAGCATTATTCTCCCATCATCAGGATTAAAGGAATAGGCTCCATCCTGACAAAGTACGTTTCTTGAGTAGTGATAAATAGTGCCAAGTCCTTTCCATGAATAACAACAACAACAACAACAAGCTTTATTACCAAATAGAAAAGGAAAAAAAGTTAAACTTTACAATATAATATATTAATACAAAAATAGGTAATGTTTACTCAGGATAACTATAAAGCTAATCGAGCTGAGTAAAACTAAGTGATGTTTAAGTACAGAGGTAGGTTGGCACTAAAGCTTGGTGAAAGAATTAATTAGTAAATTAAAAAAAAAACGAAAAGAAGAAATAAAGAAAATAAATAAATAAAAATAAATAAATAAATAAATAAAATAAATAAACAACTACCAGTTGAAAACTCATGAACAGTAAGACTGTAACATGTTTAGCTTGACTTTGTTTTTAAACGTTTTAAGGGGGAGGTATTTAATGCTTTCATCAAGGTGATTCCAAACTTTTACAGCTGCAAAGCGAATGTTGAATCGCATCGTGTAGGGTATCATGGGAGTTTTATTGAACCCGGCATGCGTCCGGGCAGGGTTTTCAATTGAGGTGCTTCAAGAACGAAGACTTGAAGTTGTTGATCTGTTTTTTTTTCTTTGCAACAATCTTCTTAATGAGTCTCGTGTAAAAACTGACTCAGCTTGGATTTTCTAAGTTAAGCACAAATACGGCGTATCGGGATTGAAGATGTGCAGTAATGATGTGTACTTTTTTTCGTAGGGACTTACACCCATCTGGTCGCCAAGTTTGTCTTTCGACGAAGACTGGCGTACTCGTTCATTCAGATCTACTCTCCAACCTTTCTTATTGTTGTTCTCTCTTGGTTGTCATTCTGGATATCAAAAGACGCCGTCCCCGCAAGAGTAGCTCTAGGCATTACCACAGTGCTGACGATTGTAACACTGATGGGCTCGCTCAGAAATTCTGTCCCGAAGGTAAAGTAGATAAGAAGAATCTCTCATACAACCCTTAATAACGGACTGCACTTAACACTAACCGTTTGATGTAGGTTTGTCTGTTTGTTTTTTATTTTGTTTCTGTCCAGAATGGTTAACTAAAACACAAAACAAAACAGAAAGCAAACAAAAGACACACACCCCGGGGGGGGGAGGGGGTACTAGGGTCAATTTTTGCCGGGTATGATTTTAAAAACCCCAGCTTCTGGGTCTTTTATTATATATTAATCAAAGGAAAGCGGACCACAAAGAAAGTTATACTGGCGTTATTATTTTTAACTTCCAGGTCTCCTACATCAAGGCCATCGACTCTTATCTGATCGTGTCATTTATTTTCGTCTTTGGTGTACTCCTTGAGTATGTGGCAGTTCTTATGCACAGTGAAAGAAAACAAGCGAAAGCTGCCAAGAAGCGTTTACCATCAAAAGATTATTCCTTAGCGGAAATGGAGATAGAAGCCTTCAATGCTGCCAGAAACTCTACAGTCGTACATCGTTCACAGTCGTCGCATAGTCTGCCACCAAGACCACCCTCAGCTCATGGCGTGCCACCACGGTCTCCCTCATCACATAGCTTACCCCACAAATCTGTCCTAAGGAATTCTTACTCCAGGCAGGTAAGAATCAGGAAGATATTTTCGTTAGTGAAAGAGAGGTACATAGTTGGGAGTAGAGTGCATTCGCGGCTAGATCTCATTAACGAATATTGTGCAGCTTTACCACCATTTTCACTACTACGCGACTTTTCTTTTCAAAACACCTCTGAGCACTTTGCAATACGCTTCCGTCAATCATAATTTATATGGAAAGTGTTTGATGTTACCGCAATTGAATTGAGCTCGAAGGAATAAAGATAGCGCCAAATTATCCCGTAAATTTGCGCTGGCGAGTCATATATTGACTAGTAAGAGGCTTTAGAGTCGTTGATGTTGCAAGAATACTTCACGTTTGGTAGATATTTGTAAAGAAATTTCGACATTTCTTCAGAATTAAATACCCGCTCGGTGGATTATCCTATGCGGTGGATGGTAAGCTTGCGTTTAATCTCGTGAATAAGTTAAACCGAAGTGTGAAGTAAAAATTCTAGTTTTTCTGACCTGAAAATAGCATACGACATGTTATTCAGCACGAGTATAAATCTGGCAATATCCCGAAGTGTACGAGGACGAAATTGAGGAGTGGATAGAGTATGCAACGGGAAAACGAATCATGATCGGCGTGCGATCAACCGATTCGTGAAGAAAATGGGTTTGACAAGAAGAAAGCTGAAGAAACGTACGTAGGACTTGTTGGATTGTTTTTGCAAGAAACGATGCCAATTCTAGTCACCTATCACCCAAGGAATGGATCACCGGAGGAATGGAATGAAAAACAAAGCATAAGCGCTTTATAACGTTTATTGTTCTACGTGAATGTTAACGCTGTGACATGCTAGCAAGAAAAAGCTGAAAAATCGTTATTTATAAAATTAAAGCGGGAACGGGGAAATATCAAGGAAAATATTTTAGCACAGTCTCATGTTAACTTCTTCGTTATAGCTCACTGTGATTACCAAAGAACGTGAAAAGCGAAATAGGGCGATGTATCGTCGTGGGTCATCGCTAAATTTCACCGAGAACAGTTGCTATTTATAGATGAATCAGAACTTCTCAGATTCATCTATAAACAAGAAAGCCCATTGGGCATTTTAACCGGCCATTTTGACCCTCCCCACCCCTTGGTTGCACAAATGTTAGCGCGATCCTCTATTTATACGAACCGGCATGACGAAAAGTGTGATTGTGTGACACAATATTTTGACTATAACATTACTGGATGACGTAATGTTTAAACTCTGATGACTCAGCTTATCTTTCTTATCGCTTTTATTTGTGCTGAAAAACGCAAATTCACTCAAACGTTGAAAGTTGATATAAATTCATCCACAACTGAGAATGCTCACACCGGGACGACGAAGTATTTACTGTTGTGCCTAGACCTTAAATACAAACAGTGAACATAGCAGTAGAATCAAAATATAACGTTTGATAAACACGAGCTCGAGCAGATCGTCAGAGTATGGGGCACGTCAAGGCATATCTCATGACGTGATGTTTAAATCCGGTTTGCTAACCCGGGAATCCTCTTGCAAAAGTAAACAAGCGAGCGGGGACGAAAGTCGCCCACGTCTTTGAAAGCTAAAGCGCCTGTCGAGCCGCAATCGATTTCGCGCTCACTCGCTTGTTTTTCTTTTCCTTCACTATCTCTGAACGGAAAGAGAGACTGCTCGTAGCCTTTAGCGAACACCACACGCAAACTACACAAATCCGTCGATAATATTCAGATATTTTCGTTCTTTCAATGCAAAAAGACTCGTAACACCTGCCTTATTAATTGATTTCCTTATTAATGACGATTCCTTCGTATCAACTTCTCGCCTCAAATAAACACTCATCTCTCTCCGTTCACAAGAACTATCATGTACTGATGGTGCAATCAACTAATATTGCATCATCATACTAGTACCAATTCCTTCTCTCCCTAGCCCACGCCAACAAAACGCAACTGTCCTTTTTGTCCGCCTCGAAATACAAGTTAGCCAATCAGAAACCTTACAATCCACTTTGCAAACCACCCCCCCCCCCCCCATAAAACGCCAAGGGAAACCGCTTCTCACGCAGCACAATATTACACCGCTCCTAAACAAAACGCAACTTTCAAAGCAAATCATATTCACAGAAGCGTGATATGCTCCCGACATTCACAAATCCCTCTGACTCCCACATTTTTACATCCCTCAAAATGTCAATCCCAATAAAAAAAACTCCTGCGCTAAAAAAATTTTCACCATAACCACTAACTAGAACAGACAACACAGCTAATTTCGCATTCAATCCTATTAGCTCCTTTACTCAATTGCACATGCGTTATACAAGACAAATACAAAAAACCCCAAACTTAACAGCCCTTCGCCGTTCATATCTTAAATACTGTAAATTAAAAGACAAAAAGATAGGAAGGTAACATTCAGAAGACTTATATGCGCATGCGTCTTATATAAGACAGTACCGCTCTTGAGTACCCGTACCACAAGCTTTGCAGCACTTTCTTCGTATGTTAAACCAACTTGCTTTCAGGAAAAACCGTGTCCATTTTATAAACCGGCGGTCGTCATCATGGCGACGGCCGGTTAATAGCAACTGTTCTCGGTGAAATTCAGCGATCCTACGACAATACATCGTCCTGTTTCCCTCATCACGTTCTTTGGCAATCGTCTTGAGTTATAACGAAGAAGTAAACTTGAAAGTAAGCTTAAATATTTTCCTCGATTCCTCGTTCCCGCTTGTAGAAATAACAATTTCCCTATCATGTCACAGCGTTATACGTTTAAATTCTCGAAACGTAGAACAACAAACGTTACAAGCGCATTATAAGCTTATGCTTTATTTTGTTTTTTCAATTCATTCCGGAGGTGATAGGTGATTAGAATTAGCAGTGTTCCTTCCAAAAAAATGCAGCTAGTCATACGTACCTCTCTTCTTGTAAAACCCATTTTCTTCACGAAACGGTTGATCGCACGCCTCTCCTGAATTTCGTCCTCGTACACTTCGGGATATTGCCAGATTTATACTCGTGGTGAATAACATGTCGTGTGCTATTTTCAGGTCAGAAAAGCTAGAATTATTACTTCACACTTTGGTTTAGCTTATTCGCGAGTTGAAACGCACGCTTACCATCCGCCGGATAGGATAATCCACCGAGCGGGTATTTAATTCTGAAGAAATGTCGAAATTTCTTTACAAGTATCTACCAAACGTGAAGTATTATTGCAACATCAACGACTCTAAAGCCTCTTACTAGTCAATATATGACTCGCCAGCGCAAATTTACGGGATAATTTGGCGCCATCCTTATTCCTTCGAGCTCAATTCAATTGCGGTAACATCACACACTTCCCATATAAGGTATGATTGACGGAAGCGTATTGCAAAGTGCTCAGAGGTGTTTTGAAAAGAAAAGTCGCGTAGTAGTGAAAATGGTGGTAACTTTCCTAAACATCTGATTGCGTGAAACTTGCCTCTAAGGTTTCGAGAAAAAGCTATGCGTAGACATTTTAAGAAATCAGGAGTGACTCTTATGTGCCGTTAGTGGCCATCATTCGTCAAGAAAGACTTTGCATTTTTATATATATATATATATATATATATATATAGGCTTATCCGAGGTTCCTTTAATGAACACACATGAATGTCTGATGAAGGCAGATTTCGCCACCGCACACATGCAAGTGTTGAAAAAGGCGACCCTCTGTTACACCTCTTTCCTTGATTATCCTCTCCCTACTCTTTCGATGTTATTAGAATACTTTACAAAAAAAGTTGTAAAAACAGACGCAAATCGCAAGCCAGAATACAAGGCTTCACCCAACCTCATGTTAACTTTTTTATTATATAATTTCTTATCTTTTCATGTTTAATAGTTTTTGTTTTTGTTGTTGTTTCTGTTTTGGTGTTGTCATAGCTTCAGTTCAAGTGTACATGTACTTCTCCGATAGAAAACAAAACCTTAGATACAGATGAATGAGCAATGATTTCTCATTTCAGAGCGTACCTGGTCCCGCCATTCAACACAGTCCTTACACGACCAACCCGCCAAGGACCACCATTATTCAATGCATTCCCAGCTTCTGTCTTGCACTCGGATCCAACAATGAAGTCGATATCTTTGACAGAATTGCACGGATACTTTTCCCATTGAGTTTCTTCATATTCAACATTGGATATTACCTGCGATATAAGTAATAAGATTCATCGGACATAGACTAGCGTATAACAACCATTCGCACTACAAAAACTGATTGAATTAACCTGTTTATTCTTTGTCTATTCGTGATAACATAACATGCTTTATAGCTTCTATTATAAAGATTCCAGATTGTCCATTTATTTGCTACTATTTCTCACATTTTATGTCAAACAGATATATCGAACCGAATCGAAAACAAATGTATCAGTTGCAAGTAATAATATCAAATTGCCACCATGAAGAACTGTATTAAGAAAACATATTATATTGATCATGAAGTATAACAAGGTCACAAGGACCAAACTGCTTTGTTTTGTTTTTGTTCTGTTCTATTTTTTTCAGGATGTTTCTTCTCGTCATTGACATTACAGATGATACATTTGTGAGACCAGCAATGTTTTGCGAATAAGCTCCGAAGAAAGGCGATTTTTTAAACTACAAAAACCCTGCAATGCTGTGTTTTACCAGTATTTGTTTAGTCGCCGGTCTACAATGCAAAGGTGCATTGTATTTGCAACTATTAAAGGCAGTCTCGCTTCACGACAAGGCTTTCACATGGGGCCTGGGTGGACCGTCTAGAGGTGTGTACAGAAATTTTATTCCCCTTTAATTTTTTTCTTAAATCTTATCCTATTTCCCCTTAAAAGACTGTAATCCTCCCTTAACCGGTGCGCGTGCATTCTATAAAAGCTGTAGCATTTGCAGACGCCTCCAAGTCTAAAACAAAGCTTGCTTTAAACTGTGCATTCCGAAGCCGCAGCAACGTTTGTTTGGCTGGATGAAAATTCTTACAACACATCCGTACAAACGCCTGTACATTTGACGTTAAAAAAATCGCATTTAATGTAACACTAATTCTCATATTTGCTCATTTAGAAAATGGAACAGTCAGTTTCACTTCATCTTATCGACAACTGTTTTCTAGAATACATTAACGTTTCGATAAATATATGCTACAAGGGAGTTTCGAAGAAAACAACGTAATTAAAAACAAAGATCGCTCTATTTTGTGCTTTCCTAGTTAGAACTAAACCTGATTTCTTTTGAACTCACAGAATTGTTCAGTGTTGAGAAAGTTTTACGGAAGAAGCCATATCCTGTATTAATGTGCGCGGTTAAGGAAATGTAACGACACTAGCCTGTAGCCTATCGAAATTTATAAATAATAATATATAGATTTAGCCAAGCCTCAAAGCGGAGCTCCACATCTCTCTGTCATCCTTATTGGCCCGTAAATACAGTAAATTTTAGTTGTGCAGTTATTCCCCAAGAGGTGAAAAAAAGCGAGGGAAACATGCGGACCGCTGAGGAAACTGTGAGTTGGCTTATTTTTCTTCAAAGAGAAGACTTCAGCACGACTTTCACCGACAGCTCTTCTTGTAGCATTCTTTCAAAAGCTAGCTTATTAAGTTCAAGAAGAGTACTTGTAAAACTACAATTGCTAATAAAACCCACTTAAGGAGGCTCGCAACAGTTTTTTTGGCCTTGGAGTGTATCTTTTGAGGTCAAAATTTCGCATAGAAGGTAAACTTCGATTTCCCTGATACTACACCACCTTTTCAACATATGATCAAAGATTATTTTCTCGCTGGTTTCCTAGCAACAGCTGTCACCATAG
The DNA here is from genome assembly GCA_964030785.1 of Siderastrea siderea. Classification (NCBI taxonomy): domain Eukaryota; kingdom Metazoa; phylum Cnidaria; class Anthozoa; order Scleractinia; family Rhizangiidae; genus Siderastrea; species Siderastrea siderea. The sequence continues at coordinate 16,812,051 of OZ034968.1, read as the reverse complement.
CAACGGTAATGGACAACCCCACATTTTAAATAATGTCGAATATCTCGAAAACTAGTGAGACACTTTATGACGAAACTTGAACTATTTGAACTACTCAACCTACACAACTTGTATGCGAAATTAGGGAAAAATCTGTAAGAGCGTTTTCATGTAAATCATCATTCATTTTTTACGGTCTGATTTTGGTCATTCCTGCAATTTTCTCTAATATTTCAAGAAAGATAAAACTTAACGCTTTCCCTTTTCAGTTGAAGGATTTTTTATGATATCAAAACATTCTTACTGTACATTGAATTTTCTAGGTGGCCGCGATTTTAAGATATTTATATTTAAAAACTGCTAAAATGTAGCACAAATCAGCCAAAAAGTTCGTAATTTGCATAAATGGAAATATGTCTAAATTGCCCTTACAGATTTTTCTCTTAAATTGATTGCCCTTAGAATAATAATTCTTTTTGATGTTCCAGTGAATTTTAGGCTGGATAAACATTTCTGGTATTAGATAAGAAGGCTGAATCTCGGTCAAGTTTCAGTCGTTATTAACTTTCAACGAGCAACAGTTTTATTTTGTTTTTCCCTGGTCTAGTTCACGTTCATTCACGTGCAATTAATATTTATACACGCTGTGCTTGTGTCCTCTCGTGCAAACGGGAACTACAAGGTAATTTCATAGCTATTTTAAACAAGTTTTTAAAATATTTCAAGAAAGTTACCGTAATTCACTAAACATGTTAAGTCGCGCAATTAAACAATTTTTACAATGTAAATCCACCAACAAATCTGTAATTTACTTTACCACTGAACTGAAAGAAGGACTTGAAAATCTAAATGAAAGTCGCCGGGTTCTTCCCAGATGTGCTTGAACAAGGCTTTCTTGCCTTCAAGCTCTCCAATATCGTCTATATGCGCCATCGAGACTGTACGAGGAACCAGCCGCCATATTGTTTACTTCAGCTACAAGAAAAGATGGTATTCCGCCTCCCCTGGTCGGGTTGTCTTGGGACTCCCCTCACCCTCCCCCCAGAGTCTGTACCGACGGACCGACGGACGGACGTACGCTGACGTCACAACCAAAATTTTTCGGATCAACGGTTACCAAATTTGCTTACCCATGGTGCTCCGCTGGCTCCGCTAAAAATTCAGTAACAAGGAAAAAAATCCCAACCCTCTCTTAACAACTGAGTTTTTTATAAGGAAAGACAAAGCCTTTAACGAAAAGAGATGTCGTTGCATGTGTACAATTGATTGGAAGCAACCCTTTGTTTGTGTGTGTGCGGGGGGGGGGGGGAGGAAGAATAATTAGGTTTCGTAAAATACATCCTCTGGTTATTTGGGAAAAAATGAACAGAAATGATCACATAACCTAAGGACCAAATAGTACAAAATTTTACGGGCCATGTGAAACGTTTTCCAACACGCGCACGGTGGCTGGTAAGGGGCTGATTTGTAACATGCATGGGATAAGGCAGATGTGCAATACTTTTCGGTGGTGTACGTAACATGAATAAATTATTCTACTTGTGGCTTGATGGTTTATTGTTATTGCAGATATAATCAGTTCGCTGGTCGTGTTTTGGTGCAAACGTTTTATCAGTTATTTGTCAATATTGTTATGACGGCAATAAATTTTTCCAGGGAAGCACGCGCCCACAGTTTGTCTTTAAAAAGTAGTCTTCTCTCAAACAGTTTAATTTAACCTACACTGTGTTTTCATATAAAAGAATTATTTCAACTCGATGATTGCATTTTTCTTGCCTTAGGACTCGAAAAATACACACAAAAAAAGAAACTACACAATACAAACCGAAATGCCTTATTCGACCACCAAATAATTAATTCACTCTATGCAAAACGGAGTTAATCATTATATTTTAAAGCTTTTCGACCGTAAATGAATTAACCAACGTGGTGTCAGAACACAACTGAAGAACAAACCAATAGAAATCGTTCAAATTTTGAACACATGCAGAAGACATGCAGAGAGAACGATTTTTTAATTTACTCTCTTTTGGTTGGATATCATTGCTGGATTACAGGTTGTAATATTACCATGTTTCCAAAGTCGTCTCAGTTTCACTCTTGGATCATTTCGTTGATCTTGTCGGGATTAGCTGCTGCGAATGTGTAAGTTCACTTACCATGGACGGGAGGTGGAAACCTAGTTAAAGCTAATACTATCTGCTAGCGTCGTGCTTTCAAAAAGCGAAATTTACCAAGCTCAATGCCTGAATTTTATTTAAGAGAAGAGAAACGTTAACTTGCATGCAACCTCCCCTCGAAAACGAACGATTTAAAAACGAATCTTTTGGATTGTCGTGAGAACCAAAAGAAATTGTCGATAGGTGATCAAAACAAGAATTTTTATTAGCTGTCTGAGTGGACGTAAAGCTACGTAAGTTCTCGTGTTTGTAGCACTCGCGTCTCATGTTTTCGCAGTGCATGTCAAAAGACCTATGGAATGGATTCCTAGTCGGAGCAACAACAAACAACCATTTGCCATATTTATAAGCCAGCTTTACTTTCTAGAGGATCGCATAACAATGTAAAAAACCGCAGCTTGTCAAACTTGTGAAACTTAGTTTTTACACCTGCGATGAGGTTAAAATTGAGGACATGATTGACAAGTCAGGTTGTTTTGATAGAAGACAGGTCAGCTTTTGCATATAAAGAACTTCTTAGACAAATGAGCCTCGTTAATTTCAATTACTTAATTCGCACTGAGTAACAAACAGACTCGAGCCAAACCGCATGAGAAGGCATGTTATGAATAGCTAGTGATTAAGTAAAAAAGAGTACATACTAAACGGGAAAACAAATCATGTATTTCACCACAATCGGGTTTCAAAAACACACCATGTCAAACCTAATAGATTGTTGACAGGTAAATTAACTTCGCCGGCATAAGTCCTGATAAATTACAAGTTTTATTCCGTCATACACTGTATTTAAAACGCACAAACACAAAGACCTGGCATCCATTTGCAAACTTTCTGAATCTAATTATAATGCAGAGAATTAGGCCCGCAGTGTGGGGGTTTGTTGTCTACGTCAGTAGGTTCTCTCTGACGTAAGTCATCCGGTCTCACTCAATCCCCAATTTTCAGAGGTCTTCTTTTGAAACAAATTTTTCGAAAGCAGTAAACGGATAACAAAGACAAAATTGTTTAATGGTATGATTTAGCTGTTACTCATTCGCTCCATCTTAAGTAAAATGAGTTCCTTTCCTGATTAAAAACGTCAGCAATGTTTGGTAACACTGAAATAGTTCCCGACACAGTGTCATGTTGAAGAAATAATTTTTCTAAAGTCGCTGGATTTTAAGCTTAAAAAGCAAAAGAATTACAACTTACAGGTGGTAGAGAAACTGTGTGGTTGTAAACTGCTACACAACAATTCTGTAGACTTGTAAAAACTTACTTTACTTTCGTTTCGGGGTCTCCCCGGAGTTGAAAGTAAAGTAAAAGTCTATTGTAATTTTTTTAGAGAAGAAGGATGACACTTTGCTAGGATCTAAGCAGTATTGTAGCCATTTTTCTGCAGTAGTTATAGAGTTGGCGGTTCGAGATCAGTTTTTTTCAAAACTGATCTTGAACAACGCCAACTCTATAACTACTCTAATCAAATGGTTATCATCTTATGGGAAGGAGTCGAGCAGGCTCGGGAAGTCGTAGGACGAAGTCCTACGAGCGAGACTCCTTTGCGGCCTATTGTGGGTAGATATCCAATCTCGAAGAGATTTGATATCGTAGGGCACAATAGGCATATTGGTTCCCACCACATAGCTCCACATCACATGGCTAAATCACGTGATCCATTTTTTAAGCATTGGGGAACAAAAGCGGAGCTTTTGTGAGGCAGTGAATTGATCGCAAAGCGATCAAGAGGGGAAGTTTCTTTTTGCGATGCTGGTATCATTTTATGGATAACTATATGTTTTTTTTAATGGCGCCATTTTTTATGCATTGGGGAACAAAAGCGGAGCTTTTGTGAGGCAGTGAATTGATCGCAAAGCGATCAAGAGGGGAAGTTTCTTTTTGCGATGCTGGTATTATTTTATGGAAATCTATATGTTGTATTTCATGATGTATCCAACGCATTATTCCATCACGTGACTCTAAACCACAGGAAGTCTTTCTCGGAAAAGCAAGAAGTTTTTCTCAGAAACAAGTCTGGACATGTCTGGTGAAAACAGGAAGTTTATGATGAAATGGGACTTTCCCGATGAGTCATCAGATTGTCATGTAATATCAGATGAACTTGTATTTGAAGTAAAGTTTGTCAGTAAAGTTTGTCAGTAAAGTTTGTCAGTAAAGTTTGTCAGTAAAGTTTGTCAGTAAAGTTTGTCAGTAAAGTTTGTCAGTAAAGTTTGTCAGTAAAGTTTGTCAGTAAAGTTTGTAGCCAAGATTTAAGGCACTTGTAATTTCGCCACAGCTGTGGCGTGACGTCATGTTTGTAAGTACATAAAATAATATCTCATATAATAGTATAGAATGAATTGCAATGAAGATATTCACAATTACTTGAAAGAATCAGAAGTTGTTTGTCCTTTTTGTGACCAGCAAATAGATTCTGCCAGAAAACCAAAAGATGATAAATGCTGTGATAATCAGTATATTATTAACGACGATGGGATGTTAGCATGTTTAAGTTGTGGTGTAGTACAAGGATATAATTATGTGAAAGAATATGTTAATTTTTATGAAAATAGACATAAATTTATTAGAAAATCTGTTTACCATCGAGAGTACCACATCAGCAACATATTACTCGATATTGAAGAAAAATATAACATTAAAATATCAAACTGTCAGAAATATAAGATCGATAGAGTGTTTACAGAGATCGGTAAGGTTCTTAATGAAGTTAATGGTACAAGGAAAAGGATGATTAGCGTAAATTTCATTATGAGAAAGATATTCAAGATGATGGGAATACCTTACAAAAATATTCCAATTAGTAAATCGAAAAAAACTTTAGCTTTTTATAATAAATATTGGGCTAGTATTATGTCTCTAATCGGTGATAAAATAAAATCTATTGTCGAATAAACAACTTATTATATTTCTTTTCATATTTGTCAGTCAACGGACACATATCAATTATTATATCATCAAGATTTTTTACGAAATTGAGAAATTCTTTGTCATTAAACTCCAGTCCTCTCATAAAATACCGCAAATGTGTTAAAACTTTTTCGTACGAAGTGTATGCGAATTTAGACATCTCAATCTTCCTTTTGTAATTTTTAACCTCTGAAAATGTTTTAAGCAATATACCAGTACCAGATATTACCCCAAGAGGAATAGGGTTTAACGTGACACCACCAACTACAGTCCCAGTTACTACCAAAAAAGCAGATCCAATATTACATGCAAGTTCTGCCTTTTTATAATATTTGTACGTCATTTTGGAAAGCCAGTATTTTTTATGATAGTATTTATACAATGCTTTCAACTCAGATATTTGATCATCAGTTAATTTTTCTGACACATGGTTCCAATTGAATATGTTTTTACGTTTATCCATATATATTATACGGTTACATTTTTTTTCTTCTTGAATGATAATTTAATACTATGGTATAATTTTTTGATGTTTTGAACCAATTTCTCGATACTATCGATGATTTCGATGATTAAAGTTGCTGTTCTCATTATATTATAAAGTTAGATTATTCATTATCTTCTTCTTCGGAATCCTCATTATTTCTTTTGGGATAATAATATATTCTAAAAAGCATTCCATGCTCCAATCAGATGGATATCCGCATTGTGTTATATAATAAATGTAAAAATTTTTATGGAAAAAGTTATCACGCACTTGTTTGATACTCGATACGAAGTATAATTTCGTTGTAACTTTTCCAAATATCATCATTCATATTTAGTTCAAAAGCCAAAATCCCAGACGAAGACATTTGGAAAGAATTTGGGTTTATCGTCTGATACCACCCACTTCTTTTTGAGGTAAAATTTCTTGAAGAGCTTAGAGTTCCAGTAAAAAAATTCCGTAAAGATGTTTTGAGTTTCAAAGATATTTTTTTGTGTCTATGTACAGTGACATGAGAATCCGAAGAAGTGATTGGACGCGTACAATATATATCAATATTTTTCAAAATCGCTTCACCTGGCAATGAAATTATTTCGGCACCATTTAAAACAAAAATTTGTCCCCTTTTGTTGAATTTAAAAAACCGTTTATGTGGTGAATGGAAGAGCGTAGTTGGTGTCCGTTTAAAGACAAATCTGTTTGCATTACCATTTTACCATTTTCTACAACGTACGCCGTATCATACACATCCGAGTCTACATTACTCTGTGATCCTTTGACTCCATATACAATCAAATAACCAACTCCTTGAGTGGAGCTACTTGCAGTGCCCTGACAATGCATGTCAATGTAAATGTATTCGGGAGGAGTTATGCTCCACTTATGTAAGTGAACAATCGATCTACTGTAATTAACAAACAGCTTAGTTGATTGTTGACCAATATTTAGTGAAGTGGAAACGACACTCACTGACAAATTTGTTGTGCTTGGAGGGAAAAATTCAATAGCCAAAGTGTAGTCACCTTCTGGAAGTTTGAACATGTTAAAGCCAATGCGAGAAGAATACTCATTTTGAGCGTCTTTCCCCATTTTAAATTTATAAGCTTTTTTGTTGACATTGTGGAGGGAACCAGAAAAGTCAACAATGCCATCAACTATTATGTTGTTTTCACTTGAAGATTCATCGGCATTTTCCATGAGATACCTGAAAACGTCTTTCTTGTTAGTTGAGCTGGTGATGTGAGACTCCTTGATTTTTGTGTCAAAGTAAGTTTTCAACCCTACAGTCACATCACCTTTGGCGGCATGTACCTTACTGCTGACATAGCCGACATTAGCTGCTGATTTTATGTCTTTGTCATCGGTGTTCAAGTTGATTATTGTTTTTTCATTTAAATTCAAGTTTCCAGTCATATTGTTGGTGCCATCAACTTTGAGAAACTTTTTTTGTGTCATGTCATCAATTCTGTTGTTAACAAACTCGACACATGCGGCGTCTCTTTGGTTTGATGGAAGATCAAGATTGATAATTGAATTATTTTTCATATCAATATCAGATCCTTTATCCAGTTTTTTTTCAAGCTGATTTTCGACATACTTTTTATTAACACAATGGTCTGAATTAACTGGATCTTTCACATTTGTGATGAAATTATTGTTCATGTCAATATGTTGCTCCATTCGACCTCCTTCCTTCTTTGACAAGAATATCTCTCTTTGCGATTCATAACTGATAACCTTGTTGAGATTACCTTGAACTGGGTAATTGTCTTTTGGGACAACAAGCGACCCTGTCATCGTATCACCTGTTTTTAGCATGAATTTAGATGTATCCACACTTGGAATCTTAGCTATTTCACTATCTAACTGACTTTTTGTAACCACATCATTATTATTGGTTCCTTGTTTTACATTCACTAATTTTTTATTCTGCATATCATAATTATTATTAGCATCTAATTTAAATCCAATACCAGGTAAACCTCTTGAACCTATCTTACCTAGTCCTTGAGAATCATCATGATTAAGGATACCGTTAGTACAACTCATATAATATTAGTTTAGATTTTTTCATCGAAATTTCGGGCTACCTTTTTTTTGACCTTATCAACATACAAAAAACTATATGGATCCTTAGTAGCTTTCTGATAATCTGATTTATTTATGTTCAGTTCTCGGCAAATCATCGATTGCTCGTTTATAGAAGGAAAATCAAAAACACCAAAATGTGTACTATTCAGTCTTATTGTTTTATCGGTTCCGTAATAGCTTTGACTCAAATATATACAACAACAATTTTTATTTCTAGAATTGGTGAAGTAGTCTCGTATCCGTTCGTCATTTTTCTTACCTGTATTCAAATAGTCATCAAATATGATTAATTTTTGGTTTTCATCAGACAAATCTGTGAGAGGGATGATGTCATCATTACTTGCTTCTATCACGTCATAACCGACCTCTTTTGATATTGGTTCAAGAGATTTTAACAGATGCTTATATTTGCTTTGTTGGAGATTGCGAGCGTAAAGATATATTTTATCAAAATAGAGAAGCCTATATATCATATCAAGCAAAAGGTTAGTCTTGCCACCACCAGAGGGAGCACAAATAAGCATCCTGAAACATCGGTTTGGCATGAAACTCTTTAATTGAACAAAATCGTTGTTTTCATCATCTTGAATGTCGTAATTTTGTATCTTCATATGATATTATGTTATACAATTTTATCGTATTGCGACACGCTATGCGACACGCTATGCGAGCGTTTTTATATATGATAACCCTAATTTTTCCGAACAAAATACGAAATTTTATGTAAACAAATGATATAATGAGTTTACTCAAATGGAAAGAAATGGCTGAGAAACGATCCGAGCTTGGTAAAAAGATTAACACAGTAAGAGATACAATAAAACAAAAAAAGATATCTGATCAAATGGGTGAAGTCGAGGCAGAGAAACTTTTCAAACCTATAACATCTGAGTTAAAGGAACTTACAGCCCCAAAAGCACCGTTGAGAAGATTGGTAAAGAAAAAGCGACCTGTTCCAGATTATGGAATAGCTATTGATGATGAAGTGCCTGATTATGGATTGGAAGATCTATTTGATCAACCTGTTTTACCTGAAAACGAGAAACAATTGGTTCCAAAACCTCCATCTTATGAAGATGTCCTTGAGGATTTAGCATCAGGTAAAAAACAAATGTATATAGATCCAGAATACATGTATGAACCTGAAGATCTTCCACCTGAGTACGAAGAAGAAGTACCAGATTACGAAATTCTTGAAGAGGATAGAATAAATCAAACTTTAGATCAACTTCAAATTCCTAACTATGATGAGATTGAATTACAACTTCAACAAGAAGATATGAATGACAAAAAGAGGAAATCTTATCTTACCAAAACCCTTAAAAAGGCTAAAGAGAAACGGCAACAACTTTCTGGATATTCGATGAATATTACTAAAAAATTAAATAGTGGCTCAATCACTGAAGCTGAGGCTCAATATCGAAGAAAAATTATTCAAGATACAAGAAAGGTTCTGACTGATTATATGAATTACCATCAACAAAAACTCCAAAAACTCAAATCTATTAAAGGATCTGGTTTGAAGAAAAAAACAAAAAGAGGTGGACAGGTAATGTTTTTCAACAATCCGACAGAAATGATTAAAAAACTTGAACTGATTATCGGATCGATGATTGCCGGAAATAATAGCATCGAACTACGGAATACAGGCGTCGCTCTTCTCGACATCTTGTTGAGAAATTCAATACTCAATAGGCCGCAATATAACAAAATATACAAAAACTATTTTAGTCTAAACTAATCATATAAATGAATAGACAACTTGTATTATCCAGTCATATCGTCAAAGGTATAAGTGGTAATAAACCATCGGATTTCACAATCAAATACCGTAATCCGATAATACTAGATTCAAACAGACAATATGAAATAGGCCTAGACCGAATCATTTCGATGTCATTCACTTGGTTTAATGTGACAAACGAACTCAATAATCAGAAAATAAGATATTCAACAGATAGTGGTGCTAATTGGACGGAAATTATATTCAACCCTGGAGTGTGGAATTACATTGATTTTGACAATTTAATCAAAGAAAAAACAAAAACAGGAACCTCATCAAACCCTCAATATCCAATCACTCTGGAGTTTAACGATACTATATTCAGGACAATAATAACACTAGCCTCAAATTACAGATTAGATCTTACTCAAAGTAATTTTAATGATCTTATTGGTTTCAATAAAAAGATTCTAACAAGTAGTGTAAATGTTGGAGATTACATTCCTAATCTCTCACAAGACAGAGAAATATTGAATGTTCATTGTGATTTGATAAGTGACAGTCTTGTGGATGGTGAAGAGTCAGATATTATATATAGTTTCAGTACTTCAACTCTCACTCCGAGTTATAGTTTCACACAAGAGCCTCGACGAGTACAGTTCAATCCAGTCAATAAAAATACGATTCATAAAATTCGGATTTATATCACCGACGGCAAACGAAGAATAATTGATCTTAATCATAGTGACACTTCATTCAGTTTGATTTTAAGAGAGAAGAGAGATTAATCTAACTAATAGTTATAGATGGCATTATATGAATATAAACGTGTATATCACCCGAAACTAGGTCGTTTTGTGTATAAGCATAAAGGATCTGGGATTATTGTTGATAACATATTCAAACCAGTTGGAAGGGTGTTAAGTAAAGTTCCAGAAATGGTTTTAAAACCTTTTGCCAAAAAAGCGCTAGAATCTGGTATTTCACATGCTGGAGACAAACTTGGAAAAAAAGCAGCTGAAAAAAGCGGAGAGCTTATTATGAGAAAATTACACGGTTTAACTAAACAATCAATGAATAAAACCATGAAACCAACCAAACCTACTAAACCAAAACAAGAAGAAGATTACAACACAATTCTGAATAGACTTATATCTGGTACTGGATTAAGACGATAAAATGTTATTAAAAAGTGAATTTTATCCAATTATAAATAGACTAGCAAGTGGGAAATGGTTTATATAAAAAGTGAATTTTATCTAAACTACTCATATAAATGAGTTTCAGAACAAATGAAAATCTACAACGATATGAATACGTTCGTTTCCATTTGGATAATGTCATTGAGCAACCTGCTAACAATCAAAGCCAGAAAAAGACAGGTTACAGATTCACAATAAACGATAGGTCGACTATGTTCGATTTTTTTAATGGGTATTTCGAAGTAACTAAAGAGCTTCAAAAAAGGGCAGATGGTGCTGGATATGCTGCAGCAGATCGCATCACAATGATAAACGGATCTCACAGTCTAATCAGACATATGGTTATTAAATCGTCTGGTAAAATAGTATACGAGAGTGATAATTTACATAGAATTACGAATGTCAAAAATCTACTTGAATACAGTGATGACTTCAGTCGATCCGTTGGAAAGAATTCGTTCTGGTATCTTGATACTGATGGAACAACAGCAGATACTAACACAGGTTTTGAGGCACGTCGTATTTTAACCCAAGCAGTACAAAACAACGGTGGTGGGGGAGCTAAAAGTATTAATGAGATGCTTCCATTAAACAGATACAGCTTTTTTCAAGAATTAGAAAGAAAAATGTTGCCTCCGATGCAGCTCACAATTGAACTTACATTAAACGAAGACAGTGAACTGATTCACATGGCAAATGGCACAGACCCTGGTCGTGTTGTAGTAAAGAGATTGTATCTTTGGCTCCCAAGATTAATCCCAAAAGACAGCATGTATAGTAATTTCGTTTCAGAGTTTCTCAAGCCAACAACCTGGACATATATGCGAGATCTCTACAATCAGTCAGCAAATACCAGAGCTGTTCAGAATATGTTTCAAATCAGTCCAGCTATCGATGACGTTAAACATGTTTTTATATATCTCCAGAGGACAGACGCACCAAATAATGATGAAGCAGAGAGGAGTCCGTATTTGTTTGACACTTTCAAGTTGAATGCAGCTAATGCTAATAGCTCTCTATCAAACTGCAGGCTTGAATATGGGAATAATGTTTTTTACCCAGAGCTGGAATATGATGCAGATTCTAAAATACGGGTATTCAATGATCTCATGTCATATGCATTTCGTAAGAACGATTACAATTCAGGAACACAGCTTAATGTATCCAATTTCACTAGTTTGTATGGATTATTGTATTTCGATTTGTCATATCAGAAAGAGGTAGTGACGAGAGATCCTAAACAGTTGATTCTCCATTATCGTCTCAATGTAGCCCCGGCAGCAAACGTCCGAGCTCATAGCATAGTATTTTATGAGAGTGAGGTTGTAGTAAAGACAGTTGGAAACGAATTGATGATAGTTTAATGAATAAGATTTTTAACATCGATAAAATTTTAATTGAATATGTTTTTTAAAATAGAATTTATCTAACATATAATATATGACACAACTATACGAAATTAAAGTTAGTTTATCACCAAACCAGAAAAAGAATCTTAGTAACGCGTATCATAAAAGAGAAACTATCATTTTGAGACTGACAAAGGACTCTCTATCTGGGAATGACACTCTATACGTACCTCAGAATATAGTTAAGCGATTGAATAAAAATAGAAAATTGAGAAAAGGAATGGACATCAAACTAGCCAAAACAAACATTCGAAAGCAAGTTGGTGGATCACTCCTCTCTACAGTTCTGTCGCTTGGAAGAACTTTCGCTCCAACAATTGCCAAGACTATTGGATTGTCAGCTTTGGCAGGTTTAGCATCTGAAGGAGCATCTCAGATTGTTAAGAAGATATCTGGAAAAGGTTTACAAACTGGTGGGTTTCTCATACCACAAAATAAAATCGATCAGTTGATAACATATAAACATCTTTTGACAACAAAACAAAAGAAGGATATATTAAATGCTCTACAAACAGGCTCTGGTGTTCATATAAAACCGACAAAAGTACAAACAGGTGGGTTCTTAGGGACTCTCCTTGCATCAATTGGAGTCCCTTTAGCTATTGAGGCAATAAAGAAGATGACTGGTAAAGGAGCTCCTCAGATGGGACGACCTAAACAAAGACCACCCAGATCTATACCAGAACAGGATGGTGGTTTGATGACCAACACTTATAGAACACCGCCTTTTTACGGAAATTGGCCAGACGATACAATCGGTATGGGGACTAAAAAAAAAAAAAAAATCTCAAAAAAAGGGCGAAGGTCTACTATTAGGCAAGAACTCGCCGTTCAAAAACGTCCCTCTTCTAAATATTCTATTGTAAAACCAAAATTCCATAAAAACATTCCTATGTCAAATTATGATTTAATAAAATGGTGTAAGTATCTGAATATTCCAATTAATGATGTATTGTCAAGAGATGAAAATGTTCCTCACGATCATCAACAAGCATTATTCATTTACAATCTTGAACCGAGTTATATGCCAGGGAGTCATTGGGTGGCTACTTATGTTAAGGATAAAGTCATCAATTACTTTGATAGCTTTGGTTTGCCTCCCTTCCAAGAAATTGTCAATCATGCGAGAAAAAAGAATTTAACATTGCTTCATCAGAACAATCAAATACAAAATTTACTAACGACAACATGCGGTTACTTCTGTTTATACTTTTTGAATGAGATTAATAATGGTAAATCATATTTTGATCTGCTTCAGGTATTTGATATATATGATACAATGAAGAATGAGAGGTTTCTAGAACGGTATTTCAAAAATATGTAATCATATTATATATAATGGTTAAAAGTTATTGTGTACGAGAAAGGAAGCTGACAAATTCAGTACCAGGTTCTGAACATTACGTTAGAACCAAGAATAACAGATTAATGATGAAATCGACATGCATCAGCTGTCATTCAACTAAAACTCAATTTGTGAAACAAAACCAGGGAAACGGGTCAGCCCGTCGAAAGGGGCGGGCTTACTAAATACAGTAGCATCGACTGGTACTGATTTATTGATTCACCACGGTATTCCTTGGTTGGGAAAAAAGGCTGTTGAAATGGGTCGATATTATGGATCAGAAGCCTTGAGAAACCCAAAACTGCAGAAAAAGGCTATCGATTATACTCTGGATAAGTTAAATCCAATGATTCAGAATGTTGGAAGTCAAGCTCTTAATCAATTATCTACTAAAATTAGGCCAAACAAAAAGTATAAAACTGACAGAAAGGATTTGGATGGTGGTAGTTTAGATATACATAAACTAATTGGTAAATTACCAAGACCAAAAGCTGGATGGACTCCTGGAAAGTATAAATACATGGGGGCATATAACCCTCTAGATAAACAGTTAGAGTACGATAAAAACACTGGAGAGGTCACCAAGTGGCACGTACAACCTTACAATGAAGTTGATAGAATATCAGCTCATCATGATATTTGTTATGACATGGGGAAGGACAAAGGTGAATGTGACAAAGTAATGGTCAAGTCATTGGATAAAATACCTTATGGACAGATGCCAAAATGGGGACAAACTGCTCGGTTCTTAATTAACACAAAAGAAAAGCTAGGTCTAGGTGTAAAACAAAGGAAGACAAAAAACGGAAAAGGCCGTCGAGTGAAGAAAACTGGCAAGAAAAATTAGCTGATGAGCTTCATAAGCCCATAAAACGAAATTTTACTCGACGGCGTGTTATTGTAAACCACATTGACGAGATATGGTGCTCTGATATTGTTGAGATGCAAAAGTTCAGTCGATGGAACGCTGGCTACAGATATCTTCTTATGGTTTTAGATGTATTCTCTAAATACGGTTGGATCGTCCCATTAAAAGATAAAAAGGGTGAAACCGTTATGAATGCTTTTAAAACAATCCTTAAAGAAGGTAGAAAACCGAAATATTTATGGACAGACAAAGGCAAAGAGTATTACAATAAACATGTTAAGGAACTACTTGATAAGAATAAAATAACCTTGTACTCAACTGAGAATGAGGAAAAGTCGTCAGTTTGTGAACGATGGAATCGAACAATCAAGTCCAAGATGTGGAAACAGTTTACTGTTAAAGGTAATACAAAGTATCTTGATATGTTACCAAAATTAGTGAAAGAATACAATAATACAAAACATTCAAGCACGAAGATGACACCAACGGAAGCCAGTAAAAAGAAGAATGAAGGAACTGTCTACTTTAATCTATATGGTGATATGGAAACATCAAAACAGAAACCGAAATTCAAAGTTGGTGATAAGGTTAGAATAAGTAAGTATAAACGGAATGTGTTTGATAAGGGCTATACACCAAATTGGTCTGAGGAAGTTTTCACAGTTGATGAAATCCAATACACCAATCCAATCACATACAAACTAAAGGATCTCAGAGATGAAGACATTCAAGGGAGTTTCTATGAACCCGAATTGCTTAAAGCTACACAAGAGGTATTCAGAATCGATAAAGTCATTCGGAGGGATTATAAAAAGAAGCAAGCTTTGGTTAAGTGGAAGGGGTATAGTGATGAATTCAACAGTTGGATACCGTTCAAGGACTTGAAGGATATATAAAAATAAAAATTATGTAAACATATATATATGGATACTGGAAATCAGCAGTGGTTATGTGATATTTGTAACAAAAAATATAGTTCGAAGAGAAAGGATAAACATCTTCTAACTAAAGTTCATCAAAAGAATAAAGAACGTATGGAGCGTGAGGAGGATCATGAAGAATATCTAATGCGTCGAGATGAACTATTGATGGAAAATATTGGAGATATGGATTTTGAGGGGTTCTTAAAAAGACGTGAACTTGTCAAAAAACAACTCAAAAAAGAATTCGGCCGAAATTATAAAGTTCCTGAATGAGGTAAAAACACTATTTATATCAATTATTTAAGAGAATATTATCTAATATATATTATATCTATTGATACAGTATATACTGTCTTTTGCTTCTGGTAGCCAAAAATATAATTGTTTCTGGCTATCTTATTTAAAAAATAAAAATATATAGTATATACATATGAAAGGTTTCACTTATGAAGGTCAAAAACTGAATATTATCAAAAAGGATGATTATATATGGTTCCGTGGTAAAACAGTTGCCAGCATTTTAAATTATAAAAATACTCGTAAAGCTATTATTGATCATGTTGCTCCAGAAGATAAATGTTCACTTAAGAGGCTCAAATTCAGGGGGGACGATTCGTCCCCCCTAAAAAATGACCCAAAATCCAAAGGTAACGATTCGTTACCTTTAAAACGGAACACTGGAAACACAATTTATATAAATGAATCTGGACTGTATGGCTTAATTTTGAGATCAAACATAGATAAAGCTAAAGATTTCCAACGATGGGTAACAAAAGATGTTTTACCATCAATCAGAAAAACCGGCAAGTATGAATTCAACAACAGACCATACAAAATGCTAACATTCAATATAAATTCAGAATATGATTTACATAAAAAGGTAGTCAACTTTATTAGAAATAATTATCCGAAAGCCCTTCTAATACCAACATTAGGTGAGAATCAAGTAAATTGTAACATGCGAATTACATCATACAATAAAGGTTATCAAAAAGGTTCTTGTGATCTATTTATTGGTAATATGCATTTGAATTACTCAGGTTTTGCTATCGAATTTAAAACACCAAAATGTGATGGAAAGCTTTCTAAAGAGCAAGAAATGATGTTGCAAGAGTATGAAAACAACAATTATAAAACATTGGTTAGCAATGACTATGATGAGATAATTAAAGAGATCATTCTTTATTTTCAAGGTGTTAGAATCAAATGTAAGCATTGTATTAAAAAATTCCGATCATCAGAAACATTACAAAATCATTGCAACTACATACACAAATATATAACATAATTATAATGAAAAATCTTAAGTTTGGAGATGAATTCAATTTTATGAAATTCAGGGCTAAGCATGTGTACGGAGCTAAGGATCTTGATTATTCTGGCCGTAAAGATAAAAAGTATGTTGTAACGCTTAAAAATGGTGAAAAAATACACTTTGGGGACAGGCAGTATGAAGATTTCTTGGTGCATAAAGATCCAGAAAGGCGTATACGATATCGTAAAAGAGCCTCTAAAATAAAGAATAGATATGGTAAATTAACGTACAAGGATCCTAGATATGCTAATTACTGGAGTTACCATCTTCTGTGGTGAACATATTTAAAAACATAATATATAGTATTATATATATGGATAACGCAATTGTTAAGAGAGGTTGTGGTAGACCAAATCAGAATTTAACCAAAGAAGAAAAAACAAAACGAAGAACTATGTACATGTTGAATAAGGAATGGTATTGTGAGATATGTAATACAGGTCGCAATTATACTTTGTCTGGAAAAACATGTCATTTAAAAACTAAAAAACATCGACATAATTTAAACGCATCTAAAACTATTTAAAATAAAAAAATATATAGTAATATTATATGTTGAAATTCATAAAATTAGAACAAAAAATAGCATTAATCAATAATGAAATAGATAAGAAATTTAGATCAATCACTTGTAAATACTGTCATTCAATGGCGACACATGCACTAATTACTGGAGAGTATTGTAAATATGAAGTAAGTATAATATGCCATAAATGTTCAGATCGTATAGACAAATTAAAATGCTATCAACTTGATATGATGGGGTTTGTTGACTCCTATAAGTTATAAACATTTAAACGCAGATTAAAACTACTTAAATATTATTTCACTATAGATAAGTACCTATAATGAAGTCACTTAAATTTTTATCTAATTATAATATTAATATGAATAAAGCTAGTTTGAAGAAACTCAGCAAATCGCAACTCATCAAATTGCTTATGAAGCAAGATAATAACATGCCCGTAATACAAAAAAGAAAACCAATTCCAACACCTCGAAAGAGCGTCAAAGAAATGGTTAAACGGTATGAAGAAAACATAATTCTTCCACCAATGCAGTTCAGGGATAATTACAAACCAATCCCAAAACAAATAACTGTTAAAAGAAAACCGGTTCCTACACCTAGAACCGTAATTAAACAAATCGACAAAGCTTTAAACGGTTTTGTAAAATCTTATGAAATCGATCTAAGAAATGATAAAGATCCTCTTATTCAAATGCAAAATACACGAAAAGGTGTAGAACGTCAATTATCTATTTTATTGAATGAAATGAAAGGCTTGAAATACGTTGAAACATTGAAAGTCACTTTCGAAAAAATATCATCTGATGTAATAATTGAAAAGTCAACATATTTCAATAGCGCAAGTCAAACAATAATCAACCAAGTGGGAATCAGTGAATCATTAAAAATTTCTTCAGAAAACATCATAAACAAAATAGCTCAATGGATATCAGAAGGATCGGGATGGACTGTAAAAGAAATTAATGACCATTACCTAAACATTGCTAAATATGAGCCTATGAAGGGATCCTCATATATCCAACTTCCTGAAGAACTGCGAAACAGTGCTAAAGGTTTAATAAACATGAAAAATAAGGATAATGAATGCTTCCGATGGTGTCATATTAGACATATAAATCCACAAGAAAAATATCCTCAAAGAATAAAAAAGGTTGACAAACAATACATTGAAAAATTAAATTACTCCGGTATTGAATTCCCAGTTTGTATCAAACATTACAACAAAATTGAGAAGCAAAACAGCATCAATATAAATGTATTCGGCTATGAAAACAAACAACCTTACCCCATCTATATTTCAAAAGAAAAGAATGAAGATCATATGGAACTACTTTTAATAACTGAAAATGAGAACAATCATTATGTTCTTATAAAAGATTTCAACAAATTCATGTATAACCAAACAAAACATGAACACAGAAAACACTTTTGTATGCACTGCCTGCAATGTTTTAGTTCTGACAGGGTATTGAGCAATCATAAAGATATTTGCATACAAGTTAATGGCACGCAAGCAATTAAAATGCCAACTAAAGATAACAATATATTAAAATTCAACAACTTTCATAAACAGCAACCTGTACCATTTGTTATTTATGCTGATTTCGAGGCTATCACAGAGAAAATTCATGGATGTCAACAAGAAGGTAAGAAATCATATACTGAGGCTTACCAAAAACATACCGACTGTGGATATGGATATAAGGTTGTCTGCTGTTATGACGACAAATATACCAAACCAATACAACTATATAGAGGTGAAAATGCTGTTTACAAATTCATGGAAAATATTTTAGAAGAAGTAAAATGGTGTAAAAAAGTCATGAAAAAACATTTTAATAAACCATTGAAAATGAGTAATGAGGATGAGCAGGAATTCAAAAAATCAACGAGATGCCACATCTGTGATAAGAAATATAATGAAGAAGACATCCGTGTAAGAGATCATTGTCATATTACAGGTGTATTCAGAGGATCAGCACATCAAGACTGTAATTTGAAACTAAAAATGAAGCCTGAAGAAATAAAAATTCCTGTTATATTCCATAATTTGAGGGGTTATGACAGCCATTTCATAATGCAAAAATTAGGTCAAATAGTCAAAAAGCACACATACAAAAATAATAAAGGAGATGATAAACAAATGAATATCAATGCTATTCCAAATAACATGGAAAAGTATATGGCTTTTATGCTTGGCAATCATCTTACCTTTATTGACAGTTTCCAATTCATGAGCTCAAGTTTGGATAAATTAGTTAGCAACTTACCAGCAGAAGCTCTAAAGTATACTAGCGAACGGTTCAAAAAAGAAAAATTCAATCTTATGACACGAAAAGGTATTTATCCGTATGATTACATGGACAGTTTCGATAAATTCAATAAAACAGAATTGCCAACAAAAGAAGAATTTTATAGCCAATTGAGTGATGAGCATATTTCAGATGAAGATTATACGCATGCAAAAAAAGTTTGGAATACTTTTAAATTGCAAACAATGGGTGAATACCATAATTTATATCTCAAGTCTGATATACTTCTATTGGCTGATGTGTTTGAAAATTTCCGCAAAACATGTCTTCAGTATTATAAATTAGACCCATGCCACTATTTCACATCACCTGGTTTGTCTTGGGATGCAATGTTGAAGATGACTAATATCAAATTAGAACTAATGACTGATATAAACATGTTTCAATTCATTGAAAAAGGCATGCGTGGTGGAATCAGTTATATTGCAAATCGATTTGGTTCAGCAAACAACAAATACATGAAAGAATACGATGAGAAGGCGCCCTCAAAGTACATTATGTATCTTGACGCCAATAACCTGTATGGTTGGGCAATGAGCCAATATCTTCCCACTGGATGTTTCAAATGGATGTCAGAAAAGAAAATTAATAAAATCAATTTAGCTAAGTATGATGAATCTTGTAACAAGGGGCTGATACTAGAAGTTGATTTAGAATACCCCAAAGAGTTGCATAATTTGCATAATGACTACCCTCTTGGAGCGGAAAAAGTTAAAGTTAATAATACAATGCTGTCTGAGTATTGTCAGAAAATACAAAAAAAATTCAATATATCAACGGGACTGGTTCATAAACTGATTCCAACATTATCCAACAAAGAAAAATATGTTCTGCACTACAGAAACTTGCAGCTGTATCTGGATCTTGGGTTGAAATTGAAAAAAGTCCACAGAGTATTAGAATTCAATCAGTCTGCATGGTTGAAGCAATATATTGATTTCAACACACAAAAAAGATCACAAGCAAAAAATGCATTTGAAAAAGACTTTTTCAAACTAATGAATAACAGTGTATTTGGAAAAACAATGGAAAACATCAGAAAGCGTGTTGATGTACGTCTGGTCACAGATGATAAAAAATTATTGAAAATGGCTTCAAAACCTACTTTTGTATGCAGTAAAATATTCAATGAAAATCTGGTAGCAGTTCACAAGATCAAAGAAACGATAACTCTAAACAGGCCGGCATATGTAGGTATGTGTATTCTTGATCTAAGTAAGACATTGATGTATGATTTTCATTACAATTATATAAAACAAAAGTATGGAGAAAAAGCCAAGCTTCTATTCACTGACACAGACAGTCTGACATATGAGATTGAATCTGAAGATGTTTACCAAGACTTTTGGAACGATAAAGATAGATTTGACAACAGCGACTATCCAGAAAACTCCTCATATTTCGATAAGACAAATAAAAAGGTAATTGGAAAATTCAAAGATGAAGCTGCAGGAGTTCCTATTTGCGAATTCGTCGGTTTGCGATCAAAAATGTATAGCTATATAAAAGACAACAATAAAGTAGAAAAAACAGCAAAAGGAATCAAAAAGAATATAATAAAGGGAAATATCAAACATGAAGATTATAAAAACGTTTTATTCAAAAATGAACAAATGCAACACAAAATGAAAACAATAAGAAGCGACAAACATCAACTCGGAAGTTATGAAATGAACAAAATATCACTCAGCTGTTTTGACGACAAAAGATATATATCAAAAGATGGAATCAAAAGTTTTGCTTACGGACATTATGCAATCTGAAGATGTGACGTCACGACACAGCTGTGTCGGCCTCCATACAAGTTCCGCAAACACAGTCTGCTTTTCTGTTCACTACAAACTTTACTGACAAACTTTACTAACAAACTTTACTGACAAACTTTACTGACAAACTTTACTGACAAACTTTACTGACAAACTTTACTGACAAACTTTACTGACAAACTTTACTTCAAATACAAGTTCATCTGATATTACATGACAATCTGATGACTCATCGGGAAAGTCCCATTTCATCATAAACTTCCTGTTTTCACCAGACATGTCCAGACTTGTTTCTGAGAAAAACTTCCTGCTTTTCCGAGAAAGACTTCCTGTGGTGTGGAATCACGTGATTGAATAATGCGTTGGATACATAAAATGGAACCAGCATCGCAAAAAGAAACTTCCCCTCTTGATCGCTTTGCGATCAATTCACTGCCTCACAAAAGCTCCGCTTTTGTTCCCCAATGCAAAAATATGGATCTAGCATATAAAAAAATGATGTGGAGCTATGTGATGGAACCAATATAGTTGAAAATGTTATGGCGACATTATGCCTATTGTGCCCTACGACATGCAATCTCGCAGAGATTGCATGTCTACCCACAATAGGCCGGAAGGAGCCTCGCTCGTTGACTTCGTCAACGACTTCCCGAGCCTGCTCGGCTCCTCACCATATGTTGGTGACCATATGATTATGGAACCAATATAGTTGAAAATGTTATGGCGACATTATGCCTATTGTGCCCTACGACATGCAATCTCTGCGAGATTGCATGTCTACCCACAATAGGCCGGAAGGAGCCTCGCTCGTTGACTTCGTCAACGACTTCCCGAGCCTGCTCGGCTCCTCACCATATGTTGGTGACCATATGATTATAGTAGTTATAGAGTTGGCGCTGTTCAAGACCAGTTTTGAAAAAACTGGTCTCGAACCGCCAACTCTATAACTACTTTCTGCGCTCTGATAAAATTAGCTGGCAAAGCTGCCATTTTGGGGGATTAAAATGTCCAAAAAATTACATTTTTGGTTATGACCTTCCCTCCGTTCAGGCTAGCGCAAGAAACCAACTAAATATCACCATGAGTAGTCTTACCACAAGGACTAACTCCACGCATTATATTGAGGGAAGTTTATTTCGACCATTTCCAATTTTGCTCAAACCTTGGCGCGACATTTGCTCTTAAAAAGCTAAAAGTAACATTTATATGGTCCAGTTTTGTTCAAAGGCACTATTGCAAATGCGGTTAAACTATGCAAGTGTCTGACCACGGATGGCTATGATGGAAATGGATACAACTTGAAAACATCACTTTCTGTGGCTGTGTTTTGCAAAAATCGTAAAAACCTTATTAACCCTTTCGCTCTTAAAGTGGCCAAAGCAAAACATTCACCAAAAGCTCCAAATTTCAATTCATAAATTCCTAAGAAAGAAATAGTCCTATGTAAAAGTTCTGCCAAAGAGGTTTCATTTGAATGTACATAACGCGATAAGATTTTGTCAACAGATTAAAAAGTTAGTGACAAATCATCTCACCATAACTGGGTCTAGGAGTGAAAGGGTTAAGAAGGGCCTGTAGGGCGCCGCCTCTTAGTTCTGCAAAAGTTTTCGTCGTAGTAGGTTGTTCAAGGGCACGATGGTTGATTGATTGTTTAATAATACTCTATAGGGATGGGGAAGGAGGAGGGCTTATGTTTTGACGTAGGCTTTCTTGGGGACATGGCTAGGTTATTGCAATGCCTCCAACACGCTTATTTTTGGACGTTTTAGGGGACATTTGAACTGAAGAGTTTCTTAGGCGATCAAAATTACATGTTTTGACTGGTTGCGCAAGAGGGTTTTGGACATTATGCGGATCAAAATACGCCATTTAAAAGGTGAAAACAAAATGGAAAGTTCTAGAACACTCGATTCAAATAGTCTGAGTATTGGAAGGCTAAAAGGAACGAAATGATTGTTCCAGAATTGTTCCAGAATTGTTTCAGAATATAGCATTTTGCTCAAAGCGAAGGCCTATCCGGATGTAAGCAAGTGATAAATGAGGTACACATTTCAGGCCTTGGAGTTCCGGGGGCTTTTTTAAAAAACTTTTTCTGGATCAAACAGCTTTACTTAACTTTAATGAGTTTTATATTGCGCAAACATCAATGTGGCATTTTCGAATGCGCATTACAATACATTTGAAATAAAAATAAAAAAACTGGGTAAAATTACATATTAACATGTCGCGTAAAAATCAGGTAAATATATGTAAGACAAATTAGAATAAAGCAGCTAAGAGAAGCAGCCCCCCTCCCCCTTCGAGCTCCCCACCCCTTGCCTTCCTTCTATGCATTAAAATCAATATAATTTATAATTTAAAAGCTGTCTTAAATAAATATGTTTTCACCTGAGTCTTAAAAATTCCAACGCTAGTGCTATTGCGTATTTGTTCGGGCAATGCGTTCCACAATTTAGGGGCAGCATACATAAATGCTCTGTCTCCGAGGGCTGTGTATGACTTCGCAGGTGGGAGTATTAGGAGCAGAGAGTTATTTGATCTTAAGTTGTAACTAGATAAACAGGCCCTTGTTGATGAAGTGATTTAAAAGTTAGTAACAATATCTTAATATCTATCCGATACTTAATTGGCAGCCAGTGCAATGAATGCAGTAGCGGAGTGATGTGACAGAATCAGGAAAGTAAATTACACGTAAACTGAGTTTATTTTGTTTTGACCCTGTAATTCAGTGAAACGTCTGTCATTGGCCTCACACAGAATAGGCCAAATTATGCTTTTGTAATTTAGGTAGTCACACAAATTACTACTGCATTGCAAGGGCTGAGGAGAATTCAAAGGCTATAAGGTTTGGTATAAAATTCTTGCTGCGGGTTTAAATTTTTGCGATATATATATTTTTTTACAATTTCCAAAACAGATTCGGCAATATTTAATTACAACGCCAATAGAAAAAATCCATGAATATATGTGCTCACATCTGTGAACTTCAGCTTGTATAAACCCGACATGCTTTGTTGTCAGGGTTTCCTCTCCTTTAAAAACTTGACTTGATATCTTCCTGTTGGTGTTCTGGGAACACTTTGTTTGTGAGCGAAGGTACTTACAATTTTAGCAAGATCTCCCTTAAAATGCTGAACTGACAGTTTTTGGGATGCTACCATAAAAAACTTTTAGGAGATAGCTCAATTTTGCCATTAGCTACGTTTGAAAGTTGAAGTTTTCCGAGAAACTGACGATGAAAGGGCTAAAGCACATTCAAACTGAAAGTGTTTGACGACCAATGGAATCATTAGGTCGTTAAGTCATATTTCTACGTGGTGTTTACTTTTAGATGCAAACGACGACACTTCTGATTTATTTTGGATTTGTTCTTCAGGTACCAAGAAACTGCAGACATACTTCATGAGATTACAAATCCTGAGAAATACTCCAAGTATCTAAGACCTTATTATAAAGGTAAAGGGAGTGCACAATACGCGTATAATTATCTCATTTTTCAAGGCGTACTTTTAAACAAACGGTCGTTAACCTCTCATTCCCCTCCCCTCCTCTTCCTCCCTCTTAAAATAAGAAATTATCATAAAAACAGTAAAATAAAATAAGACAAAGATAAAGACGTAAAATACGACATTATTTTTGAAAAACATGCTTTTTTATTCAAAAATGGTTGTCCCACATATATGATGCTTATAACGTCATATCGTAACAGCAGGAACCGATTCTCATCAACCTGTAAAAGGCAGGCGATAATAAAAAAAATTGAAGAAAAATCTTATGGGGTGGCCCCTCTAGTCCGAGGGTTAATCGGCACGGGTATATTCACTCACCCCAACCCCCACACTCCCTGCCCGACAGGGCTTTTTGTAAACATGTTATTGTTTATTTTCACAGGGAATCCTGTTAATGTGACTGTTAACATGGTTGTTGTACACTTTGTAGGGGTCAAGGAGATGGAAGAGGTAAGGCATTTTCTTTTTGCAGAACGGGGTTAGTTCTTAAGAAACTGTGGTGCTGCGTCGGTGTGGAAGTACGATCGAAACTCGAGTTGAGGGTGCTTCCAATAGTAAGATAAATAGGAGGAAATAAAAAAAAGATTTTTCAATAACAAGTCATCAGCTTTATATCACAAAATAAAGAAATAAAAGCTTGTTTGCTTCCAATCAGTAAAGATAAAGCAACTATCTAATGACCTAAAATTAAGTTATATTCAGCTATATTTCCTTTTCTTTTCAGGAATTTTCAATTGACCTTGTGGTTAGGCAAAAATGGACGGATCCTCGCTTAAACCATTCTTTGGATCACCCAATCACACTGCCCGGTGACACGAAGAAGCTCATATGGCTGCCTGATACGTTTTTTCTCAATGTCAGAAGTGCAACTATACATGACGTCATTTCCGAAAATAGCAAAATTTCCATCAGTTCTGGTGGACTTGTGACTTATAGTACGAGGTACGTTCTCTTATTGGTTTAAAGCGAGGGTGTATAGGTATATAACAGGGTCCCAAAGAAAGGGGACTGGGAATGTCTTTGGAGTCCTGAAGCCATGAGAGTTTTTATCACGAAGCCCGAAGCATTTATATCTATTTTTGCAGAAAAATGCTGACTCTAGCTACATGTAAATGGAGCCCTGGAGTGAATCAATGGATCTCTAACGCAGCAGGTTTTACATCTTGATGTACATGGAGCCTTGCATATTTTAACCGGAGCCCTAGGGCCCCTTACCCCTTTTGGGCAGTATACAAAGATTAGCTTCAAATGGTAGATAAATTTATTATTACTTTTTGTTCTCAGCAGTAAATAATTTCGTTCTGCTTGTATTGCGCGCTCGCAGCTCAATGTTCATTGTTGTATGCAATACAGGTCATAAGCTCAAGGAAAATATGAAGGAAAAAACATTGTTTAATTTTCTTGACACCCTTCAGCTGTCTTCCTGCCTAGAATGTTCGAAGCTCTTGGAAGAAAGTGAAATAGTCAGAACACCAGTGAGAGATTATTAACCTTGATTTAAATACAGCTTTCGCAGAAAACCCGACAAAGAAATTATTTGAACAATTATATGTAGGCATTTAAAACTAACACATAGCATAAAATCAGTTATTTGCTTTTACAGACTTACTTTAACCGCCGGATGTGCAATGGATTTGTCTGATTATCCCCTGGATGAACAGAAGTGCGATTTGGAGTTATCCACCTGTTAAGTATTGCACGGCAACATATGATTAAGCAATCGATATTTCTAGATACTGTTTTAAACATATATATATAACCAATTGTTTTGCATTGAGAATTTAAAGCCGAATGTTTGCCTATAAAACTTATAAAACCAGCTTGCTTATCGAACATGCCCCTAGACAGAACGTTTATTTTCTTCCTGAAATAAATAGTTTTATACAGGTTGCTCTATGTTCAGGTCGTTTTTTGGTTTGGCATCAGTTTCTGTGTAAGAAGGACCTTCTTATTCCAACCTTCTGCACTTTTTTGGTAGCTGGTCTTGGTATCGCAACGCATTTATTTATTCAAAGGAAGAAAGATTTTCCCAACCCTGAATTTCTGGAAAAACACGGTTCAGTTCGGTTTGCTTAATCATAGCACGTGCATCTCTTCGGATATTTTATAGTAGTAAATCAGATATACAGCGGGCGCAACTTCAGATCTGCTTTATGAAAAAGTGCAAACTGTATGCGAATCGTATAACATTTTTTTTGTTTCTTAGATGCTTACGTTAAACACCAGCTCGACTACAAATGGTCGGGAGGCAACAAAGCTGACAAGATACGGGTTCAGGACAAACACTTATCTCAGCTCTCTCAAATTCATACGGAGGCCCTCAAAGGCTTTGAATACTATACAGACGGTAAGCAATAAGAACAACATAAGCCACATCGACGTCCAGGCAGGATTTATAATTCAAAGGAATTGAGTAGGGCTAAGGGCTAATCTGAATTTGAGTTGGTTGGGGGGGGGGGTGAGAATCAACTATTGCATCTCATTAAAAGCAACTCTTAAATAGGAGAGTGGAGACTATGGTTGATTCTCTCACGGGGGTGGGAAGAGATATTATAAGAATCGGTTTTTGAATTTAATTATATCAAAAGGAGCCTTTTACCATGTTGAAGTATGATGACTGCTGATGATTGCCTCGGAAGAAGCATGAAACTCTGAGTAGCAATTAAATGTCTTGGACCAAATAATCCAGCTCCTCACTTCTACCTATTCATTGCTCTAGTGTTAACTATTGAGCACTCTAATAGCCGATGAGGATTTCAATTCACTATTTGCTGTTAATTTATGCAATACAATTGACAGATCTAACACAGACTATAGCACCCAAAACTTGCTACTCTTTTAAAATAACCTGCAATAATTTGGAACGTCAGGTACCCATTCGAAACTCATTGCTCGGTTCTGGTTCAAGCGCCGTCTCGGTTACGCCTTTCTTCAAATCTACTTTCCGACCACCATGCTGGTGGTGCTGTCTTGGTTGGTCTTTTGGATTCCTCAGGACGCCGTTCCAGCCCGAGTAGCTCTGGGAAGCACCACTGTGTTGTCAATAGTAACATTTACGGGATCCTTCCGGAACACTATGCCAAAGGTACTTTGCTTGCATGCCAACTTGCATGTTACAAATATTAGTCAATTATTTTCAAACTCCAAAAATATCCCCATGGGCTGCAGAAACACGCCCCAAAAAAGCCACATCCACCAAAACCATCCCTCGGCCCATTTTTATTTTTCCAGGATCGAGAACAACTGGTTTTAAACGTACGATTCAAAGGTACTTAATGAAAATCGTTTTTCTTGTTGTCAACAATAAGAAAAGTGATGGCCCAAATTTCCCTAGCCTAAACCATCTGCGTGTGATCCATAGATATCGATTCCACATCAGGACGAACAAATTTACTCACAAATTTGCGAAATTTAATCAATCAACAACTATTTTTACAGCGTCCGTTCGCCATGCTCTCAATATCTAATTTGGCCTTAAAGGTCCCAGTGTTCGTGGCGTGCCTGTCACTAACCAGTTTCTATATGCCGCTTAGGATACTTACACAGTCCTCTGAGTAAAACGAAGTACGTTTTCAATTCTAACAATATTTTTTTTTCTGTGATTGTATCCTTGTTTGGACAGGTTTCCTATATAAAGGCCGTGGATGTCTACTTCATCGTTTCTTTTGCGTTCGCCTTTTCAGCGTTAATGGAATATATTCTAGTATTGCTAGATATTGGAGTAAAAAGGAGAAGAATAAACATCGTGGAAAAGGCTGAAGAGGATATGGAAAACGGAATGGTACTGTCCTGTCTTTTGCTTCTTTGTTTCATGTTACTAAATAACTAAACGTCAGTGATAGCCAAATGTTTTTCGTTTCAGTTTTGTGTCAGTTTTAAACTTGGGTCTCCTTGTAGCGATGGCCTCAAAAAGAAAATTTAAGTAGCCTCAGCTCAAGGGCATGCATTTTATGAAGTCACCCCAGTTATGAAGTCACTTTTTTATGTACATAAACTTCACTGTAATCACAGTACTACCTTGCTAATGGCATAAAGGCGTCTCAATTAATCATACATATAGTTCGTCACACTTAATCACCATATCAGGCCCTATTTTTAATGCGTGTTCCTTCCATTTAAAGCCACAGGGAAACCAGCGCAATGACGATGAAGAGCTGCAAGAGGTCAAAGTGGAAAAACCAGAAACCAAAAACAAACCGAAGAAAACTATAAGAAGGTCGGTAAAGACAGCCAAAGAATACGTGCAGCATGCATTCGTCAACAATGAAGCCAGTTGCATAGATCGCGTCTGCCATTACCTGTTTCCATGTTGCTATGTCATCTTCAATATCATTTACTGGTGTTATTACGAAATGTCTTTATTCGGACATCATCCTCCTGATGAATAGAGCAGGTGTCTTAACTTTTCACTAACGTTTTTGCTAGAAGTAAGAATACGCAGTGGACTGCAGGGTAAACAGGACACTTGCACGATAGTGTCATTTGACTACAACTACCAGAATACATTTCGTTTCTCCCTTCTTATTAAAATTTTCTAATCCCGGCGAGGTTTAGATAACAATGACCCTAATTTGCATCTGAAAAGAACAAACTGAAGGATTCTGGTGGTTGTAGTCAAATGACGCCATCGTGCAAATGTCCTATTGGGAAGCATTCTTCAGTTACATGACGACACCCAGTTAATCAAATGCAGCCTGGGGCCGAGAATCCATTTTAAAAAAGATTTTTTTTTTTGAGATTGATATCCACCAGACAAAAAAATTCCTAAACTTCATCTGAAGACATTACAGTTATTTACCTCGAACACTCAAAGGCAACAAAACATTGTTTTAGATAACCAGTTGTAAATTATTAGTAGTGATCATTTATTGAAGGGCCTATTCGAGGCACGAAAGGCTTAAATAATTGACGTCGTTGCTTGAGGTGACCTAGTTTTCTGCAAGTTGAGCTGCTGCGTGAAGACCATCTGCGAAAGTAATTTGGTAGATGAACACAGGGTACAGCGGAACCCTTCTTAATGGATATCTTAGCCTGCATAACAGGCGTTATTGAGCTGAGCGAGTCATTATTTATGAGTCGCGCGAACAGTTAGACGCGAGCGAGGAGCGCGAGACGAGGAGGAAGACAAAAAGGCGGCCAGAGGACAGTCTATTATTCAAGCTCCTCCGCCCAACAATATTGACTGACAGAAGTGATTTCGAAACAACCAATCAAAGGCCTTTCAATTATTCGCGGGAAACATGTCACGTTTCTCTCACATCAGTAGAAGAAGAATCAGGGTCAAATAGATCTTTTCAGAGTTACAGTCGAGCTGCAGGTTTAGCCTACCCCCATAGAATAAAAGTTTAAAGTTAATTATCGCAATATTGATTTCATTATTTGTTTTTATAATCCGCTTTTCAAATGAAAAATGAAATACTCAAATTGAAACTCGATCCAATACTCAAGCGACAGGCACGTTTAGAATTTGACAGGTTTCCCGACTTGCATAAGCCGTGGGGGGGGGGACAGGGGGGCGGGAGACCGGGAGAAAAGAGGGCGGGAGGTGTACGGGAGGCGGGAGAAGAGGGGGGCGGGTAAGTGGGATTCCCAAGGTGGCGGGAAGCGGGAGAAAAAGGGAAAAATTACGCAACATTGCGCAATATTTTGCAATCGAAAAAATGCGAAGGGGCGGGAGCCAAAAAATACAGGGCGGGAACCGGGATTAAAGGGTACGGGAAGGGCGAGGTTCAAACCCCCCTGTCCCCCCCCCCCCAAACCGCTCCCAACGGATTTTCACACTGTTTAATTTTTACTTCTGCTTTCCTAATACAATGAGTTCCATCAAAATGCTCAAAGTTTTTCCGTTTTCTGATTTGTTTCGAAAAGCTGGCAGTGGATTGAAAAGAAGAGTAAAATTTTAAAATCAGTTGACCTTTGGAACACAGTTAGGGAAAACCTGTCAAATTCCCACATGCCTGAGGCATGATGTCATGCATTTGTTCAGTCAATATTCGGCTAACGGATTGAGTTTCTTTTTAAATATTTCATTCTTCGTTTGAAAGTGGATTATTTAATCGAATAATTAAATCAATATTGCAATAATCAACTTCAAATTGTTATTCTTATAGCCGCTGAAGTAATGTCGTTATCTGAGAAAGTAACATGATTGGTAGATTATGGCGTTACAAGCAGTATCGCATTTTTTTCAATCAACACCAGTGGCATGTGTACAAATTGACCACTCAGCGTTACCGTTCACCAGATGAACGGTCGAAGATCTTTGAACGAGGTAAAACAAAAGACTGTCCACAGGCGTTATTTGTTTTCTATCTCCCCGTCTCGCGCAGTCTTGCTCTTCGCGT
Organism: Siderastrea siderea; assembly: GCA_964030785.1. Lineage (NCBI taxonomy): Eukaryota > Metazoa > Cnidaria > Anthozoa > Scleractinia > Rhizangiidae > Siderastrea > Siderastrea siderea. The sequence goes on along the minus strand of OZ034968.1, from coordinate 16,781,165 downwards.
GGCTCAGAAAAATTAAAATAACTCGCTCGGCTCAATAACTGCCTGTTATGCAGGATAAGGACACTCGCTAATTAAGAACATTTCTTTATGTCTTGGTTCTGTATCCAATGAATTTGAGGTCAGATTTTCATAATCACATGTCGGCGATGCTTACTAATAAGATCACATGCGAATTGGCCAGCCACTTCAACAAAGAAGAACATCATTCGTCTGACTTCGAATTCAAGGTTATTGAGCAGATTTGTAATGCTGTAACTAACGACACTGTTAATAGGGGTTGCTTCCCAAGGAGGCTTTTTGGTGCTCGGCCTCAAATAAAGATCGGAGTTCAACTCCAAGAAAAGAATTAAGTTAAACTAATAATTACTAGTTTCTTTAGAAACCTTCCACATTAGTACTTTATCATTTATAACATGAATAGAATTGAGTTCAATTCATTATTCGTTATTGTTTTTACTCAGAATTTTTACCTGTACATATTTTCATTACGGTTTACTTCTTTTACTATTACGCAACATGATGACGTTAAGTATCTTGTTAAAAAAATTTTACGCTTAAGTTTTAATACCTCATTTACTCATTTTCTCATTTTTGCGTATTTATTCGTTCACTATTAATATAAGTTTTAGACTTATTTGGTAACTTCTTTTAAGCATTGTTAATCGCGTTGTACAATTAAGAAGCCCGGGGTTGAAGGGCCAAACGCTGGTATTAAATGAAGGCATGAGAAAAGTTTGCTGGAGACTCATTTCTGAAGGACTCATTATGCATAACAAAATAAGCAAATGGGAGCAATCAATGAAGACCGGCTGATGTTGAAAATGCAATGAAAAAGATGTGCAAAAGAGGTTTTAGGGTTTGAGAGTTTCTTGGGCACCAAGAAAAACTGTACCTCCAGGGAACCATTGCTTCACTCCAAAGCTCTTTTTTAGAGTTGGCATTCTTTCCGTAGAGCAATTTGTTAGAATTTCTTGACACCAATCTCTACTCATTCACAAAGCGCGGGGAAGTCTTGAGGAAAAAAAGGAAGGAAACTCGCCCGCACCCTTCACGACCAAGAACGCGATCGAATTTTCGGCATTTTTTTTTAAATTTTGCTTCTTATTGGGTTGCGTACAGTCAATCTACGTAATTGACCAGTGTTTCGTACCTTTAATATCGAGTATCCAAATCTATGCACTAGATGGTGACTTTGCGGCGAGAACTCTACCAGGAATTTCAGGAGTTTAAATCGATCATTGAAAAGTGAAACGCCCAACAACCAAAGCTAAAGAAAAAACTAAAGAAAGGGTTCAAGAGTAGCATTTGATTATGAGGATCGAAAATTTTGTGCAACTATAAAACCCGTAGACGTAAAGGTGAAGACTTCAAAATCTGCTATAGCCGCATAATGTAAAATATAACAAAGTCAATAATAAAAACAAAGCTTGATCACAATTGCCTTTAAACACTGAGCGAGCCTATAAAAGGGACCTTAGGAAGCATTTTGTTGGCTTACTTTGACAAATTTAAATGGCAGATCAGAGAGGAAATAACGGTCGTGAAATGTTTAAACATTTAAAAACACTTCTTTTGCTTTACTTGAATAATTCGGCTCCCTTGCAATTGTGAAGAATAAAACCGGTCAACTTGGTATCAAGATACCAATAGTGCGAGCTCGTTTCAGTAACAATGTAGTAGCACCGAAGTGGGTTGTTAGCCCTCCGTCGGCCGGCCAGTGTGAAGGGGATGCCTCCTTAAAGCTCCACCGCCATAGCTTGGTTTTGATTTCGGAGTAGCCATCTCCTAGACCAGCTGCCTCCACCCAGCTAACAAGTCTGGTCCACCTGGCTATTTGACCCATAGCTGGGAGTGGGGTTGCTGAGTATCAGAGCGTATCCACACACCGGTAAGTCATGCATACTGCAGCCAAAGGGGCCCCAATTCTCCGCTCGTCATATTTATACCTCCTGATGAGAGGGTAGGCCGGTTATGCCCCCAATGGCCGTCTTAGTCCGCGCCTGTGTATTGGTTATTCCACAGGTACCCCAACCGACCCTTTAGTGATCCACCTTAAGGACCACCCCCAGGATGACCAGGGGGTTTCCCTATCCGCCACCTCGGGAACGCGCCGTATAGGCCGGACGGACAGCTCAGAGATAATCATCAGTACTATTTACCTGGCCCCGGTTCCTGGAAAGCCGATTAGCGCTAATCGAGGGTTAAATTTCGCTAATCCAGGATTAAAATTTATCCTTCGGTTAGATTCTGTTCCTGAAAGCACGATTAACACTAACCCAGGGATAAATGAGGGGTTAAATTTAATCCACCTAGCGAGGTCGATTAACTCACTAATCGGGGGAAAAACTTGATCAAAACAAACAAAATGGCGGACTTAAATTTTTGCGATGTTGTTAGCTCAGTTGAGTAAGGAAAAACAAAGAAGGCAATTTATACTAGATAAATTGCTCTTAGCAACTTAAATAACAAATAATTTTGTTGTATGCACAAATTCGAGCGGTAATCGACTGAGTTTTGGGCGCAAAGACCTGCAGCGAAATGTGATGGAGCAAAAAAGACCGCAACACGCAAATCGTGTAGTCGAGTTTTCGATTTTTGTATATATTATAAAACACTATTAAACAATTCCATCAATAGCTCTTTAAAATTCTATTAAACAGTAACTCAAGAAATGTGGCTTCAGTAAATAGGATCTTCACAAAGCAGAATTTATGAACCGATCTTCAGCTGGACGACGAGTAAGCTTATGATAAAACGAAACTGAAAACCATGAATTTCGAAGCCATCTTTCATCGCAAACGATAGCGCGAATAATCAACTTTTCACGGAACAATTTGCTGGTTTTAGGTTTCTACAGAAGAATTATTGAATGAAATAAAATATTTACGGCAATTTTACAAAAGCAGAAGGAGATGTTTCATTGAAATAACGTAAATATAAGACAAAATGTTGACGATTAATTAAAGCAAAGTTGTTGTCGTTCTCAAACAATGCAGACACTGAAACAGAGGTTTTTCACTGATTTAGAGCAAAAACAAAATGTCAGATTTCTGTACCCTGGTACCAGGCGAACGTAACAAAGCAGATAGGCTACAAATATCAAAGACAATTATTCGGCACAAATCAGTACTTTATTGTTAACATTTTTCCGAGAGGCAAGTCTTGCTTTGTAAAACTCAAAATAGTTTCGATTGCTGAAAGAATCAAGAGGTAGAGAACTCACCGATTTTCACATATAGCTCACATTTCACCTCGAATCAGCATCACTTTACACTGAACCGTGATTTCCACTTTGTTTTTCTTTGAGGAAAGGTTTGAAGTTTTGTTTTGTCACAACCAGACAACGGACAAATCGTACCGTGGTCAAATATCGACAATAGACTTCAACAGGTATCGATCGGTAAAACGAGTATCGGAGTCGACTTTTTTCTCCCGCTCTTTCGTTTTCCCGCGCTTTCATATGCTGGTAACTTGTTTAACCGGTTTGATATGAGTTTAACCAAGGGGATAGTTAAACGAGGGATAACTCTGCTTTCAGGAACGCCTTTTTATCCCTGGATTAGTTATTCTAGAGATAAGGAATTTAATCGTGGATTAACGGCTAATCGGGGGATAGTTTAATCGGCTTTCCAGGAACCGGGGCCTGATTATTTAATTTCTATTCCGCGAAATTTAAATTGGGAATAATAATCATCATTACTATTCCCAATTTAAATTTCGCGGAATAGAAATTAGATAATCAGCTAAAATATTCGCGATCGCTTTGAATAGACGAAAGCCAAAATTAATAATAATAATAATCCTAAATCTTTGAATTTTTTTGTCAGTTTATGGAACATATTTGAAAACAGTTTAGTTAACACTTTGCTAAAATTTCCAACTTTATTGTCTGTTGTGCCTAAGCCTAGGAAAGTCTCATTTAAGAAGGATCTGATCTGCAATAACACTTTTGCTAAGCTGACAAAATTCGTGTTGAAGACAAATACTTGTCATATCTCATTTTCATTTATACGGAGGCTCTCAAAGACTTCAAATATTATACCGATAGTGAGCAGTAAGAAAAACAATGCCCAAACGGCATTTTTGGGAAAGAGGCTTACAATCTAGTCTATTCTGGTGGGACTCATAATTAAAAGGAACTTGTTAGTCCTATATTGAAGTCGGCTTTTTCGGGAAAATTACCTACTGTTACATCAAATTACGAAAAAACTCTAGTAGAAGAGTGGGCCGCAGTATGTCGAGCATGTATGATTTGCTCTAGGTGGGGTGGGGGGATAGGATACATTTTCATTGAACAGTTTTTGAAATTATTTAAGGGTTGGTTTTGTCGTACGTTCGAGAGTACAAGGTTAGTTGTAAAGTTTTGTAATACAAGTGACTATAGATACCAAGAACTACTAATCTAGTTTCAATAATAGTTTGCATTAATTGCTCGCTGTTGGTTCAAGCGCCGTCTCGGTTACGCCTTTCTTCAAATCTGCTTTCCGACCATCATGCTGGTGGTGCTGTCTTGGTTGGTCTTTTGGATTCCTCAGGACGCCGTTCCAGCCCGAGCAGCTCTCGGAAGCACCACTGTTTTGTCAATTGTAACATTCACTGAATCCTTTAGAAACGGTCTGCCAAAGGTATTTCGATTGTTTGTCAACTGACAGGTTGTGAGTAGTATTAAATGTTTTCAAGTTTTAAGAATACCCATGGGCTAAGGGAATATAAGCCTTCCAAATAGCCATAACGCCAAAACTAACTTCCGGCTAAAACAAATGGTACTGTGCTTTTTTTCTTTTAAATTTTCCTCAGGGACAACACCAAATGGTAGCAAGTAAATGAATGCAAAAATAAATTATGGCGGCAAACAGATATGGCCCAGATCCATTTGGAAAATGTTGTCTGTTGTTGTTTTAAGATACCAATTCCCTAAGAACGAGCACTAGTAGTAAAGTTTAATTAATTAACGTTGATTAATGAACCAACAACTACTTTGACAGCGTCCGTACCGCGTTGTTCTCTCAACAAATGGGTAACTTGACCTTAGTTCGTTCCAGTTTTCATAGCGTTCCTGCTAGTCAGCATTCTCTGCCGCTTAGCAGGGATAATACAGTGCATAGTTATCAAAGTAAAACAGAGTATTTTTAATCCAGAGAACATATATTTTTTCTCTCATTGTTTCCTTGATTGGTAGGTCTCCTATATAAAGGCCGTGGTTGTCTACTTTATTGTTTCGTTTGCGTTCACCTTTGTAGCATTAATGGAATATACTCTAGTATTGCTAGATACTGGAGTAAAACGCCAAAACACAACCAACAACATTGTGAAAAAGGGTGACGAGGACATGGACAACGGAATGGTAATACTGTCTTGTTTTTATTCCTTTGTCTTATGCCCTTAAGTTTTTGTTTTCTCGTTTCGTTGCTGGTTCATATTGTTAAATAGACAGTTTGCTCGATGCTTCAACGCTTCATGTTCCTTATCTGAAACCTCATGACTGTAGGCAAGGAGTTGTTTTGGATAAGCTTTGTTTGTTGGGACACAAATTATGGAAGAGAGCGATTCCATTCTATAGCCAATACATTAGACTCACAGTCACTCACTCACTCATCCTCTTCGTACCGAGTGGCGCATAAGGCCTCCACTAGGCTTCTCCAGTCATCTCTGTCCTGGGCTATTTTCACTGCTGCTGATCCACAGGACGAATTATCAAGAATCCGTAAACTGAAACGTAGCGGAAACACATGACACCGTTGCGGAAACGCAACGGCTAAAACGTGTTTCCGTTAACGGAATCATGACGTTTACACGTGTTTCCGTCGATGCGGACACAGCGGAACCGGACCACTTTTTTTCATGTTTCCGTCGGCTTTCCGATGCAGGAAACAAGTGTTTCCGCAAGCGTATCTGTGTGTTGCAAGTTGCGGAAACACAGGAAAACGCTCCGGAAACTCATGTCTGTCATGTTTCCATCACGAGTTTACGCGTCGGAAACATATCATTTTTTCTCGTACAAGGGTTTCCGCAAGCGTAATTGTGTGTTGCAAGTTGCGGAAACACAAGAAAACGCTACGGAAACTGATGTCTGTTTCGTGTTTCCGAGTTTTCGCGTCGGAAGCATGTTAATTCACAATGTTTTCTTCTCTTGTGCACTTTACTGCATTTGCAAAAATTATTTAAGTCGTTATAACTGAAGTGTTTTGTTAGCTCTTGCGCCTATATAAATTGTATACAAGGAAAAAATGTACCACAGCAATAATCCGCCAAAATTTAATTATTTATTTTCCCTTCAAGGGTCACTCCAAAGTTAATTTACAGCTGTACTAGTATCGTTTACCTTTCTCAGTCAATCGAAGAAATGGTTATAATTATTAACTGCGCACAAAAATCTACATACATATTCAATACAATACCATTAGAAAAATGTAATTTATAAGGTGTACTTGTCAGTCGCAGACGACACGCAAAAAATACCGTCCTCTCAATGGCTATAAACATTGACAAGTTCGTAGGTCAACAACTAAACAGGTCCACATTTCAATTCTTCGTAAATCAGCGGTCAATAAATGAGAAAAAAATTGCCAACTCTTATGTCTACCAGAAAAAGCAATGTATATTTACGCATAATCTAATAATAAAACAAATGAACAGGATGCGTCATCGTTCGTTCTTTGAATATAAAAAGTGTTCGCAAAGTAGCGTCTTTCAACTGTACTGTGATAGTGTTCTCAAATAATGTCTTGTCCAGGGAGCCTCTGTTTATGTTTGTTGCATTGTGCTAATCACTACGTATTGCCCAACGAGGGCCATTTGTGGGGCAGGGCCGTGAAGATGCCTCTTCCGTTCTTTTCACCTGTGCACTGGTACGGCGCTGTCTTTCGCTCAGCCCTTCCAAATGCGCTTTGTCCAGTCTTTCTTTCAGATTCCTCAACTTGCTTTTTTCCCACACCAGCTTACGTACTTTTCTTGGTTTCGGACCATTCGTTGCAGCAGGATCGTCGTTGTCGCTTTCTTCCGATGACATGAAGTCGACTGCATTTGGAGAAGAGAGAATCTCTCTTGCCTTTTCCTTTTTCTTTGTCCACACCATTGCAGCTTCTTTCAATTCCCCCATCATCGTCCTCCTCCATGTGCTGCATGAACGCCCTCTCTTTTTGCTACCCTCTGGTGTCCATGTTAGGGCTATTCTGGCATGAGCTGATGGTTCCATCCTCAGGGTATAGCCGCCCTGTCGCCATTGCAAGCATTCTTCGCAAGCAGGTGGTATAAAGGGTGCTTTAAGTCTACTGAGATCTTTTACTGTCATTCTCCAGCATTCGGTTCCACATAGTAGCACGGGTAGGACGTTCCTTTTGTATATACTGAGCTTGTTTGCACGGCTGTAGGCATTGGATTTCCATACAGGCTTCAACTGTGCGAGAGCAGTTCTTGTTCTCCCCAAGGGTGCTGTAACATCCTCTTCCGTCCCACCACTGATGCTTACCACGTTACCAAGGTAGGTGAACTGATCTGTATAGTCCAATGGCTGGTTGTTGATAAAGACCGGCTCCTTGGTTGTTTCGTTGAACATAACGTTAGTCTTGCCTATATTGATCTTTAGGTCAACAGCTTCTGCTAATTTGTTGATCCTTACACTCCTCTGTTGTATGCGATACTACAACTATATCATCAGGAAACTCTAGGTCTTCCAACTTCGTAAGCAGCGTTCACCTAATGCCAGTCCTCTCCTGCTATGTGGCATTCTTCATAATCCAATCAATAATCAGTATGAAAAGAAAGGAGGACATAACGCAACCCTGGCGAACACCTGAGCTGAAAGCAAAGCTTGAGCTTGAATTTTGCACACAACCTGTAAAATTGTTGCAAAAAAAAAGGCTTAGGGCGATCATGATGATGATCTTCTGAGTACTACCGGAGCATCTTCCATAAGCTGGTTCTATGGACATCATCAAAGACCTTCTAAAAATCCAAAAAGTTTACATCGATCTGCCCCTGCCACTCATTGCGCTGCTCCAGAATATTCTGAAGCGTAAATATGTTTTCAGTGGTTCCTCTCCCTGGTCTAAACCCTGTTCCTTTCGGAGTATTTCATCCACTGCTTCCGTTATGCCCATCATGACCACCTTGCAGAATACCTTGCTTGGTATCGAGAGTAATGTAACCCCCTCCAGTTGTTGCAATCCTTTAGATTGCCTTTTTTTGGTATTTGGACAATGTTGCCCTGTGTCCCTTCCTGTGGAAGCTCCTCCTTTTCCCGTATGTCAATGAACAAAGGTTGGAGAACGTCACTGGCAAGCACGGGGTTAACTTTAAGCATCCTGGCCCGGCGCCTTGTTGTTCTTCAGGACCTTAATGGCAGAAGAATTTCCCGTCGAGTTGGTGGATCTACCCTCACGTCCAGATCTTCCTGGGAACAGTTTCTTGTAGAAGAATGTGCAGTGGACTGAACAGTAAATTGAGAAGCATTTATCAGTTCATGGATGACATTCAGTTAATCGAATGTAGCTTCGGGAATCCAATAGGTGAATCTTTTCTGACGTCATTGTTTACATTCATTTTGCTTCATTAGCATAGATATTTTATAGAAAAGGCATCATACAAAATAAAAATTATTTGCAATAACTGAGAGAGCCTGTTAAACTTAGTAACCTGTGGATGTAATACTTAAAGCAATATTAATCAACAGAAAATCAAAAATTTCTGGGTGGCAAAAATGTTAATGAGCCAACACATTCTTTGTAAAATTTCGAGTTTTTAACATCGCATATTTCAAAGAAAATTTGGCATTTTGGACTGAAATTTTCGGAGAAAGCTTATTGTACTATATTCTTTAAATATTCAAAAACGACATTTTGTAACTTGATTGGGAAACGAGAAGCTAATGAGGAAAAACCTGTAAACAAAGTTTCGCCTACATGAACGATTTCGAGATTGAAAGAAATTAAGATTAAAGAATAAATTTCGCCATTGGTCATACACAGTTGATTTTATTCATATATAGATGTGTGTTATTTCTATCATCAAACAAGACAATAATCAATATCTAGAGTGTTTGTTTTCCAGTGCGTGTTTCTCGTTAAATATCCGCGCGTTAAATATCTGTTGGCCGTCTCTTTTTTTTTAATAATTTTTTTTTTACTCTTAAAAGCCATAAATGAATAGCTGTTTCTCAAAGGCAGATGCGATTACGGTGTGTCTTGCTGCACCTTGTTATTAAATCTACCCTTTGTGACGAGGAAGGTGGATGGAAATGTACAATAATTAAGACATCTAAAAATATTCTAATTGTGCACGTCAATAATTTGCATAATAGTAGACATTTATCCTAGTGGCCTTTCCTATATCTTTCCTACTTCTTTTTCGAGACCAAAAAAATTATGATATTTTTTCGTTTATCATGAGTCGATTTATTTCACACATTTATAGCAACAACAAGTTATCAATATAAAACGACATTTAATAGTTAATAAACATGTTTCGAGATATTCAAATGTCATCTTCAGTTATGAAAGTGCATGTTACAATTTGAATGCTTATGTATCCATGTGACGTTCACCTTCATAACTGAAGAAGTTATTTCAATACAAAATTTTTCAAAACACGTTTTACAAAACTGAGAAATGTCATTTTATATCTCAATTTATGTAATTATGTTTACGCACGCAAAGCCAACAAAGGTTTTCGTCTAAGAGCACGTAAAATTTACGAGATAGTGAAATCCACCATTAAAAGAGACAGCTTTGCACCTTATCCGAAAACCGGTAAAATTGTCAAAGAAAGATGCGAAACCTATATCAAAATTTTTAATTAAAAAACCCGCTCTACCTTTACGTAATTGTGCCATAATAACAAAAGAATGGACCATATATTTGCTTATGATTTTTTTTTTACTTTTAAAAGCATTTTTGAGAACATTTTTCACTACTCTAAATTGCATTAGTCAGCATTACCGTGTTCTATTACATGAATCTTGAAAATGTTTGTTTCCTTTTCCTTTTTGTCCTTTTTTTTGCCTCTTTTCATTTCTGGAAATGCAACATTCATATCGATGTTTTTTTCGGTTGAAACCTACTAAAAAAATTACTCGCCGCATTCAATACAAGCGACAGTTAACTTGGCTGCGCGTCGTTCACTGACCTTGACTATTCGCACACGGAAAACTCTACCTCAGGGTCTAATTCTCATATGTCATCGAGAATAATGTGTTGTTATATTGATCAATGGGTTGACAGCATTAATGATTTATCGAAATGCGGCCGGCAATTTAAACGAGCATTACTCAGCTTCAAAGCAATGAATTCCATCACGTCTTAAGCTATTTTACCTTTTTACTTTTTTACTTACGCTTTTTACCTTTTTTTACTTTTTTTTCCTGATGAGTCGTTTAATTTGCAGCTTTTATAGTGTGGTGACTTGGAACATTTTCATTGAAAAAACTTCTGATTTAGTTTTGACATCTTTCTGGCAACTTTTTAAAAGCATCCTTGCGTACGGGTCATTTAAGGACGGTCCCTTCTTTTGTTATCTCGGGATGGTCCAAGATACTCAGGCTTAAGGACGGTACCTTCTAGGACAAGGGTAATTGTGCGCAGTTTATGACTACGCGAGAAAAGCAGATCTTAGCAAGGGTTGTTAGAATGAAAACGAAAATTGGGGATAACCACGCATTTTTCAGAGATAATTGAACTTCAATTTGAAAACTGACAAGGCCATACATTTTTAAGAATTTTTCATCTTTTTGAAATTTTAGTTGCTTAATTACCTCTTAAAACTACGTGGTTACCCACAGTTTCCTCTTTGAATGCCATTAGCTCTTGCTGAGATCTGCTTTTTCCGCATAGTCATAAACTATGCCACTTCCTCAGTATTAGGAGGCACGATCCCTGATGAGATGTGGACTTGTCACGTCTCGCTTTTGCCCTTGCGATTCCTCCTCGCATAATTCTCGGATTTGATAGGTCAGTTGAAACGTCATCAAAAAGTTTTCAAAAAGATATGAAAGCGTTATTTGAATCTAATATCTTTGTGCAACTGCAACGGCACGACGCGGATCACTGGAAAACTTAAGAATTTTTTTTTTAATTGTCGATTTACCTATATCCCTCCATTTGTTGGTCTCTGCGTTTTGTTTCCTTTCCATAGGGGAACTGTTTACCAAAGAAACATACAGAATCCATCCGAGTGGTTTAATCGGTAAACAAACGGGTAAGTACCCGCAGGATCCTAGACATGAAATACATTATCCGGAATTCTTTTATTCCGATAGCTGATCGTTTTCGTAAGTAGAAGGTATAACTGGCACAGGAGCAACTACAACAAGTTCTTTTTCTAGGTCTTTGACGTAGAAAGAAGCCAAAGAAACAAACAAACAAAAAACTGAAGGTTAGTTTTATTTCCGCTTTTAACATAGATTTGTATTTTGGCTGGAGGAGATGTTGAAGTTACTATTAATTGCACCCGTCATGAGTGGTGCTAATGGAGTTACTCAGTACAGTAGATGAAATTGAAATGAACGACGAAACGGTTGTAATTTTATATTTAAAAAAAGGTGGTTGCTTAACTCGCGTAACATACAGAAAATCGAGTCTTTTATCCTATTTATCAAGAATTGTCGATAGCCCTTTAAAGTTTGAATTATTAAAATCCCTTTCCAGACATGAATATCACAAAACACAAATGAAACTATTACAACATGTATGGGGTATGTTTCGTTTGCTTGATACATCAAGTAGCAATGCAAATGAAATATCCCTTGGTAAAAGAAAGTTGCAATTTGCATTTTAAGCACGAATAATAAATTAGTATAGACAGTAATAATTGACATTTTTGAAATCTTACTTAATAACTGACACTTTTAAAATCTTAAAGTGATGTTAAATTGGTAAATAACTTCCTGCGTGGATAGAATCTCATTGCTGGTTTGTCGTAAGGCAGTACCGAGGATAGCTAAGCGCGTTGACCACTATAATCATCAATTTACATTTTACAATTTACATTTATACATTTTTGCATGTTCAGTGGGTTTGAGTCAATAACGGTTATTATTTTTCGCCAATTTAACATCACTTTCCACATTTCTACTGTAATTTTCTGTTTGTTTGTGATGATAGCAACATCAAAAGGAATTGTCTTTGTTTAGCACCAGCTGAAAGGGGAAATCGTGAGGTTATTCCTATGTGAAAACAATTTCCCCGACTATCTTTTTTAATATTAAAAAAATGCAAAATTCACAGACTGATTGTTGGTTTAGTCATGTTCATATACCTCTTCAGGTTGCTCTTAAAAGCAGTAAGCACCCAACATGGTTTACAAATTAATAAACATTAGGCGAAACAGTCAAAACCATCCCCGTAATTAAAACCATTTTACACTGCCTGAGTTTCCATTCAATCTCAAATAGCTGATGCTGATATAAAAAAATTATCTGGTTCAAGAAGGACTGCTGAATTGCGTGTTTTAGAGGAGGACGAGGGTATTTTTTAAAAACCCTACTACATTTACTTTTATAGCAGAGCTGCTTCGCGGGCCGAAGGCCCCGCAATAGAAGAGTTCCATAGTAATAAAACCATGCGACTCAATTTTTGTGGTCGGCCGTACGTCCATTGCAACATGCTTCATGTAGTATGTTCGAAGTGTCCATGAATGCTCACGTGTCTATGGTGTCGCTGGAGAAAAATGGAGAACTACTAGTATAAACGCTTCAGTCTAAACACTCTTCTTTGAAAGTAAAAGGACGTACTTTCGCGGACCTTCGTTAAGATAGGACTGATGTTTGAAGAAGTTTGATCTCAAGTCAACAATATACGGGCCACTGGCTTTTCATACGCTGGATTTTTTAGCGTCCTTGAAATGAAGACATTTCTTTTAAAAGCTCCACATGGAAAGGAAAAGACCTGAAGAATACTTGACGGCGAACAAAGAAGAAATATTGGAGAGCTAACTGCTTCGGTAGAAGTTACTAAATTCTTGCTCGACGGACAGACTTTTTTTTTCAGAGGAGATATGGAAAGCGACCATCTCAAAAGACCACGCGAGCGTCAAACTTTCGGTTGAATTCTCAAGTACTTCTTCCACTTCTATGGTAAAGTAAATTCCGTATTTGACTGTGGATTTACATTATAAGAATCGTTTAATTGAGAGAATTCCTATGTTGAAAATAATTTTTAATTCTCGCGATATCGAATGGAATTGCTTCCGAGTAATTTTTGCTCGAGGCCGCAAGTAAATGGATTTTACTTTCCCATGCAAACAAATGCTTTTCTAAATAAATGTTTTACTTATGAAGGCTTGTTGCCTCTTTTTCTGTGTTTTAAAATATTAATTGAAGGAATATCGTTAATAAGCCATTTGTAAGGTTAAAAGAGCCCAAGTTAAATCTTCTCTATTGCAGTTTTGGATTATTTTGCATTTCAAGTTTGTTTGGCAATGTTTCACTTCGCAACTGGTGTGTATCATTAAGACTAACTACTCTAAACTGAGTTGGTGTTCTTTTCAAGCTGTTTTGTTGTTCCTCGGTACCCCTGCGAACTGGGTTGTTTCGATGATGACTTACTTGTTGACCAACCGAAAAATCGCTCGGTCGCCAATATTGTGGTCTTATACTGTTTGAAGTTCTGTCACCGTGGATTTCAGCGTATGTAGGTCTACGATTTATTTCCCTTGACCTGTAGGAAAATACTAATTACAAAAACAGCGCATCTCTAGAAAAGACGCCCTTGTTTTCCCGCTAAACCTTAATTAAGCTTTGTAGCAAAATAACGTTAGACAGCAGTTGATCATGAGTTAAACTCTTTGCCGAATAATGTCCGCCAGTGAAAGCCGTCCTGAAGTCTTCTCTTTGAAGAAAAATAAGTCAATTTCACCGTTTCCTCAGCGATCCGAATTGTGTTTTTGCCTTTATGTTTTCCCTTTTGTTTTTCATCTTTTGGCGGATAACTGCACAATTGACATTTAATGTATTTTAGGAGCCGATAAGTTGAGAAGAACTTCATCTTTACAATCCACAAACGCACTCCAATTTCTTCAAATTTAAGGGGTCTAGCGAGATCAGGATAAAAACGCAGAACAAATCGAGTAGAAAAATAAGTTTTATGAAAAATAGGTTTTACGATTGCACGACCTTCCTCTCTCTTTGAGAATGCTTTTAAAATGAAAGTCATAAAAAGACATTGTATAGGGGACAAAGTTGAGACAAACTACCTCTTTTAGATGTCTCATCTCACCCGAAACCGACAGTTTCAGTCAGACACGAGCAGTATTGCATTTCTGATCTTTTGCAGTCAAATAAATTAATCATTCCTATTTTTGAGGTACACGTTGTTGTCATTTTCCCGTGTGGCATTTTCTTTTAGAGTGCATACAAACGTGTCTAAGGCTTACAGCTGATGAAAAACCTTTCCATTTGTAACTTGTTCTTCAGAGATCAGAAAGAGTCAAAGAGTAAACAAATTGTGAAGCAATTTTATAGAAGAAAAACAAAAACGGCACCTAATAAACCAGCCGATAGTTTATAACAATTGACAATAAAAACTAACGGTAAAAATTCACGACGTTTTGACCGCTCTTCGGTCATTAGCAAGCGAAATGTTGAGAATAAGAATTTGCATAGATATATAAAGTGACAAAGGGGCAAAAATATGTAAGGAAAATGTATGAAGTAAAAATATGTAAAAGTAGCTAAAAGTATGTGTAAAAAGAATTTGTTAAAACAATAAAAGCATGCAAGAACTAACTATATAAAGACTAATTATTTAAAAACCTTCGCACGAATTGAGTCGGTCTGTACATTGAGACTTGGTCTCAGTTCATGGATAAAAAACATTTCGTAAGGCAGTCAAACTTGTTTTTACATTTCTTTAGAATTTTAAAATTCCTGTTAAAATCCTTAGGGGCCAGAGAATTGCCTAGCTTATCTTTTTAAATGTGACCTGTGCGATGCAGGTTATGTTGGTTTTACGTGCGGGCACTTGCATCAACGTGTCGAGGAGCACAAGAACGTGTTGTCGTCTATTGGCAAGCATTTTCGCTCGGAACATTCTCTGGCCCCTAAGGATCTTAAAAGGAATTTTAAAATTCTATAGAAATGTAAAAACAAGTTTGACTGCCTCATTTACGAAATGTTTTTTATCCATGAACTGAGACCAAGTCTCAATGTACAGACCGACTCAATTCGTGCAAAGGTTTTTAAATAATTAGTCTTTATATAGTTAGTTTTTGCATGCTTTTATTGTTTTAACAAATTCTTTTTACACATACTTTTAGCTACTTTTACATATTTTTACTGACCTATTTTTGCCCCTTTGTCACTTTATATATCTATGCAAATTCTTATTCTCAACATTTCGCATGATAATGACCGAAGAGCGGTCGAAACGTCGTGAATTTTTACCGTTAGTTTTTATTGTCAATTGTTTTAAAAAACCCTTACTGATAAGGATAGTTTATAAGATCTTGTAAAACAACCTAGCTCCTCTCCCGAGGACATACTGCGAAAACACACTGCGATAACCTTGTTTATATGGGACAACAATTCCTGAAAATAAAATTAAAAAACGGCAGGGCACTTCAGAAAACTACAGTGTCGGAGACGGGTAAAAACGAGCACACTCAAGCAGTCAATTTAATCCTTTTTTTTTTACATCTAGAGCAACAAATTGCTGACAAATTACAGCCTAAGAGTAAAATACCAATCTAAATCGGTGTCAGATACAAGTCAAGCATTCAGGTTTGTCTTGCCCAATACTACACCAAACAACGAATTCAAATGACTGCGTTGATTAGATTTGGCTGCCTTATTTCTGCTTTCAAGAGTCTCAGTGGCTTACAAAAATAACAATATTTTTTGTGTGTCTTTAAAACTGAAGAAACTTGGATCAACTTGCAATTGGCAGGTTTGTTCACAGAACTGTTTATAATAATTATTCATGGCTGTCAAGAAACTTCGCGTCTCTTCAGTTATAAATCCTTCATGCAACATAGATTTTGCTTATAGAAAAAGTCAGGATATTTGGTTACTAAGTTTTCTTTCCAAGTAACCGACCTTATAAGCTTTTTGATCGAACAACTTGGGCAAAAAGAAGTCAACATTTTGGCAAACTCCGAAGTCAGCATTGTGTTTGGAAACTTTGAAGCCGCCTGATTGTAGAAACGGCGTATGATTAAGAAAACGATGCCCTCTCTGTCCCAACCAATCAGTGTTCAGTAACTTTGTCCTCTCATAAGGAAATGTGTGGTCCTTTGAAACGACTTTCCCGCATATAGAAATTATACTATTGGCAAATTTTACATATATTTATGCTAAAAGGTCCAATTTGCAGTGTTTGAGACCGTTTGAGATAACTCACTTTTTACTGTATTTCTTTCTTGCTTTCGCTGATTTTGTCTTCTTTTAGGCTTGTGTTGACGATGTGCAAGGAAGTGCTTATGGTTTATTTGACAACATGGTTATATCTGACATACGCGGCTACTTCGGATAACGAAAACAGGCAAGGGCATTTTACATTTCTAATTGCAAGGACTACAAAAAATTTCTTTGAAAAAATGTTAAATGGATTTCTCTTGATTTGTGGTCATACTTGGGACGCAGTTTTCCTCTATGGAAGTAATTGTATGTAATCCTACGAACAAAAGAATGACGTCATAACATGTGAAAAAACTGAGTGAAAAAGCACTTGCAGGAGCAACTAACGTTTCGGAATTGTTAAATACATTCAAAAACAATCATCAAGGTTAGATATCTTAAACTTCAAGGGAATTAACGGGTGTTACTAAAGTGTAGATCAGCAGACCGCGGAACCTGCGGACCCTCCGGAACCTATATTTTTTTCTTTCTCTTCTTAAAAAAGAGATTAATAATTATTAATAGTAATAATTAATAAGATAATTATTAATAATAAAATAATAATAATAAGAACGCCTTACTTCCTTTTTTTTCTTAAAAAAGAGAGAAAAAATGTAAGTTCCGGAGATTCCACAGGTTCTGCGGTCTGCCTGTCCCCAATTTAGTAACACCCGGAATTAACCATTTCTCATAAAAATTGAACCTTACGTTTTCCATAAGATCACTGAGCGCGCTGAAAGGATAGGTTACAGGCAATAGGTTAACAGCTACGTTGGTACACGCATGTTGTTCCCTTTATTTGCGGAGTGTCGTTACTTTTGTGGCGAGGAGCACCACATTTCTCTAGCTTCTTTTAAACGCTTACTACTCCATACTACAATAGGGCGCTAGATCTGTACGCCGCTGACGACATCAGAACCTGGAGAACAATCTGTCCTAAGTGCAACACAGCGAAGACTCTCCTGCGCCCGCTGTCTTGCTGCTTTTAGCAATTTGAACTTCCGTCTTTTTTATTATCTATTAATGGTAGCTTTAGTCATTAGTTATATATTTTATTGAACGTGGGATCCACTGTAATTGGCTAGGCTGTAGTGGTCTCCCTGCCTAATAATTTTATTTATAATTCAACAAATTGTCACTATGCCGATATATGGTAAGGAAGCCCTCAATATCTGTCATCCGTACATGACCGATATCCTGCGATATACGTAAATGACCATATTTGGAAGTGCACTGCAGCTTTTCTTTCATTGCTTGTTTGGCGGGCCATTTTGAAAAGCGAGGCAGTTTTAGCAGTGTTCTGCGGAAATTTTAACTCTCTGGAAGAAACTTTCCACGATTAAATGCTCTCAAAAAGTCAACAAGTATTTGCTTCAGCTCACAAAGATATCCAGAGGTTGACTTGAAATTTTCATAGTGAGAACTCGACCAAGAAAATGGTATTGCGAACGAAGCAGCACACTTGCTCACGGAAAGTTGTAAAGTTGAAAAGACTTTAATTCACAGGAAGAGGACTTATTCTCGGTAAGGTAGCAATATTTGTTTTTACTTTGTCTTGTCATTTCCAAACATGAGTTTGTAAATAAGTCTTTTTAAGTGAACGGTAGTAAACTTCGATTTCTTGAAGTTCTGTTTTGATTTTTATTAAGCTTATGTGTTGCTAGCTTTTAGCGTTTTCATGATAGAGCCGTAGTTTTTCTCGTTCTGAAAGTGGTAGTCGATGGGAATTTGTTGAATAATCTTGCGGAATATCCCCTGATTTAGCCAACTCGGCCTACGGCCTCGTCGGCTAAGTATCAGGTGATGTTCCGCGCGATTTCGCAGGATAATTGTTAAGTATATGTGTTGTTTTCTTGTTAGGGGAAGCTAAATAAATAAATAAATAAATAAATAAATAGTCTTTTTGGCGACTTGTTTACACTGTCGAATTGTACTTTCGGAGAGTTGCTACACTCTCCTTTTTCGATTTTTTTGTTAATCATTTTATCATTTTTTTTTTCGATTTTTACGGTAAGATGAATAATTCTAATCGGTGGTGTTGCTTTTACTTAAAAAGCTATCAGAGTGCCACAGCTGCTATGAAAAAATTATTCCATGAAGATAACTACGACAAACGTTTGAGGCCTTTCTACAATGGTAAGGGGTCTTTTACATCTCTTAAAAATTGAGATTTTTTAATT
This sequence comes from Siderastrea siderea, assembly GCA_964030785.1. NCBI lineage: Eukaryota > Metazoa > Cnidaria > Anthozoa > Scleractinia > Rhizangiidae > Siderastrea > Siderastrea siderea. The sequence goes on along the minus strand of OZ034968.1, from coordinate 16,762,661 downwards.
GATTTGCTAAATTAATTTTCATAGGAAAGCGATGTCCACACCTGCCAAAACACACGAAATCTTGCTTACACAGCAGGCAACTTCAAAGTCAGCAGCGCATGTTAACTGCACGAGCGAATTTGTCCTATAGATATGCATTTAATATATAAACGGGAAAACAGGAGTGTTTTATTGAAATCTGAACCCCTCGTAGAATCCATAAAGAAATACTCCCGGGTGGCCCGTTTTTTGTCACACTTGCGGTTTGCGTGTTGGCAAAATGACGTCACGTTTCCCGCTTTTTCAAACTTTTTTGGGATGTTGTTCAGAATGTAATACTGGCGACCGCAAGTACACTGCAAGTAGTTTTTCCTATGATAAAAACGACAAAGCAAGTTAGTATTCCAAGGAATATATTGCATATATCAAGAACCAAAAAGAAAATGCTCCCTGATTTACTGTTATTCCGGAAATTTATCCTGAACTGTAACGAAGAGAAAGAAGTAGTAGCAAGAGAGGATGAAGTAAGAGAGTGAATCTCTGTGTCCTATGATAATTACTTGAAATTTATTATTAGTTCGCACCCATGCTGCGAAGAATATTTTTATCTATTGTTTCCATGTCAAACAATCCAAAATTACATGATGTCATTCCAACTAACCAATGAGGTGTCGTCCTCAAAATAACCACACAGTATGACACAGAACCAAAAATAGGTTTTAAATAATTTTCATCGGAAGAGGCCCATGTATGGGGGATTCGCTCTCTCCATCCTCTCTTGATAGTAGATATTACGTTATTGCAACTTCCAGTATTCATGACAAAATTTTTGCTTGTGTACTGAAACGTATACGGTCAGGAGGCCTCGTCTAAAGGAGCATGCTGGTTTGCAACATCAACAAAAAGATTATTCCAGGCGACTACAGCATCATTAATATCGTCAAAAGACTCTATAACACTCCAGGGAACGCTAGCAATGTCTCTCTGAAAATGTTCTTTATTGTAATGTTTAAAAGATCTTACGTCGCGGATTTCCGCGTGAGCTTTGCAAGCTCCGGTTTTCTTTACTGCGAAAGTAACAGAATGATCACTTGCTCCGAATTCCCGGACTCCATGCGAGACAATACGGTGAGTGTTATTAACAAACACAAGGTCAATTGCAGTACTTGTGAATTCCGTCACGCGTGTGGGTTCTTTGACAAGTTGACTCAGACCATGGAGACGAGTCGTTTGCATTAATTTTCTGGTATATTTGCATGGTTTCAGGGCAATAACGTCCGCGTTGAAATCTCCCATAATGATCAAATCCTTTACCCTTTCGTCGTCCAATTTAGCGAGAATCTCCTGCTCCAGGCCTGAGATAAATTTCTCTTGATTCATACTTGGTGGTTTATACATCACAGCAAATATCGTGTTCTTAGCCTTTTCAGGACATATTTCTACGCATACCATTTCTAAACCGTCAGATTCCAAGTCACTTCTCCGCTTGCTTGGCCATTTGCTCCTTACAAAAACGACGCATCCACCTCCATTGCGATTTCTATCTTTTCTATAGCATGTATAACCCGAAGGACATATCTTACTATCGAGCAATGTACAATCTAGACGCGATTCTGTCACCGCAAACACATCCAATGCTGCTTTCTCCATTAGTACTTCGGCGTCGGCATAGTGTCCCGGCAAAGTTGTAATATTTACATGAGCAAATTTCATTCCTCTCTTCTTAAGATTTGCATGAAGACCTTTTTTCATCCTTACTCTGGGGTTTCCTTCTTTTCCTCCCGTGTTAGTTTTTTCATGTGACCTGCGGACAGGTGTATCAAAGCCAGGAGATAAACAAGTTATGCATTCCCAAGCCAAAGAAGGTTCGCAAAGTTTATCATATTCCGTTCTCTTCATACTGAAACACTCTTGGATCACTAATGATATCGATCTTAAAGAACTGATGGCTGAAAGAGACTATGCATTAAGAGTTGCTAAGAGATCTGGCGATCAGGAACAGTGGAATGAGTATCGTAGATTGAAAAACTTTACGAAAAGAAAGATAAAATCAGCGGAGGCACTGCACTATAAAAATCTTATTGAGTCAGCTGAGAATCCTAAGGACATGTGGCGCTCGCTAAACTCCGTGATTGGTTCTAATAAGCAGGGGGGCTCCCCTTTTCAAGTACATGACGGGAAACGTTTAGTCACCGAGCCAAAAAGCGTCGGTAGCAACAAAATTCAACAAGTTTTTTGCTGCCATTGGCAGCAAAGTTGCTGGTCGATTGAACCCTGTGAGTAAGGACGTATGGAAGAAATATGAAACAGTGAAAGAAGCAAATAAGCAGAGTGATATTGAATCGACGTGGGACTTACAACGGTTGAACAGAATACTGTTCAAAGGATTTTGCATTCTTTGAAAGTTAATAAGGCGGCTGGACTTGACAATATTCCAGCAAGGCTGTTAAAAGATGCTGAGATGGAGCTTGCTCCGTCAATCACCTATCTTGTGAAAAAATCAATTAGCGATGGTATTGGTATTGGTATTGTATTATTGGTATTGGTATTGTATGGTATTGGTATTGTCGATGGTATTGGAAAGTTGCACGTGTTACTCCTTTACACAAGTCTGATGATAAACTGCAAGTTGAGAACTATCGGCCTATCTCTGTGTTGCCGGTATTGAGTAAAGTCGTAGAAAGAGTGGTGCATCCCCAGTTGAATGCCCATCTACATCATCTAGATTTTTTGTATCAACACCAGTATGGCTTTAGGCGTGGGCATAGCACTGAACAAGCTATCACGCAATTGAATAACTGGGTTCTAGAATCTATGGACGAAGGTAAAGTAACTGGCTTACTGTTTATCGATATCTCCAAGGCGTTTGACTCTCTGAACCACAAAGTGCTACTACGCAAGCTCGAGCATTTAGGACTGTCTGAAAGATCTTTAAGATGTTTCAGATCATAGCTTGCCGATAGACAGCAAAGTGTTTTGATAAACGGAGAATTATCAGAGCCACATACCATCACACTTGGCGTGCCACAAGGCAGCATTTTGGGCCCCTTACTATTTAATGTCTACATTAATAGCCTGCCAAATGCTGTTAAAGAGACCCGGATGATTTTGTATGCAGATGATGCTGTTCTCTTTTGCGACGCATCAACACGTCAAGAACTTCAAGTTGCTCTGGAACGTGAATTCACTAAAATAAGTAATTGGTACACTGATAACAGGTTGACTATAAATGTCAAGAAGACCAAACTTATGCTGGCAGGCAGTAAAAGGATGCTGTCCCTATTTGAAGACTTTGAGTTACAATCAAATGGTACACAAATCGATCGCGTGCAGTCATTCAAATATCTGGGAGTAACAATGGATTCAAAATGGAGCTGGAAGCCACATATCAGCAATTTGCTAAAGAAACTAGGTCATCGCCTTTCTTTGTTTAATCGCATATTTCATATGATAGACAATAGAACTCGCATAGCCTTCTACAATGGACTAGTGCTGCCACACCTAGACTATGCCGACACAGTCTGGGGAGATCAACCCGGTCTAAAATCAGAAATGGAAAAACTGCAAAGTTTTCAGAACAAATTTGGGAAGAAAATTAAATTAGGCAAGATGTCTTCTTCAGAAGCTCTGAAGTGTCTGAATTGGCTCCCTTTGGCTGGAAGACGTCTTTCTCACCGATGTACCGCCGTAGAAAATGCAATCAAAGGAGACATTCCGCAACATTTTGAAAGTTTTAAATCGACATTAAGAAGTTCACATGGCTGCAACACTAGACATGGCTACTTACCTAGATTGCCTAAACCTAAAACGTAATGCGGAAAGAGAGTGTCCTACTTCCGTTTTACAAATGACTGGATGTCTCTCCCAGTATTTTTAAGAAAGCCAATGCCATGCACAATTTTTAAGAAAACCCTTACAAGATTCTTGATGGATAAACATTTTTAGACGATAAACAAATGTTTTTTTTTTTAGATGTACGACGTATTGTTAATAGATAATTATTTGTAATTAGTTTTTTAGGACAGTAGGTAGTTTTAGTAGTTTTAATCATTGTATATTTTATATTCTAGATCTGTGACATTTGGAGGACCTCCCTGAAAATCACGTATTTACGTGACGGGCGCTTCCTCTTTAAAGATTGTTTTTATTATTATTATTATTATTATTATTATTATTATTATTATTATTATTATTATTATTATTATTATTATTATTATCATTGGTATGCAACCGATAATTTTAAGAGAGTTTGAGAGTGAACTTCAAGTTTCAGTTGGCTGGGAGACAGATCAGAGGGAAACTGCTTGAAATACTCCAATCTATATGATGACAAGAACATAAGTGACAATAACCATAAACAATAATATAAATAATAATTACCAGGTCATGCTATGCGGGCAGAAGCAGAAGCTGTGTAATTTTCATATGTCATATTTGATTTTCCTCCCTTCAGGTCCTCCACTTAACATCACCATAAGCATGTGCGTTGTATATTTAGGAAAAGTCAGAGAAGTCAACATGGTAATGTCCAAATCTCAAATGTTTATGATTAATCAAACAAACAGTCTATCAGTCATTCAATCGGCCCGAAAAATTAAAATGGAGTAACTCGTCTATGCCGAGGTTAATGGGTTCGCAGCAAGTCATTGTGCATTCTGCCAGAAACTGAACAAAGGAAACCGGCGTGCCATGTGAAATGCAGCTCTGGAGTTCCTCTCTTGTCCTCTTCGCTTTAAAATTCACCTAACCGCAGTGTCCTTGGCGTGCTCCTTACGTTTTGGCTCCTTGAAGTGGAATGCAGACAGATTTTGCATGAGAGTATTCTTAAATCCTGCCTATAGTGTGCTCTTCACTTTTCAGCTAGCCATACAATACTGCTTTGGAACTGTGCTACCTGACATTGATTTTGTAATATCCTTTTGTATTAGTATTGTAATTTAAGTGTAAATGACACGTATCCATACTACCTGCCTCGATTAGCTTCGCTATTTCAGTTCAGGTAGTCTGTATCTGTAATATATGGATTTTTTCTTGTAAATAAAGTTTTGTTGCTCCAGCCCAGCCCAACTTATTTGAGCCCGCATAATCCTGCTCTCATTTACTGATAACTCACGACGGTTCAGTACTTCAGTGATGGAGACCTTCCATGCATACAAACATACATACAAACATACAAATAAACGCACATCAACAATAGAAAAAAGCAGTTGAGTAAGACAAGAGCCTTTTATTCAAACAAGCCGACAGTTAGCTTTTTTCTTAGTTTCAGTGTCAGCAAATATTATCGTGATCTTGAAATACCGTCAAAAAACCACAAAAACCCTCGATATGGTCAGTCTGAGTGTGAAAGGTGTGTTTTGTGTTTTTGTTTTAGGATTTTTCTGTGGATTTGTTCTTTCGTCAATATTGGCAAGACCCACGCTTGAACCACACTCTTGATGAGCCCATTATTTTAACTGGATCTTATCGAAATGTTATTTGGCTGCCAGACACATTTTTTCTTAACATTAAAACCGCCAAATATCACAATGTACCTGCCGACAACAGCAGAGTAACCATCAAACAAGATGGGCAAGTCACGTGGAGTTCAAGGTATTTAATTATTCTTGATTAACTTATCAAACTGCACATCATCAACTGAAGCAAATCAAAAGAAAGCCCGTCCCCCATCAACCACAACCTGCAGTAAATAAATTATTTACACTTTAAAATGCAAACTTACTGGTGAAACGAACTTGACTACAGAAAAAGGTTTGAACCATTTAAAGGCCCACCTTCACCCAAACGACCTTGCGACCGTTTGTTATTGTTTTCCGAGAAACGGCTTTATTGTTCTTCTCGTGATCTGATTGGTTACCAGAATATTCCTGCGAGCGAGAAAATCGTCATGTATATTCAAAACAAATCGCCACAGCAGACTCCCAGCGATTTATTTTGCGAAATTGTATCAATCTAGGACCTCAATCTACAAGTCTTTTGGCTTCCATGAAACGCACTTACTCCGCAAAACGTTGGAAGTATCTGTAGTTCGCCATGTAAAAGTTTCAATGACATAAAAAGTGAAAACTCAGTTTATGTTTGCATTTCTAAGCGCCAGCAAGCGACTAAGCAGAAGGCTCAAACATTTACTTCGACATTCGATTGTGTTAGTTTGCAAAATGCAAATTGTAATCTTATTGTCTTATAAGGTAACAGTGATTTTGAAGGTCATTCCTAGTCATCAGAGAGGTTGTTCTGAAGGGAAATAAACAGCGTATACGACTCGATAGCAACTCATTGTTTATCGCTCGCAAAATAGCACTTGTCCGGTGACTCCTGCGTCACAATTTTAACCTTTGAAAGCCAGCCATACGTGTGTACTGCTCTTCGATCAAATCTACCTGAACCCATGGCTAACTAAGAAAATAATTACTGAATTCAATCGTCTGACGATAGACACAGACGAAGAACAAAACAGTCCCGAAAAACCATTCATTTATTACATCGCGCGAATAAAATCGAATCGAACGAATCAAACTTAATTGGCAAGGTCCAGCACCCAGTACAATCAGGAATTCAAACAACAACACTACAAGATATTCATTAAATCTCCGTTTCTTTGCTTCATAAAAAAAGCTCCTTTGAGACGAATACTGACAATATTTTCCTTCGCGATAACCGTAAAGCATCTTCAACTGCGAGGTATCATTTGGCAGGAAACATATTGGACGAATTAAGAGCGAAAAAACACGTTTAGCCGGCACAGTCACATAATAATTCCAGGAAACAACAGCCTGATAATTGAAGAATAAATTCCTGCATGCTTGTGGACGATTTTCGACGAGATGACTCCGCAGGTAACGGATTTTGAAAGAAAACCCGCTCAGAAACTATTTCGTGTTACACGAAATTCACCACGGCAAGCGCGGTGTGCAAGGCCTTTTGGGTGAAGGTGGGCCTTTAATCGAGGCATTGCTTTTTGCCTTCGTGGATTTCCAATAACAGAAAGCCATTTACAACTGACATGGAATGATCTGTGATTGCACACCTACGTTTCCCGCGCTTTGATGTTTCTCCATTGTCGCAAACTAATAGCAGGTCGAGCGAAGCACTGTATTCGTGAAGTGGGTAAAGCTAGTTAAGTCGTCCACCTCATATGTCGCCCGTCATCTCACACCTCATGATATATTCTTTCATTCAATCTTTATCGATTACAATAAAAACGAAAGTGGAACCGCTCTTCTTGATACGATAACCACTGTATATCACAGGATATACTTTCGAAGCCAGGAAAGTCATAGAACAAATACAAATAAATATCTGACCGTAAACAACCGTGTAGTTTGACTTTCGACACACACCTCATATGAAAAGAAGAACATGTTGCCCCGAGCCGGAATCGAACCGGCATCTCCCCGGATACTAGTCGGGCGTGATGACCACTACACCATCGGAGCAACCACTTTGGCAACGTGGCCACCTTACGAAGTGAGTAGGATCTTACAAGGCCCATTCCATGGGACGTTTTTCTTTTCCAGGCATACGTGCGTTTCATGGCTTCTAAATCCCTACACTGGATTTACACAATATCACAGGATATGCTTTCGTTTTTCTTTTGGAGGCAGCGTGGTTACTCCGATAGTGTAGTGGTCATCATGCCCGACTAGTAATCGGGGAGACGCGGGTGCGATTCCGGCTCAGGACAACGCGTTCTTCTTTTCAGATGAGGTGTGTGTCGAAGGTCAAACTACACAGTTGTTTACTGTCAGATATTTATTTGTATCTGTTCTATGACTTTCCTGGCTTCGAAAATATATCCTGTATATGTGATATTGTGCCAATCCAGTTTGGGGATTTAGAAGCCTTGAAACAAACGTATGCCTCGAAAAGAAAAACGACCCATGGAATGGGCCTCGTAAGATCCTACTCACTTCGAAAGGTGGCCACGCTGCCAGAGTGGTTGCTCTGTTGGTGTAAAGTGGCCATCACGCCCGACTAATACCGGGGAGACGCGGGTTCGATTCCGGCTCGGAGCAATATGTTCTTCTTTTCATACGAGGTTTGTGTCGAAAGTCAAACTACACAGTTGTTTACTGCCAGATATTTAATTTGTATTAAATCTCTGTTTGTTTACAGAATAACCATGACAGCAAACTGCCAAATGGATTTGCGAGACTATCCACTTGACGAGCAGTCTTGTAACCTGACACTCCTGAGCTGTTGAGTACACTTCTTCCATAACATAATTACGATAAGTCAACTCTGAATTGTTAAGGTTGTCACGAGAGAGGAATTTAAAGGAACATTCTGCTTCCCTGACGCGAGTCGAACACTGAAATACCGCACACCAATGAGATGCTCTTTGACAACTTGACTGAAGGGAGACTAGCGCCGAGCTAAGTCATAAACTAGATTTTTATGAGGCATGAGGCATCCTGTATACTGCTAGAATAAGTAATACCAGAGGGTTATGGGTCGGGTCACGAGGAATACTAAACTTTTCTTGCCGGCAGTTGCTGAGCACTGTGCATCTTTTTCTCAGTCAAGCGTGTCTACAGACGTGTTAAGCGTACAGCGAGGTACTTCTACCGCATTCGTATAGTCAGTGTTAACGTTCAAGTTATGTAACAGCAACAATTCTGTTTTCTAGATGCCTATCCGATTCAGCAAGTCGACTACTTTTGGAAGGCCAAGAACAACCAAGGAATTGACATTCTTGCTGATGAAGTGAACGAGTTTACCCTAAGGGACATCAAAACCAGGAAGGGAATGGCTCATTACGGGACCCGGGGATCATGTGAGTCTTTAGATTCAACTAACGGAAACGTAAATATCGATATCGATTGATAGATAAACGCTTTATTAAAATCTCGCTACATGCCTTAGATCAAAAAGCAGCATGTATTTATTTTTTATCCCTATTTTAATCGTTTAACTCATCAAATCCGACCATCTCGGCTCGGTTGTTTAAAGCAGGCTTAAGTTAACCCAGGATTAACGCCAAGTTTGGATCCAGTTTGGCTCATTAAGGATGCACGTGAAGTAGATTCATTCGTATTGTAAAAAACAGCTATAGAGAGGAAAATGTTCGGTGGAAGAAAGCTTATCTGAAAAAGAAAGAGAGGAAAATGCTGAATAATTGATTACTTAATGATCTGGGAGCAAGTCTGAAGCCACGGTTTCCTTAACCACGTCAAAGGAGCAAGTCTAAACTCACATCTTCCTTAATCTTAAGAAAAACTGAGAGAAGACTCATGAGTCAAAATGGGGACAAATAATCTCTTTTTGCACAAATTCTTTTCGCTGAAGTTCTTTTGGAGATGCGTTGATTCAATTAAGAAAACAAAAAAACAGGCTAAAGGCACTTTAATATTATCAAGAGGAGTGGTACGCGGTTACGGTAACAGAACAACGAAGTAATTAGAAACCCTTTTGCTATGAACATAACATTACCACTGTCTTTGCAGGGGTGGCCACTGATCAAAAATGCGCTAAAAAGTTCAATTTTTCCCGAACATTTGACCCTGACGCTCTCTGTAATAAGGTTTGCTAGTTTGATGGTGTTATTTTGTTGATTTGTTTTTCTATCAAGCTTCCCAGTACGCTCACCTAATGGCCGTGTTTACCTTTGACCGTCGTCTTGGTTACGCATTCATTCAAATTTACGCGCCAACAGTTCTGATAGTTGCTCTTTCCTGGTTGAGCTTTTGGGTCTCCAAAGATGCAGTTCCTGCCCGCACAGCTTTAGTTGTTACCACAGTACTGACCATAGTGACGCTGATGGGGTCTTTTCGATCATCCGTGCCTAAGGTAGGATGAATAACTAAACATGATAAATAGGCAATAATCGACTGGGATTAACATTAGTTGTAAGCCAGCACCCAAGTCACACACGTGTCGCAAGCGGCCCACACGACCGGTGCTGACTGCTAAAGTTTCCGTAGAAGGAAGGAGGTGAGGTAACGTCGCACACGAGCTAAGAGGCTCACACGTGCCGGATTTAGCCCGGTTTCTGTAGCATGAAACAACTGAAGCTACCCTCCCCTGGATGGGATGCTAGTCCATCGCAGGATTACCCCCAGCAGTATGTCGCCAGTACCCATTTATACACCTTGTTGGGGAGAGACAATGTGGGAGGGACAATGTCGAAGAAAACAAAACGACAGCAGGGACTGTGTGTCGAACCACCGACTTTTAGATCTGAAGTCCAACGCGCTAAACCACTCACCTGACCGCGCCCCCATGTAGAAGAAAGGAACTAGGAGTAAAGCTATTTCTCAAGTTAAGTTTGGCACGCAGACTACACCACAGTACATCATCATGCAGTAAAAACTTAAAACGCAAATCCTCTAAGAAACAAAAACTTGACCTTCATTCTGTGCTGCTTCGGTTGACGTTCTACAACCATTAAAATATGTCACTTAGATAAGGTTAATATTTGTAGAGACGTGAAAGCGTGTCTTGGGAACATTTTTATACATATATTTAAATTTATCTCATATATTTCTCCTAACAAAATGTCAACTAACTTACATGTAAGAGGTTCACACTTAACCCCCTCGAATCATGCGGTCACTGGTGTAGACATTGAGGTTCCTAACAAAGCCAATGGTTAAGATGTTTGGCAAAATCTCTCTAATTATCTTGAAAGTGTGAGGGTCAGTTAAAGATATCAACTTGAGCAGTTGATAAAAGAACAACTTAAAAAATAAATTAAAATGCTTGAACGGGATTCGAACCCATGACCTCCGCGATACTGGTGCAGCGCTCTTACCAATTGCACTATCAAGCCAACTGGGAATGATCCCGTAGGTGGTGAAACAAAAGAGACTGAATATATGAAATGACCATATGTGTAAACTGCAGATGAAATAAAAAATAATGATGACCCTCGCAATTAAAAATATCAACTTCACCACCAACGGGATCGCTACGAATTCGCTTTTGAAGTTATTAACTTGAAGGCTTCTCGACAATGGTGTAATTTCTACTTTATTTCTTTGTTTCCTTATTTTAGGTATCATATATCAAAGCTCTTGACGTGTTCTTCGTCATCTCGTTGATCTTCGTGTTTGGCGCTGTATTGGAGTATGTTATCGTACGTCTTTATAGCGACAACAATTTTACGAAGCAGAGGAAAGAAGAAGACACAATAGATATCAAAATGATGCCTCTAAAAGATCACGTAAGTTAAGGACAATGTGGTCGTTATGAAAAACACGAAACTCACTCCAATTAGTCATTTATAGTAATAATTAATATTTCACGAAACATAAAAAAACGTGAAACATAAATCATCCACAATACCTGTAACAGCACTTCTTAATTAATAATAGAATAAAATTGGGATTCCCAGTTAGGATATCAAAAACAAAGGAATGGCAATATTTGAGCCTTAAAATAGCTTTTGAATTCAGTTTCATTTTTTCGAAGTTCCACCTTGACATTTGCTGGTCATTTTTTTTAAAGGAATTACTAGCACCGGTTGTTGTGATAAGATTTGGATTGCACGTGAAATTTTTCTCCGGCAAATAACAGTTGTATGTTTAAATTCGCCGGAGGTTGCTTTTTACGTCTTTATTTATACTTAAAATTTTGCAGGAAAATGGTTTTGATTTTGAAGACCGTCATCCACACGAAAAGCAGAAACTCAGTCAAGAGCAGCCGAAAGGAGACAACGCTGGTGCTCTTCGTAGAACCAAGAGTCTTCTTAAGGTTGCTTTCGGACGGAGTAACGCGAGTATCATTGATCGAGTGTCACGCATACTATTTCCCGTTACTTACGTTGTCTTCAATATTTTCTACTGGTGTTATTACTCTGTTGTGACTTTTAATAATGTGTAGAGAAACTGTGAAGGATCCACATCTTTAATGCTCGATTTTCGATTTATGATAAAGGGTCCTTATCTTATAAAAAAAAAATACTGCTTCAACTGTATTCTGATTGTTAATTATTTCTTGGTTGAGTTGCTAGAAAATCTGAGAAAGTTCGAATATATCGATCAACCCAGTTACTCAATTGAAGACAAACAGGCCAGCCTCATCAGTGCACAGTGTAACTGTTATCAATAGGATCACTGTAAAAATTACCAAAAAGAAGGTAAAAGCTAGTTTCAAAGATGAGAAATTGAAAATATTAACAAGCAATCATAAAGCTAAGAAAGTTACTTCAAATGTCTTTGTAAAAAATCTTAACTTTATTCAGCCTGGACTTTTTTCTTTTCGTTCCCGACCTTGGGCGGGGGGGGGGGCACAAAGTCCCCCTCCTGGACTCCGAGGGTGGTAATTAAATGATGGCTTCCTTTGAAGTCCGCAACAGGACTTGATGACGTCACTTAACGTGGGACTTAATCATTATTTCGAAAATTGGATCCGCCATCTTGGATTTCTGGCTTTGCCAAGAACCATCGAAATCGGCCAAAAAGTAACAATAAAAAGCAACAAAAGAACACTCACACGGTTTGAAAATGTAAAATTTAGCGAAAGAAAGTTAAATTGTTTCATTTAAAACAGTAAAATTCAAACGTTTGAGACTTCTGCCTATTAATATATAATTGCAATGACAACGTCTGATTCGATGAACAAGGACTTGTCACACCAAATTTTTCCCAGGTAAATTTTAGGACAAGTTACAAAGTTTGGTTGCTTTTGCTTGCAATATTAAAAACGTCACAAACGTTAAAAGTCAGCTCGGGCCACCACCACCATCACCAGGCTGACCGGGGTTAAACCCAGAAAATTTCTTATCTTCCTCCAAGGTTATATAGGTAGAGGAAATGAAAATTTCAAACTCAGTTTACGCAGTTTGCAATAATCGTCTGTTCGTAGAACACTCTGAGTTCGGGCAACAGGACCAAAACACTTAATGGTCTTTTCCACCAAAGCATGAAATTTAGATATAATTTTCAATCGTTGAACCTCGTGACTACGGACACCGATGGAACAGAGATTAGCGCCCAAATCATGGAGGTGTTCGTAAGTGTATATGGAGAGGTTCGACTGTATTTAGTATCAAAGAGAAGACAATGTGCCACCCTAACGTACAGTTGACCGACCCTTTATTGTATTCGTATGTAGATGAACTTGCAATTTTTATGTTATTAGATAGTGAAACAACATACTATGAATAAATGTTTACTAGGTACTTGCAACCAGATTTAACTTTCTCGTTAAAGCTCCGCGTCCTCAGTACTATCTTGAGAGTGCTTAAGGACGGTGGCCCCTAATAGGAAGGGATTTTTTCTTATTTGTCTCCATGTGGGATTTGTTACTCGTACCTAGGGCTGTTAAAATCCAAAAAGAAAATGGAGGGTCACCGTGCATTTTTCAGAGATAATTAGGTCCAAATATGGTAAAAAAAGTGCTGATTGAGCATTTTTTTTAAATTAGGAAAATTCTTTTTTAAAATAAAAGATAGCCATTTATAACTTAAATAGGAGGTGAAGATGTCTAGACTAATAGGCGCTTTGTAATGAATAACAACAGATACGATGCTCAACATGCTGCGGAATTCCATATGCGAATTTCCGCTCCTTGGGGTCATTATTTGACCTAGTAGATTGCAACATTTTGTAAAATAACTTTTGACAGGCGGTTTTTCCTCCGAAAAAAAATATTTTACAATACCTAACAGTTGTCCTGCTTTTGATAGATTACATAAAAACTAGGGGTAACCGTGCATTTTTAAAAGCTAACTTCACTTTTTCCTGACTCACGCACGACATGTTTTCCATCGGTGACGATTTTCTTGACGTTCTCCTCCCCGGTGGGGAGTAAAATGTAAATCGAAGTGATGCATGCTGGGAATCAAAACTGGCGGAGAGGACGCGTGGTGAAAGAACGGCAGCAAAGCAAAAATCCTCGTAAAACGTACATCGACTGATTTTATCTCTGCTAACTGTATAGGGATTTTGCAATTACCTTATCAAAGAACATTCTATAAAGGGAGTGCCGTTAGGTGATTTCGTTGTTCAATGAATGTTGTGCAGCCGAGAATCTTGATTGTTGTGTACGTGCTTGGAAGTTCTACTGCAAATTGTCAGTGGGATCAGACCAAGCCTGTAATATAAGTCTTATAGATAGGCTAGCCTAACAGCGGAGCTCCCATGAATAAGCTGGTGTTCGTTTTTCAAAAACTCAAAAACTCTCCGGGCCCAAAAATTTTGCGGGGCTATTTTCGGGTGCGGTGTTCTTTCAAAAGTGTTTGTACAGCGCCGCAAATTCTGGCAAGTTTTTCCCGCGAATTGCCCCACAATAATCCGAACTCGAAAGCCACACTACTGTTATTATTATTTTTATCGAGCTTCAAACTGTCCGCATAAAATATTTTCTTCTTGTGCCGTGTTTCTTGGTTTTTACAATGTTTCATTATCCTGTCATTTAACTGTCAAGGCTTGTCAAATCATCTCAGACTTATTGGTTGTTCGCTTGAATGAACTGGAAACGTCGATTATCTACAGCAGCTAAATATAACTCACCCTAAACTAAACGGCTTATTGTTTTGGGTTTTCATCGTGTTCGGATCTTGACAAATAACACGAAATGCCACTAAATTGGGATCAGAAGCTCTGAAGCGAACTGACCTAAAATCGAAAGCTGAAATTTCTCGTCAAGTTTTCGATTTGTTCTTTCTCATCCGGCAAATTCGCTCAGTGGAGTTATCAAAATCGGCTACCCGTCTACTTCAGCAGGTCAACCCAGTTTTTATTCCATCGGTTGTTGTAGCTTATGACAGCCCAGACCGAGAGGAGGTAGGTTTTCTTTGAATATTTCATAGATTATCGGCCAGGCCGGTCAGTTAGGTGCTGTTTTTGTTTTTCTTTCTAGAAGTTCCTTCACAATTTGTTTACTCTTTTAATTCTTTCTCGCCTCTTAAGAACAAATTACAAATGGAAAGATTTTTCATCAGAGTGTAAGCCTTAGATACGTTTCCTTTCCCTCTAAAAGAAAATACCACACGTGGAAATGACATGTACCTTAAAATAGGAGTGATTACTTTATTTCACTGCAAAAGATCAGAATGCAATACTGCTCGTGAGTGTCTGAATCTGTCGGTTTTAGCGTTAGGTGAGACACAGTTTTAACAAGTAGTTTGCTTCAACTTTGTCCTCTATACAATGTCTTTTTGTGACTTTCTTTTTAAAACACTGTTTTAAAAAGCATTCCAAAAGAAGGAGGGAAGGTCGTATCATCATAAAACTTCGTACTTTTCTACTTCTGAATTGTTCTGCGTTTTTATCCTGATCACGCGAAACACTCATAAATTGGAGTGCATTTATGGATTGTAAAGATTCTTCTCAACTTATTGGCCCCTAAAATACAGCACATTTCAGTTGTGCAGTTATTGACTCGTTATTCGCCAAAAGATGAAAAACAATGGGAAAACATAAAGGCATAAACAGAAAGCAGACCGCTGAGGAAACAGTGAAGTTGACCTATTTTTCTTCAAAAAGAAGACTTCAGCACAACTTTCACCGGTAACTCTTCTTGCAGCATTCTTTGGAAAGCTAATTAAGTTCAAGGAGAGTACTCGTGAAACTACAGTTGCTCTAATAATGCCATCGTTTAACTTGCTGCCGGTAGCGACTTGACAGACTTGTAGATGTAAAAACGAATTTCTTACTGATTCGCATGTATCCCGCTGGCTGTTTAGTTCTGTCGACTATCAAACAACTTTGCTAAAATAAATAGTATTGCGTCGTCATCTGTCAGTTTACTGGCAAAAATTACCCAAAAAAGGTTTTCGGAAGCTTCCAAGCGCATATAAATTATGGAGGAAAAATGGCACAAGTTTTTTGCCTGCGAAGTATTTAATATTCGGCAAAGAATTTTAACTCACAATCAGTTGCTGTATTATTTTGTTCCAAAGGTTAAAAAAATTACTCCAAAGCAATTCTATATTTGATCATTCACTTCAACATCTTTAGAATATTGTTTTCAACGTAGGAATTCCCTCAATTAAACAATTCTTATAATGTAAATCCACTATCAAATACGTAATTTGCAATACCGTGGGAGTGGAAGCGAAGTACTTGAGAATTTAACCGAAAGGTTGACGCTCGCGTGGTCTTTTCAGATGGTCGCTTTCCAGATATCCTCTGAAAAACAAATCTGTTCAGCTAACACCCCGAGTTCTACAATTCGTCGACCCTCTCGCCAAGTCAACTTCGTCCCTCCCGCGCTACTTTCCTTATTTCACTTGTTGTCGGGAGCCGGTGTCGATGTTTGTTTTTCGTCGTGCAAGCGCTTGCGCTTCGACGGCACGGATTTTTTCACAAATCTGCCATTTCGTTTTGGTTTCAGTTCCCCATTTGCGGGTCAACACTCCCACAACGGAAGCGAAATACAAAAACAACAACTCAATACACCTAAAATTTTTCGCACCACTGCACATACAGGAATCGCGCGATCGCGCGGGACGAACGCGCAATGCGCAGAAAATGTGCGCATTAGCAATAGGGGCCACCGTCCTTAAAAACTTTCTCTTATGTTTTAAGATCGTGGGATGAAGGAGAGGTCGAAGATTCGCAAGTGTATTGAGTGCATGCGAGAGCCCTGCAAAGAAAGCGATGAATTTTCTCCTCACCGCAATCGCCCCCTTCCCCACAATTAATTAATTAATTTAATTAATTAATAAATAAAGAGTCGAACCTCAAGATCCTTTTTGCGCATGATAAGCATCTCTGGACCTTGCAGTAAAACGTCTACGCCTTTTGATACAGGTTGTACAGAAACAAGACGGCCGTTCGTGTCTATACCTTCAAGCTGAAAACAGTCAGAAAACATCAAAAACTCGAGTACCTGTGCTTCGACCTTGAATCTCCTTCAATACATAACTTTGATCGACCTGCCCCTAAACACCGGACACGAAGAATGCTGTGCACTGCAAAAATGAAAAGACTCGCACTTGTGTTCCTTTTGTCATTTGATTTTTAAGTTTATTTGCCGTTGGTTTTTGGGAAATACACGAATCGGAGAGTTTTATTTGTTGTTATTGTATTACATAAGGGAAAATTAAAATTCGATAGTTTATTCTTCTGCTTTTACCTTTAGTTTTGTACTAATCTCGCATTGATCAAATGATGTTTTCTCCTGTTATATAAATTCGGTATGAAGCAGGTGTGTTTTTTAGAACTGCTTCCAAGGAAAATTATCTTTTAATGTTCACATTAGGTCCATTCAGTATTAGTTGGTTTAGACTTCAAGGTAACTTTTGATTGGTATTTACCTGGGGATTGCCTCTTTTCTTATTCTCGCTCGCTTTTGCAGTAACTTCCCCGAGTTTCTTACCAAATTTATGACAGTCTATATTTCTATTCGAAATTACTTTTACGGGTAATATTTAAATATTAAAGATGGAATAGTATTTAATTTAGGTGCACTTGCTGTATTTTAATTAATTGACCCTGAACTTTGTAATCATGATCCACTCTAATGTATGGAAATAGGCGTGGACTCTAGTCCACAAATTCTTTATGGAAAATGAAGATTGCTTGCAGTTGAACTGCTGTTTCATAACAATTGTTAACTTGAATCTTCACTTATGTTCATTCCTTAATGTCTAATTTTATCCTTCCCTTTCTTTATTTTAACTGGTCGTTTTGATAACCAACACAAAATTTTTAAAGAAAAGTGTTTCGTCTACTCTGGTAAATAAACCGACGAAAAAAATGATGACAGATATTTTTTTCAGCCAATCACGTAACGGATTCTGTCGGGATTCCTTAGCGAATGATAAGTACAAGACGCCGTCAATCATCTGCAAGCCAAGATAAAAGCACCATGAAGTCGAGGGCAATAATTCTGCAAACCAAGTTGTACTCTACAGTCGTGATCTCGAGTCCGAGACTCGAAGAAACTTAGTTTCTCCCCCTGCAGTTGGGTGGTGTGTCCTCCAACAACTGCTCTTCTCAGTCTTGGTTCAAAAGGTACCCGAGGCCGAGTCGAAGAAAGAGATAAGCTTAAGCCTGACAGATTATTCATTCTCTCCGAAATTCGTTTTAATTTTAGTTTTTCTTTTCCTTTTTTTTTTCAACAGTTCTCTGGAATAGACATAGTCAAGAAGCCAAGTTGGAACACGTATAAAATGCAAAATAAAAAGGACACAAAGAAGGAATTGAAATTTGTGTGGATATTGCGGTCTAGAATATTACAGTTTTCATTTATTTATATGTGAAATGGTTCACTATAGTGAAAAAAAGTTACTAAACGGCTAATATTACTACTATAAATGCTTTTCACAAAATAGATATGCTCATGAAATATTACGACTATCCTAAGACCCCGGCATTAAGGTGTATTTCCACTATCGCGTGAACTTTGCGTGTGCAAGAACTTGATTGTGTTAACTATGCGTGCGTAAAGTAAAATTAGATTAACATGATTCAAACGAAGTTCATACATTTCTTACGCACGCAAAGATTAAAAAGCCACGTGCACGTAAAATTTACGAGACAGCGGGAATTCTGATACCTTGTAAAACCGTCAAAACGGGATATAAAACTTATAGGCGGGGCTCCGTTACAACTCGCAGCGCCAATATTTCGTTGTGCTATAATGAGAAAAGGATGGACCATTCTTTTCGTATGAGTTCTTTACTTTTAACAAGAAAAGCCCCAGGGGCATTACCCCGCCGTTCCCCCCTCCCCTCGGGGTGTAAAAGATATTATGGTCACTCAAGATACACGCTCTAGTTTGTGTAGCAAAAGACGCGACGATAGCCTGTGTAACAAAAGACGCGACGAGTATGTTTGGCCGAGCAAAAACCGGAGGTCTGGGGCAAGTGACCACCAAAAAAATGGAAAACAAGAAAAGCCCCAGGGGCATTAGACCCCGCCGTTGTTCTCCCTCCCCTCGGGGTGTAAAACATATAAAGGTCACTCAAGATACAATTCCTAGCCCGTGTAGCGAAAAACACGGCGAGTATCTGTCTGGCCGAGCGAAAACCGTAGTCTGGGGAAAGTGACCAAGAAAAAAAGGAAAATAATGAAAAAAATGGGTATTACTAGACACCGTCCTGACGGCAGGGTAAAAATGGGTATTAGTAGACCCCGTCCTGACAGCGGGGTAAAAAAAAACGGGTATTACTAGACCCCGTCCTGACGGCGGGGGTAAAAAGCCCCAGGGGCATTAACCCCGCCGTTGTTCGAACTGCCCTTGGGGTCCTAACTATATTACGGCCACGTAAAATACAAGCCGAAGTGGTGTAAATTTTAAAAGTTGGTGATTTATCGTATTTTTTACGTGTTTGCAATGATAATATAAATCAAGACATGACCTGCCTAATCACCCTGTTTTAGCGTGCGTGACGAAGAGCGTGATGAAATATTTTGATCATAGCGTGACTCAGCCTGGCCTCGTAGCTCAGTTGGTAAAGCAACGGTGTTCTAATGAGGTCGTGGGTTCAAATCCCGCCGGGGTCAAAGATTTTTCTTTTATCTTGGTTCTCATTTCTAATTTCTTCTTTTAAGGCCTGTGGCCGGGGGGGAATTATGGAGGGCAGTATTGCTCACTTCTTGGCACTCTATCATACACTTTACATCATAATAATTAATATTACTAAGTTCATAGCGATCGCGAGTTCATGCCAGCTTTCAAACTAAAGCTCGCTAGTACATTCGTCCTTGCTCTCGTCGAAGAAAAGTTAAGTCCATTGAATTCCTTGTACTTTTCTACACAATTTTCCTTAAAGATTTTGGCGAAGCAAAGCAAAACTGCCAAAAAAATGTTTGTATTTGACTGTTGAATTATTCAACTTGGCGAAAGTAAGGGACTTCCCCAAATCGGCTTCTGTGTTTCAGTGATCTAATGTTTAATACTTGCCAGGGCAAGTTAGGCGAATTCATGCCAGCTTCAAAGCTCGCTAGCACCTTCGTTCTTGCTCTCATTGAAGAGAAGTCAACTCCACTGAATTTCTCGTACTTTTCTACACAACTTTCACAAAAGATTTTGGCGAAGCAAGGCAAAACTGCCAAAAAAATGCTTGCATTTCACGGTTGAATTATTCAACTTGGCGAAAGCAAGGGACTTCCCCGAATCGGCTTCTGTGTTTCGGTGATCTAACGTTTACGTGCCAGGGCAAGTTAGGCGAATTCATGCCAGCTTAAAAGCTCGCTAGCACCTTCGTTCTTGCTCTCATTGAAGAGAAGTCAACTCCACTGAATTTCTCGTACTTTTCTACACAACTTTCCCTAAAGATTTTGGCGAAGCAAGGCAAAACTGCCAAAAAAATGCTTGCATTTCACGGTTGAATTATTCAACTTGGCGAAAGCAAGGGACTTCCCCGAATGGGCTTCTGTGTTTCAGTGATGTAATGTTTACGTGCCACGGCAAGTTAGGCGAATTCATGCCAGCTTCAAAGCTCGCTAGCACCTTCGTTCTTGCTTTCATCGAAAAGGTTTTTATGCCATTAAAGCGCCAGTAATTTTCTACACCAACTATCATGAAAATTCTGGCGAATAAACTCTAAACGTACGAAAATTACCGGCAAGTATTGTTTTGACCGAGCGAAGGGCTGGGGCAACTGACCACGACAACAAAAAAAAAAAAAAACGGGTATTACTAGACCCCGTCCTGACGGCGGGGTAATAATTAAAAAAACGGGTATTACTACACCCCGTCCTGACGGCGGGGTAAAAAGCCTTTTAGGAGAAAGCGCTATAACTATTCTAACTGATTTAAGTTAAAAGTTTGTGTTAGTAGGTATTTACTGTGCTCTTTAAAAAAAAACATGACTCTACAAAGTAAACGTTTTTCCTCTTTTTCCTCTTTCTTTGTAAATACGAAGTAAATATCATTCTTTTGACTGCAGTCTACTAAAAGAATTAATCGTTGGTGTTTACTTAACCGACAGTCAAACGACGCTGAACCTCGTTCTCTATTCGCTCTTGGAAAGTCCAGGCTTGTAGACTAAATGTTTTAAAATTTCATCGACACAGACAGTCTGAAACTGAAATAGGAACTAGCTCATTGATGTATTGATCAATTAGTTGATGTAATAAAAATTCCGGGGAATTAATACAAGCAGTATTTAACTTTTAAAGCTTCGATGTGAAAACGAGTCGATTTATTTCAAGCGTTTAAAACTTGTGACAGCTGGTTGTTTTTCTGTAGAGGCGATATACTTTCGTCGCTTATATTTTGGTCTCCTCGCTTTGCTTCCTTTTCATTGTTTGCAGATTTTGTTACCCTATAAAAGCATACAGTATTCAACCGCATGGTTTAAACTGCAAACAAACAGGTGAGTACCAGCAGGATCCTAGACAAAAAATTCTTTTACTCGGATTGCAGAAAACTTCATATTTAGCTGATTTTTTTACGTAAGTAGAAAGTTAGTAACTAGTGCACGAACAAATTGGTGTGTTAAAATACTAAAGGTAGCTTCATTTTCTCATTTGAAATATAGTAATGTTTTTGCGGGAGGTATTGTGGTTGAATTAATTATTAATTGTACGCGTTACAAGCGGTACAAATTAAGTGGTATGATGAAGCTGAAAAATTTCAGGCCGAAAGTGATTTTACAATGAATTCTTAACTCGGGTAGCCTAAAGATGGAAATCACTTCTTCATAGGACAACCCTAAATTGAGCCTTTTATTCCACGTATCAACAGTTTATCGAACGCTTTTGTCGATAGCCTTTTTACAGACTGAATTGGTAATATCGCTTTTTATCCTGATGACCGCAAAACACTAAGTTAACGTGATATCATGCATTGTCTTTAATTTTCTAGCATGATTGATATAGGTAACAATTCATCATCATCTAAGATACCGCTCGGCAAAAGAAATTCAGTTCACACTTTCAGATAAGTGCATTTCCACCATGGCCAATAATTGATAAATAGCTTTTGCTCAAGAAGAAATTGTTTTCAGTTCGATTAATTTTAATGGTCTACAATATATGTAAATCTTGGTATTGTAGGATTCACGGTTAACTTTGAATACAAGAATTCACGCCTGGTGTTTAAAGGTGTTGATTGTTAAAAACGAAATCAAGCCGCCGTTTGTCTTCACTAGCTTGACGAACATGTTCTTCAGCTGGGCTGGTAAATGGCATTTATTCTGTATTTGCTTTATAAAAACAAAAGTACAAAATTATAGACTTTTTAAAGCATCCCTGCCGCATTTATTCCCTGAACGCAATTTTTCTAATAGCATATTATGCGCATATATTGTAAGCAGATTGTAAGAGTTTAAATTTCGTTCGATTTCTGAGCTGGCTTCAATGTTTTGTGGTCGTATATTGACAACTTTATTTCAGTTTATTATTTTCTCAAATTGTTTGAGTTTGTCTTCTTTTAGGTTGAAGCAGCTGCAACAATGTACAGAATGCTTCTGATTTATATAGCAACATGGTTATGTCTTATGTACGCTGCATCTTCGGCTACCGAAAATAGGTGAGAGCGTTTGTCGTCACTAATCGGCATAGTTTATTTTAAAAGACACACATTTTGAAAAAAAATTTTGTAAGAGGTTAATTTTTGCTTGAAAAACACTTTCATTTATTATCGAGTAAATGTGGAAGGGGTTGTTTATCCATCATATCTATTCAGTTTTCTAAGAATAAGTTTTTAAGTTGGAAGTTGCGCCATTGATTCATCAGAGTACATTGTAAAATCGTTCTAAGTTTAAGCATTTAAACTGTTGTTAATGTTCTCTGTGGTTTATGTCAAACCCATAACTCATTTGTCACTGGCTTTGTTATCTCAAGGTTTCAGTTATTGGGCAACAGTCTGGGGGCAATGTCTAACCGGAAGTAGTTATTTTGTTACCCTCTAAACCGGTATGACAAAGCTCCCAGTATTTTCCCCTCACGCTTCCATGTGATCTCGGCATGCAATCACCAGTTAGTAAAATCCCCTTGTCTTGTGACCCTGTCTCAGTTGTAAGCTACTCTTCAAGCTAGGTTGTTCTTTGCTTTCCCTCCCTCCCTCCCTGTATTGGTAGCTTTGTCATTCCTCATCTTCTCAATTGTAAATTTGGAACTACCATTCACAAGTAAGCAAGGAGCCCTTATTTAAGTTTATGTTATCTACTTGGAGCTGTTTCATTTATTACTGTTGTCAGTTAACCTTGTTGGTTAGTTAATAAAGTTTTTTGGTGGCAGGGAAGTGCACCCTAGGCTGCACTTTTCCCACAGTAAGTGCTATAGCCACCCTGGGAAATAGGTCCGGATCTCTTCCAGGATGGTACCATCGTACCATCTGACCTATTGTCCTCCCAGAAGGGCACCCCTCTTCTGGTCCATCCTATGTTACACCCTAACATGGGTTCCCCTGGAGACGCCGCTACTCTAGGGGAGATAGGCTCTGCCTTTCCTGCCACCCAAGGTTTGCCACATTAATCAATTTTTCTCATTGTTTTCCTGTGTCCACCCTGCATGGGGGGTAAAGTCCAATATCCATCCCCCCCTGTAGTGCAACCAAGGGATTTTAATCATAGCTGCGAGTATCATCAAAATCTGCCTCTATGTTTTTGGCGTATATTCCTTACAGTACAAACCGCAGGGACTCATTAATGACAAATATAAAAACATACGGACAATTTTATATTTAAAATGTATGGATTTCTTAAGAACCAGTCTTTTGCCTCTGTGATCTTATTCGGTACTTTATCAATGGCAGAATTAGTCTCGTCAAAAGTCTTTTTATCATAACTGATCATCGAGCGCGCGGACGGATGTATCATCCGCGAGTGCTATTGTCATGTCGTACCGGGCGCTTTGGTACGGTAATTTTTCCCCATTTTCTTTCGTAAAAAACGGTTTCTGAGGGTCCTTACCATCGGGGGAGTATGGAGGTTGGGGGAGAGGGTGGTAGCTACTTTCGGGATTGCTCAGAACCGTCAGATTCTATCATCACCGCCACTTTCCGAGAGTTGCTGACTTAGAAAGGTCGTTACTTTTGGACTAAATGTTATATATTATTACAATTCTAATCAGTGCTATCTCTTTTACTTGAAAGCTACAAGAGTGCTACAGATAGGATGAAAGAATTATTTCACGGAGATAACTACGACAAACGTCTGAGGCCTTTCTACAAAGGTAAAGGATGAATTACATCATATTAAAAATGTCAGCTCTTTTCGCCGATTTTATTGTCATTGCCGGATTTTTGTGATGGAATATGTGACAAAGTTTTAAGAAAGCAATTGTCTGAACGTGGCAAAATTAAAAACGCGAAATCTGTGAGGGCAGCAAGAAATCTTAAAGCAGCAGTGCATGTTAACGGGATGTGGGAATTTACCCTTTATATTTATGTACATGACTACCTGCTGTCCTAGGAATGTGTGAAAAAAACACCAAACTCATTAAATTGATCGGGCAGTGATGCATTTGATTGTTATATCGATGCATTTGTTTGGTGGAGAGAATAATAACCAAGTCAACCATGAAAATTCATAAGCCTTAGGAATTCATATAGTTTTTTACTTCCCCCAGGTCCTCCTCTTAAAATCACAGTAGGCATGTCCGTTGTCCATTTGGGAAAACTCAGGGAAGTTGACATGGTAATGTAATACTAGAATGTTCAATGTTTATATTTAATAAATCAAACAGTCAATTAATCACTCAACCCTTTAAGGCTGGTTCACACTAGCGACGCAAAAATGCAAGCCCAAGCATAAGCAAACACTTGTGTGAACCATCACAACGCAAATGTAAACGCCAACGCAAGAAGTGAAAAATTTTCATTTCCTTGTGCTTGTAATTGCGCTTGCGTTGGTATTTCACACGTTCGAACCGGGCCAGCGCAAACGCAAGATGAAAAATACTTTTTCCATGCCTTCACGGTTTAAGTTCAAACCAAGATGGGGTCCTCCACGGTGACGTCTGATGAAAAACTTGACGAGAGCGTTAGGACGTATCCGGTTCTTAAATTACGATAAAAATTGCGCTGGATTCAGAGAAAACTGAAAAAATAACTGCATTGACTGATACGGCTAAAGAAGTGGGACTAGAGGACGGTTTTTAAAAATAATTTTTTGAATTAGCTTTTTAAAACAGTTTTTTAAAACAATTTAAAAAACTGTTTTAAAAAGTCGACTTCGCCCGCCATCTTTAATCTCGTTCCCAGCTCGAGTCCTCGTTCCCGACTGCTTATCTAGGGTAACGCCAACTCTGGGAATAAGATTATCGTCGTCATCTTGAGATACTGAAATACGCGTGTGTATCTCATTCTGCCTGCGCTTGCGTTCGACGTGTCATCGTCGCTTGCGCTTGCATTTGTGTCGCAGTTGTGAACCAGCCTTTAAAGGTGATTCCCTTCAATTGCATTGCGCATCCTTTCGGAACATCATTCTGTTGCCTGATTAACGCGCGCAAGAGCTCGGAACTTGATAGGTTTTCTATGAAAGCTGAGCAGTGCAGAAAAATAACTGGTCGTTTTCTCTCAAACGAGTCCTATGACCCTCATTTCTTAATACATACATACAATAACTCAAATGGCACACGGTCGAGTACAATATAATTATCGGGATTTCAAGAAAAGTTAACAATTCTGCTTTGAGATATTTTTATTTAAAGTGCACCTAACCCCTAAAATTTTTTTTCGGCTAAATAAATTGTTATTATCTGGAACATTTCTTTGACTTGGTAAATTCTCGATTTTCTGTGCCCTGTTAAATTCAAGGAAATATTTGGTTCACGTCCGAGTAAGAGGGACTTGGGGCGAGCCGTACTTATGACGTCAGATCAAGAACCAAGAATTCCACGCCGCTTAGTTTTTAGCTGTGTTTCTCTGACTTTATTTGTTCATCGAAGCCTTCTGACCTTCTAGCTAATTCGAACAAAAGCATAGTATGACTAAAACTCCAATGTTGTAATCCAAAGCAGACGAGCTACGCGGATTCTGCTGATTTGTAGATGAATTTTAGCTCTGAATGCGAGATAGATGCGGAACACGAAGTCGACAGTACACCGCCAAAAGATGAAGAAAGTGCCGTCCTGCCCATATCTGCTAAAAAGCCGCTAACCAACGAAGAATGAATTGCGCAATGCAAAAAGGAAATAAAGGCAAACTAAGAACTGGAACAGCAAATAAAGCAACTTACGATTGGCCTTGGAGGGCCGCGAAGAAACCGGAATGCTGAGCTTCGCCCGTGGGTGTTTACATTTTATTTCGCACGTTCGGTCTTCACGTTTGGTCTTGGTTTTCCTGCTCTCCGCTTCTCGCATTTGAGATTTATATTCAAGCGGAGGGAACCTCTTATAGAAATGGAGATTTTAATAAGGCATTCCTTTCTTCATTTATTTATTTTACATAGAAGTAAATGTGGAAACTGCGATATTACTTACGTCTTGTCCATTTCTGTAACCAGCATTAACAATAACAAAAATTTATAACACTAGTGAATCAGGAAGGCAATTATTTTCTAAAGGACATTGACGAGAATTATAAGCACGAGAGTTTGTTAGTATCGGTTCAGCTGAGATTATCTTACCAATCATTTCTCTCGCGTCAACGTGCGCGCAATTTCCTCAGATCCCAGCGCGAGCGGAAATATGTAAATCAACCGGCCCTCGCTCAACTCACGACTCGAGGCTTCGCCGCTCATCGCTCACAGTTCGATCTTCTTGCGGCCTTTTTCGCACAAAAAATGGTAATAAAAGAATTAAGAAAGAGACTGCTTGTCCTCTACTTCAACGGAGGATATGAACAAGGGATCTCTGCACAGTAATGTTTTGTTATGCTCGAGTGATTTGATATGACTGAAAATAAAATTCTCATAGCGAGGCACGTTCATAGGGCGTGTTTAAATACGAAATGGCGAAATGCCGAAATGGTGAAATGATATATATAAAGTTCAAAAGTTGTTTTCTTTTTGGAAAACTGAAATAATTAAAACCAAAAGAAAACGAAAAAAACAAACATTGGTCAAGCATTTCAACCATTTCGTCATTTCGCCATTTCGGCATTTCGCCATTTCGTGTTTTAAACACGCCCACGTTCATAGACTAGAATAAGGGATAATGGCAATGGTTTGTTATTGTACGTTGTGGAGAAAGCGCGTTCGGTTCTGCTGAAGGAGGACTTTCTATAAATACGGTCTTTAATTTTGAACCCTTCGCTGTTTTGGGCACCGCTTACATGTAATTATTTAGCTCTTACCGTGTAGCCAACTTGAATAATTCGCAAAGGTAATAATTTTCTGCGTACCGCGTATCGCGGATATTCTGTGGTTAATCGGCCCTTGAATCATTGGAAATACACCAAAAGCTATCGTTTGATCGGATACTAAAGTTGTTCATTCATTACCTTCTTCTGCGACAACAAATCTTTGCTTAAAATGCATCGAGCGTAGTATCTACTCCCTGGTGAAAATCTTTGAAGTATCTTCAAGGATCCTTAAAGATCTCCATGAGGACCTTTGAGGATCCTACTGAGGATCTTGACAAAGATCTTTATAAAATCTTCAAGGACCTTCAAGGATCTTCAAAATTCTTGCCAAGATCTTCAAGGATCTTCAACATTCTTGCCAAGATCTTCAAGGATCTTTTATTTTCTTGCCAAGATCCTCAAAGATCTACAAAGATCTTCCAATTTCTTCCCAAGATCTTCAAGGATCTACAAAGATCTTCAAAATTCTTGCCAAGATCTACAAGGATATTCAAAGTTCTTGCAAAGATCGTCAAGGATCTTCCAAATTCTTGCCAAGATCTTTAATGATTGTCAAAATTCCTCTCAAGATCTTCAAAGTTCTTGCCAAGATCTTTAATGATTGTCAAAATTCCTCTCAAGATCTTCAAAGTTCTTGCCAAGATCTTTAAGGATCTCCACAATTCTTGCCAAGATCTTCAATGTTCTTGCCAAGATCTTTAAGGATCTTCAAAATTCTTGTCAAGATCCTTGATGTTCTTGCCAAGATTTTTAAGGATCTTCAAAATCCTTGTCAAGATCTTCAATGTTCTTGCTAAGATCTTTAAGGATCTTCAAAGTTCTTGCCAATATCTTTTTTGATCTTCAAAATTCTTCCCAATATCTTCAAAAATCTCCCAAAGTTCTTTTTGGTTCTTTCAAGATCCACAACAATCTTTGAGGACCATTGAGGATGTTGCAAGCTCTTACAAAATGAAGCTACGAATTTCTAGGAATTCCCAGCTTTGCATGGTCTTAGATTAGCGTGGAAGAAATTTCTAGGAAACTGAGAGAATTTGATAAAACTTGAGAAAAAATTGAGTTCCTGGGAATTACTGAGAATAGCAAACATCACGGGATCTAATGTACATCAAACAACAAACAAACTTAAAGTTGATTAAGCATTTATTGCAAAAATTGTAAGGATTCTTCACAAGTTTTCTCTTAGGCCACCAAATTCAATTTTAAACTTAAGGCCTGTATTATGAAACCTTAAAACACTTTCTTGTGAATATATTTAGAGCATTAATTTACCACAGTTTCAGCACTCTGGAAACTAGCCTAGAGACTATATCATGTACTGACACAGTGCAGCTGTGGTTAAAATAACATCTCCATGAAGTTCACAAGAGTTTTTATTAAATTATGACATATTAAAAACCATATTTTTCGGACCTGTGTACGTGCCCTATGTATTGTCCTCTGAATTTTACATCACTGAATACATAAAATTACAATTAATATTATTATTCTGAATTGCCACACCTAAAACTACTTTTACATAAAGCTTCATCGGTATACACAGAGTGAATTAGACGACATTGTCTTGATTGTCTTTTTTCTCAAAATATGTTGCTGTGTTCATTTAGAGTGGATTTGTAGAGATAACTTACAATACACTTAAAATTACATTGTGTCCTGATAGATTGAGTAGTTATGATTCACAGAAAGGGAAATCAGTAAATTGACTGCTATGTTCATTAAAAGTGACTTAGCTTTAATACTGAGCACAGAGCAGGCTACTCCTGACTTGAAAC
Source organism: Siderastrea siderea (assembly GCA_964030785.1). NCBI lineage: Eukaryota > Metazoa > Cnidaria > Anthozoa > Scleractinia > Rhizangiidae > Siderastrea > Siderastrea siderea. Next base: position 16,733,814 of record OZ034968.1, on the reverse strand, counting down.
TGTAGTGCTCTGGCCATAAGTGTTACATCTGTTCTAACAGCAGCTGATCATGAATTGAATGTATTCCTAGTAGAGCAAAACAGAACAAATTAATCATTTCGAGGTTAAAATCATTTCTGAATTATTTTGTATTCAGTTAACAGTTCCGTTCTTTCAATTCTCATGAAGATGATCTCTATTATTGCTTTTAAATCAAGACATGCATGCATGTCCTTTTATTACTACAGTGATGGAAACACTCTACAGTGGAAAAGCACTGGAGAACATTGTATTGGATGTTTCATTTTAACTTTTCTATAAACTGCACAATTATGCCATATCTTCTTCTTTAGTTAAATAAACTCGCAATTCAGCCTGCCCCAAGTGTAACTAGTTACACGTAAACATATAACCTTGTAGCTTATAATTATATAGGTTCGAATGGAAGCAGATTGAAGAAGACAGGAAAGAACATGATCTTCTTAGAATCGTTAATTTTGAAGCCAATCTTTCATTACAAATCATTTTCTTTTGAACTTACCTCCTTCTTAGAGTAGATATCCAAATTTTGCTGCCTTGAGGCATCATTTAAGCTTGAACTAACAGGAAATCCAAGGAAACATGTGTTGAACCTTTGAAACGAACTCGAAATTGATGAATTCAACCGTTTTTTCTGAGCCCGCAATGATAAGGCTGCTGACCAACAGCGGCTCATTAAATCGTTGAGGATCTCGAAGGATCCTTGCACAGATCTTGCAAAGATCTTGACAAGGATCCTTGTAAGATCCTGACCAAATCCTTGAGGATCCTGGCTAAGAACTTAACAAGATCCTTGAACGGATCCTTTTAAGATCTTTGAAAGATCCTTGTTTAGTCCTCGAGGATCTTGAAGGATCCTTGCCAAGATCTTGTGAAGATCTTGACAAGGATCCCAAAAAGATCCTGACCAAATCCTTGAGGATCCTGGCTAAGATCTTTAAAAGATCCTTGAAAGGTTCCTTTTAAGATCTTTGAAAGATCCTTGTTTAGTCCTTGAGGATCTTGAGGGATCCTTGCTAAGATCTTTGCTGGGATCTTTATAAAGATCTTTTTACGATCCTTGGAAGATCTTTGTCAAATCCTTGAGGATCTTATCAAATGATCTTGCATATAAAGGTCTTTGAAGATCTTTCAAAGATCCTTTAAGGATCCTTTAAAGATCCTTGTCTTTAAGGATCTTTGGCAGATCTTTGACAATCCTTAAAGATCCTTGAAGATTCCTGTGAGGTTTTTCACCAGGAAGTGCTTGGAAGGCTGCTGCTTTGCTCGCTATTGCTTTACAAAATCCACTCATTTCGTTCCTTCGCCTCTGGTCGTTCGTCGTCAAAAAATGCTGTATTTTTGTAGTGATATGTCTTGTGATTCGTTACTTTGGTTACTATGTCTCGGAGCAATACGACCGGTCGACAGTTTTCTGTACATCTTCGAGAGCTCAAGAGAAATATAGCTCCGATAGAGATAGCGCGAGACTGCGGGTTCTTGATTTGACGTCACAAGGTGACTAGTCCCATGCCCTCACTGCTCGACCCTGAAGCAAAATGGTGTCTATTTTCGGCCGATTTTCCGTACTTCAACCGCGCACAGAAAATCAGGGATTAAACCAAATCAAAAACTTTTTGTGACGAAATGCTCCAAATGATAACAGGATTTATTTGACGAGAAAAAAATTTTTAGGGTTAGGTGCACTTTAAATGCCGAAAGGAACATGTCTCTAGGTACAGCAGGGTATGTAAGCACGCGGCAAATTCTTACATTTTTTCCATATCCTTAATTCCTGTTCAACTAAAGTAGTATAGAATGCAAGAGAAATGTCTGTTTTGTTGAAAGGCTCCAATATTTTAATACAAGCAATGACTTTTTAAGGCAATTATAGTTCTCATTTCTGATTACTAGGGTTTCTCAGGAAAACTTTGCAAATCGTATAGTTGCTTTCAATGGTTATCCATGTTGTGCCAAACAAGCTCAGTGACCCTTATTTTTTATTGCGTTTTTGAAGTGTTCTAAACATAATTATCAGTTTGATCGAGTCTTAGAAAATTTTTGATATTCCTTCTATTTCGATGGAATCACCTTAGACTGTCATATATTGAAAAATACAATTAAAAATGAAGCAATCATCAATTGTCCCGGCAGTACTAGTGTTTCCGGGCGAATTTGTTCTTTCGTTCAAACAAGTCCACAGTTTGAGTGGTGCAAACGCTGTAGCTAAAGAATCGAAGTGGGTAATAAAATAGCAAAACAAACTGTAAAAAAACCTAGGAAATGGTACAAATTTGCATGTAAAAGGGAAAAAAAATTCTTTTGTTTGTTTGAACCCATGCAGGATTTTTCTGTGGACGTATTCTTTCGTCAATATTGGCAAGACCCACGCTTGAAACACACTCTTGAGGAGCCGATTGTTTTAACTGGATCTCATCGAAATGTTGTCTGGCTGCCCGACACGTTTTTCCTCAACATTAAAACTGCCAACTATCACAATGTACCTGCCGACAATAGCAGAGTAACCATCGAACAAGATGGGCAAATCACGTGGAGTTCAAGGTATTGGTTAATGCAAGTCAATTATCTAATCAGATCCAACCTTTCCATACAACACTGTGCATTATTGTTGAATTCAACATTGTAGAGCGCATTTGGCTAGCCTGTGTGATAATGACTGTTACTGAATGGTGTCAAAAATCAAATCCAACACCACTTTGTACAACTTTGTATTCATCAATGTTGGATGACGTTGCCTCCGTTTGAGGCCTACCACTTAGACGCGACACTTTGAAAAGCGTTGGAGTTTTAACTAATGTTTTAATGAAATGTGCGCAAAACCTGGAATTAATCTCGCAAGACTAAACGCTCTCAAATACGCTTATACTTTCGCTTACTTTCTCCAACATCTTGTCTTGAGCGACGTCTGTCAAGTATACAGCAAAATTAATATAGGCTCAGACATTTTTGTGGCCTTGAAGAAATGTTTTTATCGTTTTTAATGTTTTTGCTTGCTAGTTAAAATTTAAGAATTTTGGGCATGGTTTCTTGGTTGTCCAGTTACAAATTTTTGTCATTGGATGTCGTAGTTTAAAGCCTACAGGTGCTCGCACGTCAAACATGCGCCTTCAAATGCATATATATGTTTTTAGTATTACCTGTTTTTGCAATTTATATGTAATCGTTCTCGGTTGACTTTTAATTATTCGACCAATTATTTAGTCCAATAGCCATTGCTTAAAATGTGTACACTTACTTGAGTTGGTTTAATTTAAGGGACTACTATTCCATTATTCTTTGAAATCGCACTCGTGCCAAGGAGGCCCACACAGACAGAGCTTATCCCGATTTCCGTAGCATTAAGCAACTGAGAGTATTGCTACTCCCCCCGGGATGGGATGCTGGTCCATCCCAGGGTTACCCCCCAGCTGTATGTCACCGGTACCCATTTATACACCTGGGTGGAGAGAGACAATGTGGGGTAAAGTTTCTTGTCTAAGGAAACAACACGATGGCAGGGACTGGGCGTCGAACCACCGACCTTCCGTTATTCTTTACACAACAATAACAATCATTGTCTCCTTATAGAATAACCATGACAGCAAACTGCCAAATGGATTTGAGAGACTATCCGCTTGATGAGCAGTCCTGCAACCTGACACTCCTAAGCTGTTGAGTACACTTTGTTCTTTACATAAAGATACTAGAATCGTCCAGTTTGTCATTCGTAAATTTAAGACGTCCTCTTTTCAGAGTTTTTACAAAACCTGCTAGAATTGGGAACACGCTAAATAATGAACTTGCTAATTTTACAAAACCAGTGGTGGCCTCCTTTACCCTGACATTGCTTCTCAGCTCTTAACAACTCATACTACCCTGCCACCGTACGTAGCCCCTGAAAAACAATCTGCATCAATTGGACCTATTCTCAGAGCGTTATACGTCCTATTTAGTGTTTTTTTTTAAGTTCCCTTTAATTATCACGGGTCCGCTGTAATTGCCTCAGGTTGAAGCGTTAGACAATTTCAGTAGGCGTAAATGCCTCTCACTTAATATCCGTCTTTTTTCACTCTGACTTACTTATTTAGATGCCCAGTTCAGCATACGCTGGCTTAAATGGGGCTCTAATAAAGTCACAAAGTAGGAAATAATCTTAATAAATAAATAAATAAATAAATAAATAACACACAAGAAGAATAAGCAATAAACAATAAAAGGCCTAAGTGTGAAGTGCTTGTTCAGGTCTGATTTCAAAAGTGACATATGGTGCATATTTCTTAGGTCCGACAACAGCATATTCCATATTTTGGCTCCGCCGTACCTAGACGATCCCTGGTACTTGGATGTTCTTGCCAGGGGCAGGCGGAGCATTATATAAAGTAAATTTAACGGTGTTATGTAATAAAACAATTCTACACTTTAGATGCCTATCCAATTCAGCAAGTCGATTACTTTTGGAAAGCCAGGGACAAGCAAGGAATCGTCATTCTTGCCGATGAAATGAACGAGTTTACATTGACGAACATAAAAACAAGGAAGGGCATGGTTCAATACGGGACCCGGGAATCCTGTGAGTCATTACATTCGTCTGAACAAAGTTCAAACGCAAACGTTGCTATCGATTTACTATATTTAAATCTTTACAATTAATTACATATTTCTGTACTTTCATTTTTGCGCTACCCATTACCTGAAAAAAAAAACAGAACAAACAAACAAACACAAGATAACGTAAAAGGCCCTAAGCCGATGACAATTATTTTTGCACAGTTATTTTTAGGTTGACCTGCGGTTGAAAGCGGTATTGTCTTCTTTTGAGAATTTCATTCACAGCATATTTAAGTGATGGGTGGGCGTTACTTTGCAAAATGTAGAATGTGGTGTTGTTCCTCCAACAACCCTCCTCCACTGTCCCTTCCCCAGGTTGTGCTATGTTACGTTTATATACCAAAAGGTGAAAAGAAGTTCAAAAAATGGAAACCGTCCAGGAAAATTGGAAGACTGGATCTCTCATCCTTGCTAGGGCTGTGGGTGCTTATAATTTTATATATTTTCCTTTCAAGCTTCCCAGTACACTCACTTAATGGCCGTGTTTACCTTTGAGCGCCGTCTTGGTTATGCATTCATTCAAATGTACGTGCCAACAGTTTTGATAGTTGCTCTATCCTGGTTGAGCTTCTGGGTCTCCAAAGATGCAGTTCCTGCCCGCGTAGCTTTAGTTGTTACCACAGTACTGACAATAGTAACGCTGATGGGGTCTTTTCGATCATCTGTGCCTAAGGTAAGACCAGTGCTTGTAATCCGCAGTAATGATTATCTTTGACGCCTAGCTGTTTAAAGTAGGACTGAATTGTTTCGGGATTATGTTTTTTTCGATCATTGGGAAGGTTTTCTACATAGTCCTTTCGTACAGTTGACTGCCGATAACTCGAACAAGGGAAATCTAAACGAGGTTCAAGTTATCATGTATTGGGGGTTCGAGTTACCGAGGGACGGAAATCTTGCCGACACCACTATCACGTGTATTCTTACAGAAAGAACTGACACGTTTTGTGTTACACAACACCAGGAAACTAAAGAAATCGGACACAAAGGACAAGTAGACAATTCACTTCTACATTTTGCTAAATTTTTCGCAAATTAATTCCAAATAAATTCAGTTTTATGGAGTATGTTTTGTCTCATTACACTTCGAGTTCGTGGTATCGAGACTAAGATTGTTAGTAAAGAAAATGATCTAAAGGCAAAAGGAATTCACTTGGGGTTAGCTGATTACAGTAACTGTATGGAGCAAATCCAGGGGAACCAATTCTGGTTCGAGTTAGCACGAGCTTCGAGTTACCGAGGGTTCGAGTTACCGGGAGTCAACAGTAGTTTATTTTGGCTTTGAAATTAGTCGTGCATCTTTTTAATCAAACGCTTTACACCGGACCACGGTCTACTTTTGAACATCAAGTTTATCTACCAGATGGCAAACTTTATAGGGAGTAAAAGAAAAGGTAACAATGAGCGGTTTCTCCCAGTAACAAAGGCTTTTTTGGATTCCAAGCGACAGGTAAAAGTTAACAATAGTGTCAATTGGATGAGGTTAGCATCGTATAAACGTGCTGTGGTGGCGTAACAATTAATTACTTCTAAATTGATGTTACTGTGTATGTGACCAAGTAGAGAATATTTGAAATATCGTAGGTTGGATCTAATATGAAGGAAATTTAGTATCTCGAGGCATGGTTTAGCTACAGCTAAAATAAGCGGCAGTAGCTGTGAAGTTTGTTAACTCCAATCTTCTTTCCGATATTTGATTTGATTTGATATGATTTGACTTCCGTTTTGTGCCCTTGAAACAGGTGATACCGTTAAGTTATTCAAAGGTACTATGTAAACATAAAGCAAAACACTTTGCGCGATTGGGGTGCTGCTAACTGACATGAATTGCGGTACCTCCCTTGTCGCTTTTTGTAACGTAACTGAAAATGTTTGGTTTTCTAGGTATCCTATGTCAAAGCCCTTGACGTGTTCTTCATTATCTCCTTGTTCTTCGTGTTTGGCGCTGTACTGGAGTACATTATCGTGCGACTTTATAGCGAGAACAAACTTGCGAAACAGGAGAAACAAGAAGAAGCAATCGATATTGAATTGATGCCTCTAAAACTTAATGTGAGTTGTGCACGATTTAAATTAGACGTCAAGAAAACATGAAAAATGCCCTCTTATTTATTCATTCGTTCATTCAATTATCTACGTGTTTATTTATTTATTTATTTATTTAGTTAGTTAGTTAGTTAGTTAGTTAGTTTGTTAGTTAGTTTGTTAGTTAGTTAGTTTGTTAGTTAGTTAGTTTGTTAGTTAGTTAGTTAGTTAGTTAGTTAGTTAGTTAGTTAGTTAGTTAGTTAGTTAGTTAGTTAGTTAGTTAGTTAGTTAGTCAGTTCGTTCTTGATCAATTTGTGATTTATTCATCTCTTTTTAGTTATTTATTCTCACCAAATATACAGCAACTGTAGGCTACATATTTATCATTATCACTTAGGCTAATACACACAACTAATGAATCAAAACTGAGATTGGACTGCAGTGGGATAACTTTTGCCCTACAGCCCCGAATGTTTCCTGTCTCGGAGCCGAGGAGCCCTGCATTTTTAACCCTTTGAGACCTTCAGTTATTTACGTCATTCATTTCATTTTTTTTAGCACCCAGAGGATAGTATGTAAACTAGAAGTAAAGATGAGTTTACAATGTACCGTGACCTATTAATTGTTTGATTAATTAACGGTATTGGGACAAAAACCACTTTCCCATAGGAATCTCTTAAATTTACACAATCCATCACCTTTAATCCTTTTACGTGATACTGATTGGATTCTTAGCAAGCCGAACCAAGAAACTAACTGAAAATTCTTTAAAAATGGGTATAGTGAGGCTAACGTCACTTTTCCCGTAAAAATCTCTTTTCATTAATTTGTATGTTAAATAACTCGAAACCCAAATTGAAGACACTAAAAAGCTTTCCAGAATTTTTTTCTCCACAAACCGAAACAGACAATGAAAGCCATGACGGTCATTTTTGAAGTAAGGTCTATGATCACTGGTTCTTATGAATATATTTGATTACGGATGAATTTTTCTCCGCATATCAGTTTGTGTTTGAGCACACCGACACCTTAATCTAAAACTGTTATTTGAAATCGGGTCATCTTTCCCACTTATTGATCTTTCAGCTTTATAGCGGAGCCAGCGCGCTAGCGCGTCAGCGGAGCTCCATTGCTAAGGAAATTTGGTAATCTATCAAGCCAAAAAATTTTGGTAGTGACGTAGTAGTCACGTGACCGTCCGTCCGTACATCCGTCCGTCCGTACGTCCGTCCGTCCGCACCACAGGCCTACCAATACACTTCCTACACTGGATATAACCCTGTGCTGAATCCCGTGTGTTTTCGGCGCGAAATCGCATGTTCACCCGCGTTGTAGCAAAACAAGCAAAGACAACAAAAGTCAAAAACAAATTTGTTAATGGAAAAAAAATGTTCAAAAGAACACTCAGTTGTCTTTTTGGTGGAAGGGGAAAAGTTCAATCTAGGCGAAAGAAATTCGGCGATAAAGTTCAGGCAAAAAGTTCAAATTTGCCTCGTGCCTTGCTCTGTTCAAACTCGGTCGGCACACCGCTTGAGTTCGCAGCTTTTCGCAGCAGTTTCGACGCCAAATATAGCAGAGCTAGTGCTTTTTGTTTTTTTCTGTCCACAACCATGGTTTTTACGGCGTTTCGAACACATTTTGCCAGGAAAAACACCAGCATTTTCATGCTGATAGGCAACTTGTCACGAAGAAAGAAATAAGTATTAAAATTAAGTGCTCAAACAATATCTAACGCCCGTGGCCAAGTGGATTAGTAATCGGCACCTCACGCCGACGGGCCGGGTTCGACACGCAGCGGAGCAAGAATTTTTTTCTTTTTTTTTCTTTGTTTTTTGTTTTTTTTTTTTAATAAAACGACTTGGATGAGAGTATTTTCACAAATTAATAACTGCCAGCAAAAACAAAACAAAAGCAAAAAACAGACAAAACAAAAAGGGGGGCTCCGCTTTCAGGCTTGGCTAAATCTATATATTATAGTTTAATTTGTGTATTTAAATTTTTAGGATAACGGTGCTGTTTCTGAGGACCAACGTCCACGTGGGAACAAGCCACTTTCCCAAGAAAATTTTGAGCAGACGAAAGAAGACAACGCTGATGCGCTTCGTAAGACCAAGAGGCTTCTTAAGGTTGCCTTCGGAAAGAGTAATGCGAGTGTCATTGATAGAGTCTCGCGCATACTATTTCCAGTTGCTTACGTTGCTTTCAATATTTTCTACTGGTGTTATTACTCTGTTTTAACTTTTAATAATGTGTAGAGGAACTTTAAAAAAACATATACATATATTCAGTCCTTAATATTCAAATAATAATAATCTTCAATCACGATGCGAACGTAAGGTGATTTACTGAAAGATCCTCACTTATACTACCACTTCGAGGAGGAGAGGTGGATGCCAGTATCTTTAGTTTATTCTTTTTTCCTTGTTTTCCTTCATATCATCAACTACCTTTTTCAGTAGCTTTACACATATCCCTTAGTCTCACTTTGATAAAGTTTGATGAGAAACGATTGCTAGGGTTACAAGATATGACCACATAAGTAGCATACGTTCACACCATTTTGAATAAGAATGCATGTTTTTCACCATTTTTCGACGGAAAAAATATAAAGTGCTGCCAAAGACAGCAAAAAATCCTTCAATTTCCGCATTTGTTTATAAATTCTAATTCTGAATGACGTCACAGGCCCTCAGCAGCGCCATAACCCATGATATTTACCTCCTCTTGTAGAGCTGTGCACAGATTCCCATTTAAGGTGAAATCTTTCAAAATATTGTAACATAACAAAGACCAAAGGGTGGGTCTATCAATCCCGCCCTAGGTAAGGGCATGAGTTTGTTCCGGTACATGTACGTCTAAGGGTTAAAAACCACTACCAACTACTAAAAATGTAACCATTAAAAAAACAAACAAAATGGAAGAAAAAATAGTTAAAGAAGAAGAAGGAGGAGAAGGAAACGGAGGAGGAGAAGAAGAAAAGAAAAAAAAGAACTCAAATTTTATCAAATTCATTTCATCTAAATGAACGAAGTACTTAATAAATGAATAAATAAATGTCAAGATATACTCTCTATTTGGATACTTGTTTAACATTATTAGTGATTTTTTTCACGTACAGTACTTTAGAGTGTCTGTGCGATGCGGGTAGTTTGTGCTTACAGCTCTGTTGTCATAGTTTGTACCTGCGCGATGGGGGTCATATGGCATATAACCCCAATTTGTACGACCTCGTTCATCAAGGGTTTTCCATATCTCAATGGTAGAGCGTTCCATCTGGTATCTGAAAGGTCACTGGATCGACTCCCGTTGGGGGATCGGAATTTTTTTCGGGAAGATCTTGACATTTATTCGGCTCATTTATTTGTATACCTGTTTCACATTAAATGAAGTACTTAAAGTAACAGTTATTGTTTGTATTAAATATGTACCAATTGCTTTAGATTGTTGGATTTTATGAAGAATGGCGCGCAATAAGTGTTTAAAAATGACTATTAAAGTTCAAGATATTACTACTACAAAAGTCTTTATCAAATGTCAGATAAAATCGATATGCAAACCAGCAGTTGAATTTTCCACTCACCTACGCTGTTGTGTATCTCAGTGAAACATAGCTTAGAGTGTGTCGATCCTGCTTGAAATACTTAGCTAACCTCTGCTATTTAGACGGTGTAAGCTAGGATGAAGGTAAAGTCGTTCCAAGTCCTTAAGCGGTCCACACTGCCAGCGCTTAACGAATTCTCCCTGGTGGGATACTAGTCCAATTCATTGTAAACCGACTTTCCAATATGCCATTAAAAATGCCATTTACACCAACCAGTACATCACTTGTCTCTACATTTCGTCAATTAAATGAACTTTGCACCAATTTAATCTGGGATATTTTTTCACTGGTTTGACCAAGTCCCCAGCGAGTGTTTGTTAATCTGATGCAGAGCGCCATGCATGGTATACTTGTGCTGTAAAGAATTTGAACACGGCTAAAGAATTTTTTCCAGAATGATTCTATGATATCCCAAAACTCAGTTGTCACTTGTGATGAACGAAATATTGCTATTTTAAATGCGTGAGTATTCAAGGACATTTCGAACATTTTACATGAGGCGCGGTGCCAGTAAGTATGAGTATAGAGGCCCGCTATTGCGGGCCTTCGTCCAGCGAAGGACCTCCGCTAAAAGTAATAGGTGTTCCGTCTCGAGACTATCGGTCTGATAGTTTCCCTTGGAAATCTGATGTTCTTAAAACTATTATTTGTTTCAATAACATCAAATATCGTCGGGAGACCCTTCGCCTACAGTCGCACGACGAAAACACTACAGAAACACGACAGGACTGGGGCAGGATTCACACAGCTATCCTACGTCCGGATGAATCTTAAGTATTGGTTCGTAGCAATAGGCTTTTGTTTTCCAACAATACGTAGGACACATCTTATCTTAGGAGGGATTCGTGAATTCAGCCCCTGGTTTTTAATGGTGGAAATCGTGAAGGTATCTAGCATAGCGGTTCGGTGTGATATTGTGTTTGGAAGGCTTTAATTGTCACAAATATTCAGATAATATATAGATTTAGCGAAGCCTAAAAGCGGAGCCGCGAAGGAATAAACTGGTGTTCGTTTCTCAAAAATAGTCCTGAAACTTTTCGGTCTGAAATACATTTCGGGGCTTTTTTTGACTCGTTCGCTTTCGAAAAATGTTTCTCAAAAGCCTGAAAGTGTTCCGAATTGTCCTTCAATATTTTGGGGATCTGTTCTGTAAAACCAAGCTCGAAAGGTCGTTCTAGAGGCTGAGCACAGCTTGATTATTTTACTCACGAGCCCGCGTCTTGCTTGGTGTTTGCAATGTTTCTATATCCTGTCATTAACTGTGAAGGCTTGTCAAATCTCCTTGGTTTATTGGCTGTTCGCTTGAATGAACTTGAAACGGCGCTCATTTACAAAAACAAAATAAAAATTATTCGACTGTTTAAATGGGTTATCTTCATCGCGTTCGGATGTTAACAAATAACATGAACTGCCACTAAATAAAAATATTAGTCTGGTCAAAAATTTATACTGACATTTCACCGGCATTTTACTGGGATTACCCGAAATAAGGGATCTGGGGAGCTTCGAAGCACTTATAATAAACTTATCGAAGAAATGTCGCGTAGGTTTCAGCAGCCGCGAAAAAATTCAAGCACTTTGAGGAACACATATTACTTACGGGATAAAATAGCTTTAAACTCCAAACTGCTTCGCTTATATTTCGTTCTCTAACTTGAGACCATCGAGATTGAAAACTAACGAACAAACACCGTCCAAACATTCTTAACTCTGTTGCATAAGTTTTGCGGCTGCAAATTGTCTGAAATTCGAGCGCTTTAAAAAATGTACTGAACTGTTTTTGGAAGCTTTTCGGGCATAATAGGTTTAAACCGACAACTGCTTCGCTTATAGTTTTTCAAATAACTGTTATATTTCGTTCTCTAACTAGAGACAATCAAGATTCAAAACAAAGAAACGCCAAACACGCTTTAATTAAATTGTTATTATGCCGGCATAAGTTTTGCGGATGCGAAGTAAGCCTATATAAAGTTAGGCGCTTTGAGGAACGCACAAAACTGTTTTCGGAAGCTTTTCGAATAAAATAGCCTTAAACCGACAACTGCTTCGCTGAAAAGATTATTACTATTGAAAACTTCTAGGACAAGAAAATCGACAGTTGCACAAAGAGATGGACCGGACGGTGAAAATTGAAAGCAAAGCTTGTGCAGTTGTCTTGCGGCTGTGCTTAGACCTACTGTTATGAATAAACAAGCACAAAATAATGAACAGAGAAATCATTTTTGAAAAACATTTATTCGAAAACCCCTATGTTTATACTTAAATGCAATTCGCGTTACACTTCCAAAATCGTAGGTCGGTCCACGGGAGTGAAATCGGCTCAGCATGGCAAAATATTCAAGAATCTGTCACAAATCTGAGCGCGTTTTCTAATAATTTTTTAAAGTCAAAAGTAAATAACACATTTCTAATGGCATAAATCAAATTTACATTTCAAAACGTAATTTCTTTCATCGTAATACTCGAAATCATGTACCTTAGACCTTTTAAAAACTTCACTTACTCGGTTGTGTTTCAGAACAGGACGTACGGACGGACGGTCACGTGACTATTACGTCACAACCAAAATTTCTCGGATTGATAGGTTACCATATTTCCTTAGCAATGGAGCTCCGCTGGCGGGCTTTGCCCGCAGGCTCCGCTAATATATAGATTTGGCCAAGGCAAGAGAAAATAAGGGGACAGAGAGGGACTCTGAGGGCGTTGGCTGGGATATGTCAATTCCACAAAGGTTATTTATAGATTGGCTTTTGAACGGAAGTCTGTTTCCCGAAACGTCCACATAAATACAATTTCCCTTGTTTTTCGAAGTCATTTTCATCGACAAAAACGTAACATCACTTGGTCCGCCATTACAAGCAAAATTTTGAATGGTTCTTCAAACAACAGATGGCGGTTGCCTTTATGCAGACGTTCTGAAAACGGACTTCCGTTCCAAATGGCCGTCTAAAAATAACTTTACCGAACTTGACATATCCCGAAGCCTGGACTGGCAGTATCCCTCTCTGTCCCCTTATTATCTCTTGGCCAAGGCTAACAGCGGAGCCGCGAAGGAATAAACTGGTGTTCGTTTCTCAAAAATAGTCCTGAAACTTTTCAGTCTGAAATACATTTCGGGGCTTTTTTTGGCTCGTTCGCTTTCGAAAAGTGTTTCTCAAAAAGCCTGAAAGTGTTCCGAATTGTCCTTCAATATTTTGAGGATCTGTTCTGTAAAACCAAGCTCGAAAGGTCGTTCTAGAGGCTGAGCACAGCTTGATTATTTTACTCACGAGCCGTCTAGCTTGGTGTTTGCAATGTTTCTATATCCTGTCATTAACTGTGAAGGCTTGTCAAATCTCCTTGCAATTGGTTTATTGGCTGTTCGCTTGAATGAACTTGAAACGGCGCTCATTTACAAAAACAAAATAAAAATTATTCGACTGTTTAAATGGGTTATCTTCATTGCGTTCGGATGTTAACAAATAACATGAACTGCCACTAAATAAAAATATTAGTCTGGTCAAAAATTTATACTGGCATTTCACCGGCATTCTACTGGGATTACCCGAAATAAAGGATCTGGGGAGCTTCGAAGCACTTGTAATAAACTTATTCAAGCACTTTGAGGAACACATATTACTTACGGGATAAAATAGCTTTAAACTCCAAACTGCTTCGCTTATATTTTGTTCTCTAACTTGAAACCATCGAGATTGAAAACAAACGAACAAACACCGTCCAAACATTCTTAACTCTGTTGCATAAGTTTTGCGGCTGCAAATTGTCTGAAATTCGAGCGCTTTAAAAAATGTACCGACCTTTTTTTCGAAGCTCTTCGGGCATAATAGGTTTAAACCGACAACTGCTTCGCTTATAGTTTTTCAAATAACTGTTATATTTCGTCCTCTAACTAGAGACAATCAAGATTCAAAACAAAGAAACGCCAAACACGCTTTAATTAAATTGTTATTATGCCGGCATAAGTTTTGCGGATGCGAAGTAAGCCTATATAAAGTTAGGCGCTTTGAGGAACGCACAAAACTGTTTTCGGAAGCTTTTCGGATAAAATAGCCTTAAACCGACAACTGCTTCGCTGAAAAGATTATTACTATTGAAAACTTCTAGGACAAGAAAATCGACAGTTGCACAAAGAGATGGACCGGACGGTGAAAATTGAAAGCAAAGCTTGTGCAGTTGTCTTGCAGCTGTGCTTAGACCTACTGTTATGAATAAACAAACACAAAATAATGGACAGAGAAATCATTTTTGAAAAACATTTATTCGAAAACCCCTAGGTTTATACTTAAATGCAATTCGCGTTACACTTCCAAAATCGTAGGTCGGTCCACGCGAGTCAAATCGGCTCAGCATGGCAAAATATTCAAGAATCTGTCACAAATCTGAGCTCGTTTTCTAATATTTTCTTAAAGTCAAAAGTAAATAACACATTTCTAATGGCATAAATCAAATTTACATTTCAAAACGTAATTTCTTTCATCGTAATACTCGAAATCATGTACCTTAGACCTTTTAAAAACTTCACTTACTCGGTTGTGTTTCAGAACAGGGCAAACTCTCCGCCGTGAAGAAAACAAAGCGATGAAGTCCTTTGAATGCAGCTTTCGTAACTTGAACTTTTCGCCTTCTACCAGTATTCTTTTGAACTTTTTCTTTCCATTTATATATATTAGATGTTTTTTTGTCAAGTATAAAACTTCATTACTCTCGAGCAATCGTTAAATGCTAAAGAAGATTAAGCTTTTAAAGAAACCTCTTTTTCAAAAGCGACGATGGTCATGCGATTTCCCGCCAAGAAAAATGCCGGTTGCCCTAAAGCACCGTGCGATTTCCCGCCAAGAAAAGATGCATTCTCTGCCCCCGTCAGGTTGTCTTGGGACTCCCCTCCCCCTCCCACAGAGTGTGCGGACGGACAGACGTAGGGATGTACGGATGTACGGACGTACGGATGTACGGACGTACGGACGGACGGTCACGTGACTATTACGTCACAACCAAAATTTCTCGGATTGATAGGTTACCATATTTCCTTAGCAATGGAGCTCTGCTGGCGGGCTTTGCCCGCAGGCTCCGCTATAACTGTGATCGAAAAAATGGACCTTTATTAAGAGCAATGTCACCTTGAGCCTGCAATTGGTTAAAGCAGGGAGGTTGAGCCTGTTATCATAAAAGCCAGCGTTTTGTGGAAGAAATGAGGTCGTGCAACTAAAATTTGGGAAAAGCAAAATTCGGGAATAAGCTACCCAAAACCCCGAAATTGTCTTCTGCCATTTAAAATATTCAGAGATCACGCTGTGTTACTTATAGAAATTTGCCTTTTAAAAAACCCTTAAAGACATAAGAGAGCGTGGTTAATGAGTTTCTGAGTTGTTTGCTTTAATTTCTGTTTGGGTGTCCATATGATTTTACTTTGTTTTACCTACTGTGCCACCCGCCTATAAAGCCTGAGAAAGAAAAGAAAAGTTATAACCCAATAATATATTTGTAATTTTGAAACGAAATCTTAACAACTTTGTTCAGTTGCCGACTTAATTATGTGTATATTTTAGGGACACTTTGTGTAATTGTTTGTTGGCACCTTCCGTGTACAAAGAATTACTGCGTGAGATCACAGCTTTTAAAATAAGCTTTTGTATAATTTTTCAATAAGTAAAACAGAAATGTAAAACATGTCGTTATTAAAGACATGGTAAATGAACATTTAATTAAACTCATGCCGCAATCCCTTTGTTTGTCGCTAAAACAGACGTCAAACTGCATATCTTGTGTGGTATATCAATGATGCGGGAATCCAATTTTCATCAAAATGGTAACTAAACGTCGAACTGTCTAGAGTGTAAGAGAGACTTATTTAGCTGTTTCTAAGAGCTGTGAACCTGGATTTGTAAGACGGTTGACTGTCAAGGTAAGAATGATGTTGTAAGATATTATGACGTTTACAATTTGCAAAGCGGCAAGCTTGCACTGAGTGTGAACGGTCATCGCTGTGCATCGGCCATTTTGGCTTTCTTGCTTCGATTGTATCACCTAATTTATGGTTCCTTCTATTTAACATACTCAGTAGCGTGAAATAATCGAAACGTTGTGGCAGCGATTATATTATAAGATATGATACTGCCAAATTAATCATATTTCGCAAATTCTTCTAAACCATAACATGCACAGCTCTGCAGATTTTTTAAATTTTGTTAAATTTAAAGTAAGAATAAAGTTAAAACAATTAAATGTTTCCTTCCACAAAACATGTTTATCCTTTGAATAAGGAACATAAGAGAATAATATGCTTATGTTTGTCCCTTATTCAAGGGATGAACAAATTTACCCCTTCAATAGAGGGATAAGCATAAACCGTAAACAGTCCAACTTTTGTTATCTGGGCTCACATGTGAACATAAAATCTTAGATCTAATGTTAGAGAAATGCCGACTTATATTCAAATTTGATTAACTTGAGGGAGATAAATATTCTCATATAATCTTGACAGTCTTCTCCTTGTCTGCAACATACTACTGTTTGATTTCAAAAGCTAAGTTATATTAAGAAAGTTCAAGAATTCGAGACAATGATTTTTCTCATGAGTGTTAAAAAACATATCCGGCATTTTCGGCTTTTCAGAGGACTAAATCAGAAAGGCCATTTAAATATTTGTTATGTGCTCAAAGTCTAATTAATATCTTTGATAATCACTAGTTATCCCTTTTTCTTGGTGTAACTAAGAACACCAACTCGGGTATTCCTGCTTAACCTTGCTGCTGAATATAGAATCAAAGAGAAAAACACATGAACTTCTGAGAGACTGTCAGTGTTTCAGTGAGTTGTTGTTCAAGATAATTCATAAACACGGTAATTAAATTTGATCATTCAAGCATGTGTCTTACACGCGGCTACCCAAACAAAGTAACAAACATACGGAACCCAAAGTAAATGGAAAGTGCGGGTTAAACAACGGTGTATCTTTGATAAATAAACTGACCTGCGACTTGAAGTTTTTACTGAAGCCAGAGATTTACATGCACGTACTCTCTGTCTACTTGTTTTTTCCCTGGTGCGCATACGTCCGCTGTTCAATCTGGTTGTTTCAAGATGAATTTGTATCCAAACGTTGCCCTCATATCCAAGCATTTTATTGTTTTGTTCGGATGGTTGTCGTTGTTGTCGAACTGAATTGTCTTGGGCAATAAGCTATATATCCATAGCAGCTGCGCTCAGCAGTTTGGTGATTTTTTGACAATTTAGTTTGTCTTCTAAACTCAAGGATTATCACAATCAGGAAAATCATTTTTGCCCCCTCTCTTTACCTATAGCCCCCCTTTTAATATGCCCTCTCATAAGCATTAGCAAAATAATTTAGTCCAATCCCTCTATTGTAACTATGAGAAATGATGTCTTTCCTTAGTAACAGCTGGGTTTTTTTTATTGTTTTTGGTGTTGTTTTGCTGTTTCGTTTTGTTTTGTTTTCTTGTTGTTGTTGTTATTGTTGTTGTTTTTTAAGTCTTGAGTCTAAAGAAACAGTATTCGTTTTGGCTTGCTTATTTGCCTGGGCTAATATTTGAGGAACACACACCAAACTGTGCATTCTATTTTTACACCAAACTTGAATGAAGCCCACGTCATCTAATAACTCCCTCTCTGCCTGCCCCCTCCCCCCCCCCCCCCTGCGAACCCCCTCCAACTCACAAACCCAAAAATTTAATAATTCAGTATGCGGGGCTTAATAAAGGGAATACTGCAGTACTTAACATAAATTTATCTTCAAGCACAAATATATATAACGCTATAGTGTAATTAACAAAAGTCAGCTCTGGACTCTTTACTGGTACAACACAGCCCCTCCACCGTTGCCTTACATATTTTTGTTTACAGTGAATGCAATCAACAGCTTGACTGAGACAAATATTTTGAAACAAAAGTGCCCCTGTGAACTTTGACTCAACAAACAATTTTTGAGCTTGTTAGTACAATTTTATGGACAATAACTTTAATAAATTTCCTTGCCTTTTTTTTCCATTTTAAAGAGGATATAGGCCTACAATATGTCGAATATCCGACATTTTTTTCAAACGGTGGATTTTTTTGTCATAATTTTCTTCTACAATTCTCTGTTTTGCACATATCTCTGCAACTTCCCTAATGAGTCTAAGCAACATCCCTGCGGTGACTTCAGCTTTATCTTTTAAAACAACTGTATCAACATCACTGTTTCGTGATAGCATCAAGCCATTATCATTCGGGTCATTTTTTTAGCGGTCCTACTGGCTTTAACAGATTTTTTCTTCTAACAACAATCGAGGATCTCAGTGGCAACAGCGGGAGATTTTTACACCTTAAAAGGATGCGAATGCTAAATTAAGAGTGTATTTTATACTGTAAATCAACACAGCAGTGGATAAATTCAAGCGTAAGTGAATTGTTTCGGTGTCTTTGATAACAGTAACCCTTACAACAACTCTTAATTTATCCTGTCTTTATAGCTTCAAAATAGTCGAAACCATGCTAGAACTATTTTTGTCAGCTCTTGGGGCAACATGTTTTCACACAAGCCCATATTAAACTTCATACACATATTAGGGCTTACAAAGACTGTCCTCCAAATGAATTAAGAGTATGTTTCTCAGTAAACGAATTCTCCAAAGCTGACGTCTTTCGCATTACCATTATGATATAAAATCCATAGATACCTTAAAGATGCTGTTTTACCTCCTAATGATATAACTAGCGATGATCAGATATAAAAAATAGTAAAGGATATTTTTTTAAGCTGTTTGTGATCAAACAATCCTACATCCTTCCATAAAGTGCTTCCAAGACTATCCTACCATCAGGTTCACCGCGGTCAGATGTACGACGCGTGCGCAGTTCCCGCCATAATTTTGCAAAGACACTACAGGCAAATGTGGAAAGTTTCACTTAAACAGCAAAACTGAACGGCTTTTCTGAAAACATGAGCTTCATACGTCCAGTATGTCTTCAGAATAAAAAGTAACTGTCATCCACAAGTTTTATCGGCGTTAAATTCGGTTTGCCGGTGCATTTTCGTAACCTTTTCATACGAACTTCACCCTCTTAAACTTAAGCCATCGATTGTCCATTACATTTTGGCACGAATGAATGTCAGTGCGCACGATCCCAGGTTATTGCGGAGCATAAGGACAAATCTTAGTTCGTTTTGCAATCGAAAAGGTAATACGTACATATGTGTTACTCTTCATTACAATACTTACCTACTTATACTTATTTACTTACTTACTTACTTATTTACTTACTTACTCACTTATATACTTACTTACTTACTTACTTGCCTACTTACTTACTTACTTACTTACTTACTTACTTACTTACTTACTTACTTACTCTCTACGCCATGTGGCGCATAAGGTGCCCACTAAATCCTTCCAACGTTCCCTGTCTTGTGCAATTCTCGATGCCTCACTCCAAGTGTGGCTCAGTCTTCACTTTAGCTCTGCGTCCACCACCGATCTTCTCCATGTCATGCTAGCGAAAGCCTTTTCAAGATGGCTTTCACATCCAGGTGTCATGAATGCTGTGGCATCTCTCTGTTGCCCAGGCATGGATTGTTGTTGGGTTGTAGGGTTTCTATAATCACTGATTAGCCCCACGCCCAACCTCAACACCAGGGGTCAGAGCCCCAGCCGGCATTAGCTCTTGGGATCAGCGAGACGCGCAAGCTTCACCACCACGACAAGGTCTCAAGCCCAGGGTGAAGTCCTCATTACAATAAGTTAAACGAAAAACAAAAACCATATACTTTGCCTGCTTTTCTTCGTAAGATGCAACAAACCTGTTATTTTCGTTTTCAGGGGAAATATTTACATAGGTCGGTCAGTAATTAATATTTCTTTCCCTAAACAAAATAAGATGTTTCATCACACGGTCCAGAGAGGTTCTATTTAGGCGTATAAGAAACTGTTCTCTTCGGTGCTGCATTTGACGTTTTCCTTGCGTTACACGAGTCTGATACCGCTGGCCAAATTACTCTGGGCTTGGTTCATTAAATATCTCATGAACTCCAACGTATCATATTTTCTCGCAGAACATAACGTTCGCATGTAAAACAAAATGTTATATTTCACTCACTCAATTAAGAAGAACACTTACGAACTTTAATGGTTGCACAATATACTTGGTCGCTTGAACGGTCCATTAGAAATGAGTTTAAGTTAATTTGCTTTTGTTTTGTAGTCTACTATAAACAATTATTTTAACACGTAAAATTGAAATTGTGTAGCTTACGTTCATTAACGTCTCGCGAGGTAAATCGAATCATCAGATTTTGCACTGACTGTAAAGCACATTTTACTCTAGCAAAGTCCTTTAATTCTTATTGGTCCATAGACCAGATGGAATTTTTTTTCTTTTTTTTTTGGCTATTGGTGTTTTCCATTTTTATTTCATTCGTTAGCAACCTTTTTTATGCAAACTGTTATCTTTTTTTATTGCTAATCAGCTGAGATTAGTAGGGAAATTAACAAAAATTAATTCCTGTAAATGCTTAAATTGTGCGACAATATCTTTCTTGGACACAATATTCTTCTGCTATATTTCAATTACAAAGAAAGAAGGGAAATTGGAAATACAAAATCCTGTTAAATTGAACATGAACCAAGACATAAATTATTTCTTGTAAACTTGAACTTGGATAGGATGCGGTGGTCGAATGTGGATCATGTCAGCGAGACATCTTTCGTTTTCAATTATTGAATTGCAAGTGTTATTTATATCTTTTTTTTTTTTCATTATAGAACATTTAAACAGCATATATTGCCAGAAAGAAAACAAGACAATAAAGGCTAGAGCTTCATCTCATAACACGTTCAAGCTATACTGAACGGGAAAGTAGAATGAGATTAGTTAAAAAGAAAAAATCTATTCCGTTTTGCTTAAAATTCTGATAGCGAGTTATCCTCTGTAATGCGCAATTATTATGAAATGGGTAAAGGTTTTGAATTATTTAAATCAGTTATGCCCTTTGTCATAACTGTGTAAAAGCATTTGTCTGGAATTTCTAATTAGCTTCAGCTAAAATATTATTTTCGTAAGACATGATTCATTATCTAAGGCAAACATTCATGTATAATAAAAAAGTAAATACGAAAGGGAGATAGCGAAACTAAAATTACTTGATACTGCAACGTTTTTCATTCTTGAATAATTTTACACTTTCGGAGAAAGTTGTCCACCGTGTATAAGTTTCATTTCAACCTTTAAGCAAATAAAAAGTCGTTTCTCATGCCGCCCTTGTTGCACAAACGTTTTCATATTGATCACACAAAATTTATCTTATTGGCTTAACCACAATTTTCTCTTTGCGTAAATTTTAAAACCTGCAAAACCTTTGTAATAAATAAAGGATATGAAATTTATTTGTAAGCAGCTAGGGCCAAATACTTTTTCCAAGTGACTGTAAAAATTGATTTCATTTTTCATGGTATTTTTTTTTCTTTTGTAGGTGTTGTATTTTAGAGGACGTTCAATGTTTCAACCTTAGACATACAATTTCCGGTAACAATATGTCAGTTATTCATTGTCATCCTTATCAAACGTAGGTGGTTTTCTGGGCTGACACAAGTACCCAATATATATATATCATCACCTGATATGGGATTTTAAAAATGTCAAGTCGATTTGTCTCTGTAAATGAAATCAAGGAAGAAGAATCACAGACGTTTACATCAAAGAAAGTTTTTCTCTTGCAGGAACTGAAGAAAACGCTGATTTGACGCTTTATTAGCCAGAGATTGTCTTCAGGTAAAAAGTCTCCAAATTGTTAATTTACTTCAATTGCAACTCGCTGTACGTCCATGTATTTTTGGAGTCACAGTTTTCCCCCCTTTGGATGCATTTTTATTCTATCCCTTTTTTGGCTAGTTTCTTGTTGCTATACGTGTGTTTTCGTTTTATTTCCGCAAGGAAAAAAAACTCGTTCTGGAGAATCCGAATTTTGTTATTACAAACCAAAAATAAAAATGAAATATTATAACGTAAAAGAAAAATCATTTAATAGTGTATGACGAATAATAAGCAGCGTATCTTGTGTATTTTGGATTAAAAATTGTCAGAGCTAATATGAAAATTTAACAATTATGAAATACCATAAAATACTAGAATCGTTCCTTTATCCCTAGAGAGAAATGCTTGGAAAAAACCAACTCAAAAATTTAACAGACGAGTGGCAATCAATTACGGTCACAAAGCACAACAGTATTTATCAAGGCATAATGTAATAAATTCGGTCTGTCGGTTTGATTTAAGGCTATTTCTAATTTGGCAAATAATTTTTAAAATAAATGTACTTGGCGTAATTTATTTCACCGGATTTTACAGCTGACGTATAAATTGTGAAAGATTTGTTGTTTGGTCTTGTTTCATTCGCTAAACTAGTGTCAGTTTTGCCATTGCACGTGTGTTCTATATATCTGAGCTACCATTCCCAATCAGAATTCAAACGGCAAAACGCGAATTGCTGGAGTTGTGTTTCTTTGTTTTGTCATGCTGGTCTTATTTTTCTTTCCTTTCCATTAGCCGAACCTGTTGTCACGTTCCCTGCATGTTCAAACTGGTTTTACTCAAAGCAAATATATATAGCTTTAAGTATTTTAAATTCTCTTTATAAATATTTTTAATATCTATCATAAATATTTTATATCGCTCTAAGTATTATAAATTTTCTTTCTACATATTTTTAATATCTATTAATTGTGTCCCCAAATTAGTATGGGATTTTCCCAGGCTATGTGGCCTTGACACATTAATAAAGTTTATCATCAAGTTTATCATCATCATCAAATGCATCTTTTTCACGTTAGTCTAGACACGGTTGTCACTTGGCATCTTGCAAGTTCTAATCAAAAGGGCATCTACTCATCTGTTTTGTTAAATATATTTGAAAATCATTTTGGCTACCTAACACACATTTCCTCTAATATACATTGGGGTCCATTACCTTAATGGTCAAGCTTACTGACGCATCTTGTTCTGTATGAAATCTCAGGGGCATCGGTATTTATAAGCTTATAACCCCTCTGCGAAATTAATGCATCCACTTTTAAGTAACACAATTTTAACGACCCAGGACTTAAGCTGGAGATCTACTCCACTTTGTCTACTTAAATTTCCAAAGTGGATTCTCTTGATTTATTACCCTGCTTTAATCCGGTTTGACATAATATGCTATTATTATTAAGAAATCAATTAAGACGCCGTTTAATTTCCATTCTGGATCATCTTCAGTTTTAAGTAAAAATGCAGTGTATATTTTAAAAAATGTATTTGCACTCGCAATTACCTCAGTAACGCCTTTATTATAAATTCATATCTGATCGATCGAAAAATTTATCTAGTGAAAAAAAATGAAATGTGTAGCTTTTCTTACTCTGACGTATTCACATTACTTGGATTCATAGAAATCAACGCAAAAAGATCGATTTGAGATGATAAAAAATTTAAACCAAATGAAGAAGAAATATTTAACGTTTTCAACTTGTTAAAACAAGTTGAAACTCAACTGCGAAATTCCCGAGAAGTGGGGAACTCGGACGTGTTCGCTTCGTGAAGTTTTCATGGGCTTACAATTTGTGGATTGCTAGGCAAGCGTTTAGGTAACCTGTGGACTGGTTCTTTTGCAAAGAATAGGACGCAATCGCGGGGCGAACGTAGTGTCCTATTTACCAGGGTGTTAGACTGTATATAATGACTACAACTACAATCATCCTAGTACATTCGTCTTTAAAAAAAGGGGGGGGGGGGAAATATGACTGAAATTGCTACTTGCCAGAATTCGTACCAATTAAAGGTAAAAATAATTCAAGCTTCGTCCACAAAGCAAAAATCTGGTACCTTGGGGCTCCTTTTCGGCCAGCACCACAGTTACTTCATATAGGAACTCCTCCTCCTCCCCGTCTCGGCCAGACGGGAGTCAAACACGAGATCCTCCTACAGATATCGGATTCACTTATATAAGGCGACTCTCGACAATTCTTACCTAGATGATATATGATCACGTACAGGAATCCCAAGTTACTAATGTGAGAAGTAGATCTTGGTTGCATAACAGTGTAAATTCTGAGTGTTTGTATGGCTATTAATGGACGCACATGAAAGGTTTCTTGGAGTTGACATTAAGGGGAATCACACCAAAAAAGTTTGATTGGCAGCCTGTAAAGAAGCTTGACACTTGAACAACGGAAATATACTCCACAATTGTCAAACACATTAGGTTTCAGGTTCCTGCAAGATAGACAAAGAAGTTAACCCAAATGCAATCGGTGTCAGAATGGAACTCTGACACCGAAGCATGCCTTTTCATGTAACATCGCTAAGAAATTTAAACTTTGGCTTCATGACTTCAGAAGAGGCACTTAAAGCCGATCCGGTGGCAACCGCAAAATTTATTATCGAGCAACATGGCCGAGTTTAACTCATGGGCACGATAGTCAGTCAGTTAGTCAGTCAGTCAGTTAGTCAGTCAGAGTGTGTGGTGTATTTGGTGGTTTCAGAGCGATTTTATTGAGTTTAGAGAGGACGACAGCGAAACTTTATTGGTTGCACAATATACTTGGTCGCTTGAACGGCCCATTAGAAATGAGTTTAAGTTAATTTGTTTTTGTTTTGTAGTCTACTATAAACAATTATTTTAACACGTAAAATTGAAATTTTGTAGCTTACGTTCATTAACGTCTCGCGAGGTAAATCGAATCATCAGATTTTGCACTGACTGTAAAGCACATTTTACTCTAGCAAAGTCCTTTAATTCTTATTGGTCCATAGACCAGATGGAATTTTTTTCTTTTTTTTTTTTGGCTATTGGCGTTTTCCATTTTTATTTCATTCGTTAGCAACCTTTTTTATGCAAACTGTTATCTTTTTTTATTGCTAATCAGCTGAGATTAGTAGGGAAATTAACAAAAATTAATTCTTGTAAATGCTTAAATTGTGCGACAATATCTTTCTTGGACACGATATTCTTCTGCTATATTTCAATTACAAAGAAATAAGGGAAATTGGAAATACAAAATCCTGTTAAATTGAACATGAACCAAGACATAAATTATTTCTTGTAAACTTGAACTTGGATAGGATGCGGTGGTCGAATGTGGATCTTGTCAGCGAGAGATTGACCAACGTTTCATTTTTACATTTTTACATCTTTCGTTTTCAATTATTGAATTGCAAGTGTTATTTATATCTTTTTTTTTTCATTGTAGAACATTTAAACAGCATATATTGCCAGAAAGAAAACAAGACAATAAAGGCTAGAGCTTCATCTCATACCACGTTCAAGCTATACTGAACGGGAAAGCAGAATGAGATTAGTTAAAAAGAAAAAATCTATTCCGTTTTGCTTAAAATTCTGATAGCGAGTTATCCTCTGTAATGCGCAATTATTATGAAATGGGTAAAGGTTTTGAATTATTTAAATCAGTTATGCCCTTTGTCATAACTGTGTAAAAGCATTTGTCTGGAATTTCTAATTAGCTTCAGCTAAAATATTATTTTCGTAAGACATGATTCATTATCTAAGGCAAACATTCATGTATAATAAAAAAGTAAATACGAAAGGGAGATAGAGAAATTAAAATAACTTGATACTGCAACGTTTTTCATTCTTGAATAATTTTACACTTTCGGAGAAAGTTGTCCACCGTGTATAAGTTTCATTTCAACCTTTAAGCAAATAAAAAGTCGTTTCTCATGCCGCCCTTGTTGCACAAACGTTTTCATATTGATCACACAAAATTTATCTTATTGGCTTAACCACAATTTTCTCTTTGCGTAAATTTTAAAACCTGCAAAACCTTTGTAATAAATAAAGGATATGAAATTTATTTGTAAGCAGCTAGGGCCAAATACTTTTTCCAAGTGACTGTAAAAATTGATTTCATTTTTCATGGTATTTTTTTTTCTTTTGTAGGTGTTGTATTTTAGAGGACGTTCAATGTTTCAACCTTAGACATACAATTTCCGGTAACAATATGTCAGTTATTCATTGTCATCCTTATCAAACGTAGGTGGTTTTCTGGGCTGACACAAGTACCCAATATATATATATCATCACCTGATATGGGATTTTAAAAATGTCAAGTCGATTTGTCTCTGTAAATGAAATCAAGGAAGAAGAATCACAGACGTTTACATCAAAGAAAGTTTTTCTCTTGCAGGAACTGAAGAAAACGCTGATTTGACGCTTTATTAGCCAGAGATTGTCTTCAGGTAAAAAGTCTCCAAATTGTTAATTTACTTCAATTGCAACTCGCTGTACGTCCATGTATTTTTGGAGTCACAGTTTTCCCCCCTTTGGATGCATTTTTATTCTATCCCTTTTTTGGCTAGTTTCTTGTTGCTATACGTGTGTTTTCGTTTTATTTCCGCAAGGAAAAAAACTCGTTCTGGAGAATCCGAATTTTGTTATTACAAACCAAAAATAAAAATGAAATATTATAACGTAAAAGAAAAATCATTTAATAGTGTATGACGAATAATAAGCAGCGTATCTTGTGTATTTTGGATTAAAAATTGTCAGAGCTAATATGAAAATTTAACAATTATGAAATACCATAAAATACTAGAATCGTTCCTTTATCCCTAGAGAGAAATGCTTGGAAAAAACCAACTCAAAAATTTAACAGACGAGTGGCAATCAATTACGGTCACAAAGCACAACAGTATTTATCAAGGCATAATGTAATAAATTCGGTCTGTCGGTTTGATTTAAGGCTATTTCTAATTTGGCAAATAATTTTTAAAATAAATGTACTTGGCGTAATTTATTTCACCGGATTTTACAGCTGACGTATAAATTGTGAAAGATTTGTTGTTTGGTCTTGTTTCATTCGCTAAACTAGTGTCAGTTTTGCCATTGCACGTGTGTTCTATATATCTGAGCTACCATTCCCAATCAGAATTCAAACGGCAAAACGCGAATTGCTGGAGTTGTGTTTCTTTGTTTTGTCATGCTGGTCTTATTTTTCTTTCCTTTCCATTAGCCGAACCTGTTGTCACGTTCCCTGCATGTTCAAACTGGTTTTACTCATAGCGCGGGGCGAACGTAGTGTCCTATTTACCAGGGTGTTAGACTGTATATAATGACTACAACTACAATCATCCTAGTACATTCATCTTTAAAAAAAAGGGGGCGGAAAACGGGACGGGAGTCAAACGCGAGATCCTCCTACAGATATCGGATTCACTTATATAAGGCGACTCTCGACAATTCTTACCTAGATGATATATGATCACGTACAGGAATCCCAAGTTACTAATGTGAGAAGTAGATCTTGGTTGCATAACAGTGTAAATTCTGAGTGTTTGTATGGCTATTAATGGACGCACATGAAAGGTTTCTTGGAGTTGACATTAAGGGGAATCACACCAAAAAAGTTTGATTGGCAGCCTGTAAAGAAGCTTGACACTTGAACAACGGAAATATACTCCACAATTGTCAAACACATTAGGTTTCAGGTTCCTGCAAGATAGACAAAGAAGTTAACCCAAATGCAATCGGTGTCAGAATGGAACTCTGACACCGAAGCATGCCTTTTCATGTAACATCGCTAAGAAATTTAAACTTTGGCTTCATGACTTCAGAAGAGGCACTTAAAGCCGATCAGGTGGCAACCGCAAAATTTATTATCGAGCAGCATGGCCGAGTTTAACTCATGGGCACGATAGTCAGTCAGTTAGTCAGTCATTCAGTCAGTCAGTCAGAGTGTGTGGTGTATTTGGTGGTTTCAGAGCGATTTTATTGAGTTTAGAGAGGACGACAGCGAAACGTAACAGCCCTGAAATCGTTCTGAGACCGCTAAAACACCACCCACACCAGCTAATAACTCCACACCGCCTTAAAACTTAGGCTGTTGCATAAACGGGATTCGGCACACTTGTGATACCCTGCATGCTGCTGTGATCTGTATAATTGCGAAAGTGTAAAGTGTCTAGATCGAAAAAAAGAGTTTTTTTCCAGGATGTTAAATTGAATAAAGTCACAGAGAAATATGCGACTACAACAATGGCCACAGAAACTAAGGTTACCTAAATAACCTTTTTTAACTTCAAAGACAAAAGCAGTTGGAACAGCAAATGCGTTAGGCCGAGACGTTAATTGCTTGGTTAGGTAGAAAGCCTAGTTAAAACAGAACAACCTGGCTTTTCGGGTTTTCTTCACAGAAGCCTAGTAAGTCTGGTTGAACCTGACTTGACCAGGCCTACCATATTTGTTTTCAGGCTCTTGGTGCAAGGACATGAAAAAAACTCTTGTTATATTTCCGGAACTCATTAGATTAGACGTAGTAGAAGGAATAAATCGCAAATTACAGTGATTTATGAGCATCCAGAGGAGCTCGTATAAATAATTATATTTAGTTTGGACTCTTAATACGGCTTGACCCCGATCATTCTGAAAAACATATGACCTCCAGCTTGAAAACTGGCAATATAAATATAACACAATAGTTGTCACTTAGGACATAAACCTTCATGTCTCACAATGTTATAATTATAGACCCTTTTACATTCGTTACAGCCGTACTGCGATTATAAATTATTAAGACGTTTCTTAGTTCCAGAATTTAATTTTAACTTACTTCTTCGCAAGTGTAATTGATGCATCTAAATAGTATGGCAGATCTGAGCCAAAGACATTTTTTGTATCTTAAAAGGAGGTATATGAAGCTACATATTTGTCTAGTTTTCTTGTGCACAAATCCGGCCTGAAAAAAAGTACAGTGTAGATAGCATTTAATTGCCACCACAGAGAAAACTATGACAATGCTGTAAATTTGTCTCCGTAATGCTGTGCTCTATACTGCCCAGACTCACTTGCTGCTCTTTATGAATAATCGATTAATAGAGCAATTGTTAACGGCAGATCGCAGCGTTAATGATGCGAAGGCTATGTCTTGTCGCAGTTTTCTGCTAAAGCGGGCATTTTTTCTTGAGACCAAGGGTGCATGTATGCCGTAACTCTAAGATTCTGAATGAAAAATCAAGCAATCACATATTTACATTCTAAGCAGTGCTCCATTATTTAAGTGACACGCATATAAGAAACACATTTAAACATAAAACTTTAATTACTGTGACGGAATTTTTGTTCTAGATTAGTTTTGAGAGTTTAAAGCTTAAGATGCAATTAAAGTTGTTTGGATTTCCTTCCATGA
Source organism: Siderastrea siderea (assembly GCA_964030785.1). NCBI lineage: Eukaryota > Metazoa > Cnidaria > Anthozoa > Scleractinia > Rhizangiidae > Siderastrea > Siderastrea siderea. The sequence continues at coordinate 16,704,417 of OZ034968.1, read as the reverse complement.
GACAACACAAACTGAAAAGAATTTACTCTAGACGTTAATTTTTCTGCATTATAAGCTCCATATGTGCTAAATAATTCATTTCATCTATGTTAGTAACGCAGAAAGCAGTGATTTTGTACGTTTTATACTGAAAGCCAAGATAAAAGCACAAAGCCGATTTAATAGACCTAACACAATCAATATTTCATGCATATGCAAGTTCAAAAGAACCGAGCACGTTCATTAGATAAATAGTCTGATCGCTAGTCTTGAGTACATCACAGCTCTGGTCCACTGGGCAGTGGAAATTATATGGAATATCGGTGCCATACAAACTGACTCTAGATCAATAGAAGACTGCTCGGTGCAAAGTACTGTATGTCAAAGAAAATTTGAAAACTTCGAAAGATTAGAAAACTGTTTATTTCAAATACGCATCAGTTGGTCGTCGTGACTGGAGTAAGTTTGAAAAGCAAGTCACTTTATACATAATTTCTTGTAAGTATATCGTTTTGTTTTAACTGATGAGTATAAATGTGGATTTTACTTATAGGATTCATTGACGGATCACTTGCAAAGTTCAAATCATGATCTTGGCTCCCAGCCGCTAGTTCCTTTGTCTTAAAGTGAATATCTCTCGGTAGTAGCTCAAGAGCAGCTACTCTTCGAAAAACAAAAACTTTTCGCAGTTTTAGTCGTTCGTTAAAGCTTTCAAAAATATCTTTAGGGCACAACTTGTACGTTGATTACTGTGTACCACTACATTTTCTTATGACACGAATGAATTTTATAAGCTTACGAAAGAATCACAAAAACCATGATTATGTGATATAAAAATGCTCTTTACTGTCTTAAGTGCTAGATAACATCGAAATTCTCAACTTTTTTTCTTTAGTAGAAGCAAAGAGAGGCGAAAAATATGTTGTATGGAGTAGTCGTGGAATAAAAATCATGGCAAAACAAAAAAGAGCCCAAATATTTACTTCGGATATTAGATTGATGCTGCCATTTAACGTGACAAATTGGACACAGTTTGAAGCCTTCTCAACAATACCTTACTAATAAGTCGTTTCATACGATCGCTGCACTCTGATGAATGAATTTCGCGATATTTGCTTAATAGAGATTAGTGATGCATTTCCTCACCAGAGGGTGTTCTTCTGCACGCGTCGTAACCAATCAGTCCGATGTAGAATGGAACAAGCAATATTTTATTTAGGGCTGATTTTGTGTGGATCCGGTAATCACCTTCTAGTTTATAAAAATGAAAAGGGTTGGAGCAAATTTCCCAAACCATACCGTCACGATCAGAGATAGCAAAATAGCTAAAACATCTCTTATCGGGAAACTTGTTTTCCAAACCAAAGCTGCATTTATTTATTACTTAATGGTAAAAATGGCACCTTGTATTAGTTCCTCAGATAAAGTTGTACATTTAAAACGCGTTTTGTGCGAGAGGGAGAGGAAATAGCCTATTATGGTCATCGCAGGTTTTCCATTGTTGGCAATATTTTCAACTTGCTTTTGGCAATACACAAACAGAAAAGAATGTAAATTAAATGGATCACCTGCTTATATATTTATCTTTACTCCCTGAAGACATTTCTTTATATTAACCAAGCAGGGAGTCTACCCAATCCCAGGATAAAAGGGGCTTAACTATGAACTTATATGGATAAATTGTTTCTAAGTGATCGAGTCCTTAGTGGACAAGATTGGACACTGATTGCTTCCAATTCAAGCGGCTTATATTAAAGAGAGAGGAAATCAGACAAAATAGGGACCGACGACTTTTCATTCAAGATTTTTCCGACTACATTAATTTTGAAGTTAATATAAATTAGCAGAATTTCAATTGGTCAAATGAAAAGTGTTCCAGACGGTGTCCCCGAACAATAGACTGCTTGGGGTCAAGCGCTAGCTCCTTACAAAAGATAAAACGTCTAAGTTAAACAGGAAATGTAGACGATTGCCATCGAATATGGCATATGAAATTTAAAAACACTGTCCTTGAGGAAAGTTGACTGAAATCCTGATAAAAAACAAACACTTTATAAAGATTCATAGCTTTATTAAGCTCTAATTGGGAACCAGCATTTTTCAAAAATCGGCGCACTCCATTTTGTAGCCGAATTCACCTCTTCATCTTATGCGATATTTATGTAAATCGCCATCCCACCGCTGAGTTCTTCGTTTTACCAATATCTATATATATAACAGACGATAATGTCGGGTTACTAGAAAGTTCCAATACGATATTCACTCCTAAAAGGGTCCATTTTGTGAAATATTAATCAAAAACTTGTATTGTCTGCTTTGCTGTATAGATGTGGTGTACCATACTTTTCTTTCTATTTTCTTTTCGTTGTTTTGGTCTTTGACGTAAAATAAGAAAGGTTCCTGAAGGTTAGGTAAACGTTCTGAAATACAAAACGTGAAAACGAAAAATGAGAATAGACTAAAATACTTGTTCAGATAGACTACATGACCGGCGAATTCCTGTGCAGGCTAACCTAGACCTTGAAAGACCTTGAACCACAAAGAAAGAGAATATTCTCTTGATACATACAGATTACTTCACAGAAAGTGCGACGTACGGATATTTATTCACGAGTTGCAAAACTTTGGAAAACAAACGAGCTGAGCGCAGCGAACGAGTGAGTTTTCCGAAGTTTTGCAAAGAGTGAATAAAAATCCGTACAAGGCACTTTCTATGCTGTAATTTATTTATTATATATATAGCGAGAATTAAACATAGCCTTCAAATCAGTTTTATTTTTCTCTCTGTACACCATAACGGCTTATATACGCAAACAGCTCAAGACTGATCTAAATGATCAGGAGTAATAAAGTTGAGATATCAAGCTCCTTTTATAAATCACTGTCTGATTCAATCATGTGATGGCGGCGCTTCGCGCTGTGCAAAGACAAATTTGGACTCTGTTGACCTACACTGTTTATCGAAATGTTAAATGTTTCCCCTTGTATGTTGGCCCCTTGGAAAACAGATAATGCTTGCCGAGGCGATTGCTGGTTTCCCATCGACAAACTGACTTCCTCGCTTTTTTGAATGGCCAGCAATCCTGAAACTGAAGTGCTAGCACTCATGATGTTGGATATATCCCGCTGCTGTTTTTCCGAAAGTGAGCTGTAATTATTGAGGTTCTGGACCTTTTTTATTCCCAGAGATTTGCATAATATGAGTCGGAGGTACCATGTGGTCGTTTAGCTTCTGGATCATTCGCTTCCGGGCACTGTGGTTGGTCAGGTTTTCTGCATTCAAACCAGCTTTTTCAGTCATGGTTTTCATGAGTGAATTTAATTTGTTGGAGCCCATCGACGCTGCCTTAAACCAGAGTTTTGCGGAATTGGCCACTCTGGTGTAGTTTAGGGCCAAGTCTAACTTCATTTACTCTGGTCTTTTGAAAGCATACAGGTGATAGGCTTGTACAGGTTCTCTGTCACTGCCTGGGACAGAAAACATTTTTGGTTTAACTGCGCGAAAATCTTTGGGTTCGGCGCCGGTTCTTGTTTTTGTTTGTCGCCCGGTATATTCAAGAAATTCGACTCCATCTGCACTGGTTTTTAGTTGAATGTCGCCCCACTTCATATCTCTATGCTCTTTCCATCCTCTCAGGCCAAAGTGCTGGGTGTTGTTCAACCATAAAGTGTTTAATAAGGACTCTGGAGACGAAAGAACTAAAAGGTTTTTGCCGTAAAGAATATCGATCTCGTCGTCAGTCAGAGCGCGGGCCGCTTTTGACTTGTTTCCTTTGCCAGCCCTTTTCAATTCCTTCTGCTTTGCAGCTAGTGTTTCTCTGGTTTTCCTGAACTCCTGTCGGTCTATGATGGTTGTTGGATAGCCCTTCCTTCGTAAATAGCGGTCGAAGCTTGAAATGAACGACCTCAATGTTGTTGGCTCGTATTCTCCTCCGTCCCTTTTTTGACTTCCACGATAAATGCACACAGTACTTCATCGAGCTCCTTCGCTTCCAAGTTTTCAATCTCTTTATCGACTTCTTTCGTTCTTAAAAATTCTTTGAGCGAGGAAGACGTCCTTGTTTGTTTTACTGAACGTATTTTTGTTGGATTGCTCCGCAATAAACTCATCTAACGGCAATTCCAGAGGAACAAAACGTGAAGCCAAAGCCATGTTTTTGAAACACAAACTTCGAGCTGGCGCTGTTTTTTAAACCGCGCGCCTCGGAAGACATTTGAGTGCTTTGCTCTGATTGGCTAGGTGATTCCACTCTAGATGCTGATTGGTTATATTTTTCACCTGTGAAGAAAGCTGTATGCGAAGCTGACTAGACTTATCGCTTTCTTCACATGTGAAATATAGCAAATATAGAATTCTATTTCCAACGTTCACGGTATAAAATTCTCGCTATATATATAATAAAAATAGTAACGTCAATGATTGAAAGTACTATTTTTAGGTCGGCATCCCGGCCACGTAATCATCGAAGTACCTACGACTGATTACACGTGCTCGTTTCTGATTGGACAAACAGAACTGGCGGAAACTCTTAGGCTGCTTCTACGAAAATTGGAAAAGCCATGGTACTTCAGTTTCCATGACCGTATTTTTGTGGAGGATATTTTGGACTTTCAAAGTGTAGAGTTGGCATTTTGTTAGTGATTTCGTCTACAAATTTAATTAAAATGATACGTTAATTAATCACTCTAGACGGGAAATGAGTGTTTTACTGCCTACGGTGATGTTGGAAACTGAATTTGTTTTAAGGGCGATCACTCTTTCGCGCGAATAGGGAACGATAGTTTTCATCTTGTTAAAGCCATGAATAAGTATGAATGAATAAGTATATAAGAGTATTGCCTCTCTTCCACCATCCCAGATGAGTGCAAATTCATCCGTCTGCATTTCACTTGGGGATACGGCATCAACTAATTCAAAATGCTTTCCTGGCAACAGTCTGGTAGATAGATAGATAGATAAACTTTATTTTAACACGATAATAATAAAAGCTAAAAGCTTGTGGGGTCGTGTATTTAAATTTAAATTAAAATTACAATTAAAATATCTAAAATTACAATTCTTATGTTTACAGTAAAATTAATTATTTAATTAATTACTAACTAGAACTGTTACTATACTAGATGATTAAAATAAACTAACTAAAGCTAATTATATATAAAATCACTATGTCTGTGGCGGGTTGTTGAAGCCGACAGGGCATTAAAATTAAAATCTTTAAAATATGCTCTATTTACAACATGCTTTCTTAGCTCTAAAAAACTTGAAAAACTCTTCTGTTGATTGTGGTATTTAACAATGTTCCAAAGTACAGATCCCTTGTATCTGAGTGAATCCTTCATGAATCGCGAGTTGAATCTTGGTATCGAAGATAGTTGTTTTCCTCGGAGCGAATAGCCGTGACTGGAGTTGTCTAGTATCGATTTCATCAGAGGCTCGGGCAGGCTGTCGTTGTTTGCCTTATAAAATAGCCTAAGGATGTCGAGCTTATAATACAGGGAAAAGGTAGACCACTGATCATATTTGAGCACTTCATTTGACGGCATGTCCTTGGGCAAGTTGAAAATGATTCTTGCCGCCCTACAATGTAGTCTTTCTATAGAGTCTAGCATGTCAGCGTTACAACACGATCCCCATAAAACTAAACCATATTTTACAGAGGGTAGTATCACTTTAAAATAAAAGTCCTTTAGCACGGCCTTTGGGAGAAATCTGGATCGTTTCAGTAAGTTCAGCTTATTAGCAAAACTTTTCTTGGTCTCTAGTGCATGAGGTACCCAGCTTAGGTTACGATCGACAGTCATACCCAGCAGGCGCGTTTTTGTAACGCATCTAAGAATTGAGGTCCCTAGTTGTATTGGTGCATGTGGCCCCATCGGGGTTGCTTTACTGAGTAACATCACTTCACTCTTTCCTGGATGAGGTGTTAAACGATTTGTTAGACACCACGTGTATACGTCCTTACGTGAAATCAAGAATGCTAGGTCTACATGTTCAAAATTAAATCGTATTGAAACATAAGAGTAATCTCAAGTCACTCTGAGCACAGCCTGTGTCGAGAACTGGTAAGTGTATAAAAGCCGGCCCAAAAAAGAGTGAGAGCTGACAAGAGTCGACAATTCTCGCTTTTGCGTGCCCTAAAACCTCTCGTGCGCTTATGGCGCATCTCGTGTGCGCTCTTGGAGAGTTTGAATCTGCTCAAATTGTCATTAGAACCGAAGGAAGTTCTTTCTCTCACTCTTGCCTGACCTGTTACTCATAAACTGTCACTGACTATCGTGGGCTGACAAAAGAGTGAACTGTCGCCGACTCTTGTTCACGTTTGGCTTGGTCTTAAGTCTGATCTCTCATGAGCGGGAAGATATAAACAAATAGCTAAGAGAGCTGAATGATGATTACTGGTTAGCTGTAGATTCTGATTTCCTTTCGTGCAAAGGTATTTGTAAACAGTCATCGTTGTAGCTAGTAGCTAGGAAGTCTATAGTCAGCAACTTGACGGACAGCGTTTACACACTCAACTTGAAAGTGAAGATTTAAGTCAGCTATTGTCAGCGGTCTCATCGGAGCGTATATAAGAAGAATCCATTCTATATTCTCTTTCCTCGCACATCCGTGATTAGTGCGCAATGGCTGAGGCTTCAGCTGAGGTTCGACATAACCAAAGACCTCGTGCTGATCAAGCTGCAATTGTGGCCGCGCAAGCTGTTAATGCCGGCCAAGTCGTGGAACAACCATTAGTCCCACTGCCTACTGAAGAGCCACAACAACTGCCTCTGAAGGAACAACTTGAGGTATTTCATTACGCTTTGCCTAGGTTTTTTTTAGGCGTGTTGGCCTTTTTCGCATTGCACCTGGGGCAATCTGCACTGAACCAATAGATAACAATAGCCCTAACCATGAAAACAATAGAGGTGCAGGTTATCAAGGACCAATGAAAATAGAGGTTTTAATAGAACAGGTGGCCAGACCAGCCGTTGCGCCTATTTGTATACTCACCTTCACATTGCATGTAGGTCCACGTGTTTTTCTTCTTTCTTTCGCTTATTTGTTCTAGTTTAGGTTCACTTTCCCGTTTTAATGTTTTCATTGTTCTATATTTTGCCATTGCTCTGTTTTTTTTCTATATGTTGCTATACCCGCTATATTTTATTCGTTGCTATTTTCATTTCCCCGCATTCGCCTTTCATTGCGTGTGTCATCTTATCGCCCTTTACACGTGTTTGCACTCCCTTATTGTAGTTTTGGGTTTACGTTATTTTGTTTTTCTGTTTTTCGCCGTCTAATTTTTAGATATTTTTTCTACGCGTGTTTTTTGCGAGTCATAGTTTCACGGCATTCATGTTTTCCTTGTTTTTTTATGCCTGCAGCTCCCATGGGTGTTCCTTTCAGTCCCTTTTCAGCCACATAGTTTGTCACCCTGTTTTGTAGTTATCCCGAATAATTATCCCCTTGTAGACTTTTCCATTTTTATTGTTTTTGTTGCTGTGTCGTTCTAGGTTTTCTCTCTAATTTTTGCACTTACGCGGCCTTTGCGCGGCCTTTAAGCGTTCGTCTTGACGTACCATGTTGCCTTAACTTTACGGTGCTTGAGAAGGAAGTCGTAAAGTTCAAAATTTACTTCATTTTTACGGCCTCTTTACGGAGTTTTACTTACCTTAAACTATAAGTAGCTTTACGCCTTCTTCGTAAATCTGCGTAAAGTTTGCTTTGCAGCTATACGCAAATTTACGGCTTGCTGTAAAATCCTTTAAATTTCCTATTTCGTGCTGTGTGGTGTAAGTTTGAAAAACGAGTCACTTTATACATAATTTCTTGTAAGTATATCGTTCTGTTTCAATTTATACGTAAAAATCATCCACAAGGATTTATACTTATAGGATTCATTGACGGATCACTTGCAAAGTTCAAATCATGATCTTTGCTACCAACCGCTAGTTTCTTTGTCTTTTAAAAATAAATATCTCTCGGCAGGAGCTCAAAGGCAGCTACTCTTCGATAAACAAAAACTGTTTTAGTCGTTCATTTTAGCTTTCGAAAATATCTTTAGGGCACAACTTTGACGTTGATTATTGTGTACCACTATATTTTCTTATGACACGAATGAACTTTATAATCTTACGAAAGAATCGCAAAAACCATGATTATGTGATATTTAAATGCTCTTTAGTGGCTTTTAATAGCGCTAAGTAACGTCGAAACTCTAAATTATTTTTTCTTTGGTAGAAGCAAAGAGAGGCGAAAAATGTTGTATGGAGTAGTCGTGGAATGAAAATCATGGCAAAACTGAAAAAGCCCAAATATTTACTTCGGATATTAGAGTGATGCTGTCATTTAATGTGACAAATTGGACACAGTTTGAAGCCTTCTCACCAATACCTTACTGATAAGTCGTTTCATACGATCGCCGCACTGAATGAATTTCGCGACATTTGCATAATAGAGATTAGTGATGCTTTTCCTTGCCAGAGGATAGTTCTTCTGCACGCGCCGTCGAGATCATTAACACTCATAACCAATCAGTCCGATGTAGAATGGAACAAGCAATATTTTATTTAGGGCTGTTTTTTGTGGATTCCGTAATCACCTTCTAGTTTATAAGAATTAAAAGGGTTGGAGCAAATTTCCCAAACCATACCGTCACGATCAGAGATAGCAAAATAGCTAAAACATCTCTTATCGGGAAACTTGTTTTGCATACCAAAGCTGCATTTATTTATTACTTAATGGTGAAAATGGCACCTTGTATTTAAGTTATACATTTAAAACGCGTCTTGTGCGAGAGGGAGAGGAAATATGAATAAATTGTTTCTAAGTGATCGAGTCCTTAGTGGACAAGATTGGACACTGATTGCTTCCAATTCAAACGGCTTAAAGAAAGAGGAAGTCAGACAAAATAGGGATCGAAGACTTTTCATTTAGGATTTTTCCAACTCATTAATTTTGAAGCTAAAATAAATTAGCAGAATTTCAATTGGACAAATGAAAAGTATTCTAGACGGTGTCCCCGGACAATAGACTGCTTGAGATCAAACCCAAGCCCTTAACACAAGATAATGATGCCATATTCGATTGCCATCGAATATGGCATATGACATTTAAAAACAGCGTAATTTAGGAAAGTTGACTGAAATCCTGATAAAAAACAAACACCTTATGAAGATTCATAGCTTTATTAAGCTCTAATCGGGAGCCAGCATTTTTCAAAAATCTGCGCACTCCATTTTGTAGCCGAATTCACTCCGTCATTTTATGCGATACTTATGTAAATCGCCATCCCACCGCTGAGTTCTTCGTTTTACCAATATCTATATATATAACAGATGATAATGTCGGGTTACTAGAAAGTTCCAATAAGAAATTTACTCCTAAAAGACCTAAAAGGGGCCTTTTTGTCAAATATTAATTAAAAAAAACACTCGTATTGTCTGCTTTGCTGTATAGATGTGTTGTAATGTGCCGTAATTTTCTTTTTATTTCCTTTTCGTTGTTTTGGTCTTTTATTTACGTTCTTTGAGTTTTCATTTCCCGCTTTTAGAGAGACTGACTTAAAATAAGAAAGGTTCCTGAAGGTATTTAGGTGAATTTTCTGAAATACAAAACGTGAAAACGAAAAAATGAGAATAGTTTTGTTTTGAGAATTGTTTTGCACCAACTACCATAAAGGATATGCAAGGTCAATTGCTCTACTCTTTCATGCAGCTTTGCTGAGTGGTCTCTTCTGAATTCTTTTTTTTTTGTTTTTTTGTTTTTTTGATAAAACGGACTAGTCTTGCATCCCGTAGATAAACGGCTGCAGGATATTCAGAACTTATTCTAGACTTGGTAATGAAGTGTTGTCTACGACGGAAAATGGTCTCGATTTGCATAATAATTGTTGATCAACTCTTATTCACATCTAAATACAATGTTGAACAATTCATGTGGCTTTTAATATGCAAAGAAAGTAAGAGTAATCCAAGGTTACTGGGAAGAAATACGGATCATTCGCGCCAAAGGCTATACACATGGGCACCTGCCTTTAAGCTTTGAACTGATGCTCTACGCAAGAAAAAATGTTTATATTTTCATATCTCCTGCTGTTTCCAATTATATGATGATATGGTCAGCAAATAAGAGCTTCGAAAGAGCTTCGATTGTCAGGAGCCATGAAGTTCAAAGTTAATTGCAATTGTTTTATTTTCATTAAACGTTATATTTCGAAACAATATCCGCATTGATTGGAACACTAGATCGTTAGTATTTGATTACAATTAAAGGGCTGTTTTCGAACTGCTTAGAAAATACCAACTCTTAATTTAATCACCTTCTATGATTTCCTTTTAAAATCTCTTTCCATATCTCCATTCAGTATGACTGCTCAGTTATCCGATTTTAGAAAACCAGGATTTACTCCTGCGTTCCTAATACTAGATGTGAGTTAAAACACCGGAGATATACAGAAAAGCATATTATTAAATGTGGCACGTTATAGATAATTAAACATCCAATGACAGAGCGAAAACATTCAAATAATAACTCAGTTTTACATCTATTTTAGGATTGTAATTAATGACGGAAATCAATTTAGCTTGTTCGACGACTGAGTAACGTGTAACTGACATCTTTCGAACGTTACTTTGTTGGTTTTAAGGGAAAATCCTATAATGTACCCAGGATATCGTGTTCGAGAGCGAGCTCAAAGATGTGCCTTTGATACAAGGAAGGATTAACGGTTAGTTTATATCGATTAGATATTCCATTGGCTTGAGGTATACAGTATAGACCACACTGCAACTATTTTCTTTAAATAATGTATTTTTTCTTTTTTGAGGTATTACGCTTTTAGCTAATTTTGTTTACACTGTTGTTTCAAGCGGTAGATTGTTACAATATTGCTGACCGTTTTCTAAGCTGAAAGCGTTTGGCTTAATCCCCCATGTTAACATATATATATGTATTGTTGAGCGAGAAAGAAATTATGTCATCACCAAATAAACTAGTCAGCGTTATTTATCACAACGTATTGACATTATTCATTTACTTGTCGTTTATATGTGTAGCTTTTAGAGGAAAGATTTAGTTCGATAACGTCCATAAAACGTAGCTTAAGACAGGAACGCATGATTGTAACATGCATTACAGTTGAAAAGCGGAAAGAATTGAATTACCAACAACCGGTTGTAAGCAGGTGCTAGCGTATTTTTGGCGCCAATAGTAGCTTGTTAAGTCGTCTTTTTGCCGCCATCATTGAAGCTATTCTATGCTGATAAACTTCAAAGACTGTTCGCACCACAATGTCCAGAAAATAAAACGTTTCAAGTCTATTTTTTCATAATTTGTGTCGAGGTTCATGAAATTGTACGACGTCAACACAGCGGGTAAATCTTAGGTTTATTCTGATTTACATAAGTGGATCTCACTTATTATCACTTCTCGTTTGACTTCATTTAACTCAGTTTTTGCCGTATTTATCGAAATATTACTCATTTAAGGAAATATATGTTTACAAAAGAAATATCTCAGTCTAGCTTTGGTATTTTTCTGCCAAATTTTAAATAAGAAATCACTGGGAACAACCTTGCAACCGTTCATTTGCAGACACCTCCCGGTGAAAAATGCAAAACCATAACAAAATTTCACAAAATTTCACAAGATTTTTCACGTTTTAACTCAAATGAAAGCAACATACGCTTTAATTATGAGTGATGTCTGTCGCTTTTTCTTCAAAATGTGTACGAGTAAACAGTTAGGTTATGTCCAACTTAGGAGCACCGGCGACCTTCTATTAGTGAACCACAATAAAGCGACCTGTAACGTCTGGATCGAAGGAATATTCGTTCCTGCGAGACTGAACCGACGTCGCAATTCACGATAAAATGTCACTTCGGGACTCGTTGCTGATCTTCAAAGCCCTATCGCGCTATATACACTGAGAAAACACCTCATGCTAGAAATGAAAATGCTTTTTTTTCCTTCAAAGAAAACGGGAGGCCTAAACGGATACAGTTATATAAAATTTTCCTTTATCTTTATCTTTGCCTAATGATATCATAAGGTGTCTCCCGACTTTGCCAGTCAGACTTTCTTAGTCATCCTATATTATAAAACTTGTTTAATTAAACCTTTTCATAAGTCTCATAAGCTAAAATTTCAACTTCAAATTTGAAACGGTATTTTATTTTCCTGTTAAAACCTGATGATTTGAACACATACGAGCCCACATCAACAGAAAATTAGAAGCTGCTCACAGTTCATGCACAGTTTGTGTTCATATTTTGTTTATCAGGCCGGCACTTTCTTTACATTGTTTAGAAGGTGCGCTAATGGACGATGTAGTTCTCTGTAATTTTTAACACTCAATATCTCATTTAGAGCCATTTTTAAATAGCAAACAAATGCCAGCTTTCAGTGCCGCATGCTGGCATTTAGAGAGGCCTAGGTCACAGTGCAGTCTGGATTCGTTACTACCTCATGATCAAAAGCTCCTCTTTCTTCTAAATTTGTGTGTATTATCCTCATTTTATCTGAGCCACGTAGAGATGTTATAGCAAAAGCAGTGCCTTTTTTCCTCGTTGTTTTAAAGGAGCTGTCACCTATTTTTAGTATTAATTTAAGAAGAAGCCAAAAGACATGTTTTTCAGTCTTGGTGGAAACCTAAACTAATGATCCAGTTTTGTTTAAACCTAACACCGCTAGAGCACTAAAACTGTAGATAAGTGCCTTTGGCCACGGATGGTTAGGATGTAAACGGATTGTAGCTTGAAAAGAAAATCGGGCTGCTTCTTGTCAAGTTTTCCTCATTTCTGGCAAAAACCATCAAAAACTGATTTTGTGTTGTTCTCCTTTCAAGAATTCACTTTTTATGTTCCTCTTGGAGTTCAAAGACCATAGCCCATTTAATACTCTGGAATTGTTCATGGCCAAGGCCGAACCACTGACCATCTTGTTCCGCAGACAGTCTCGTGCAGCCGACCAATTGAACAGAACGTACGAGCGGTGCTTAATTTGTTACCGTTATTTGTTGAGCTTCCACTTTCGTTCAGTTAGTTTTATCCATTAAGCCTGTAAATTTATGATGAAGAATAGCGTAACTTTTTTAACACCTACCATCAGACGTGGGAAAACAAACTGTCAAGGGAAAACATAGAAAAGACACAACTAACTACACCTAGCAACGGTACCAATTAGTCTTTAAAAGAACTTTAAAGAGAAGTTCAAGATTTGAAGAAAGGTTCATTAGCTAGAGGGAGTTAATTGTGCCTTGCTTTTGAAAAATGGCAGCGTAATAACACAAATCAGTTCAGCTATTCTTTAGTTAAAGGAAGCACACTATTATCAAACAGAAAAAAAAAACAAAATAACCGAGGTTCAGAATCCAGATGTCCAAACAATTGGATTTTCCCATGGGAAGAAACGAAATGTGCTTTGTAATTTGCGATCTTTTAAGAACGTTAAGGGCTTCGTGAAGAATTGTTTGAGCTTTTGTGTTTTTCTCGTCCCGTTTGATACTGTCTTTTCGTTTAACTTGGCTCCAAATTGTGAAATTTTCAATGGGCAAAATGTGAAGTTTACAAGACAAACCGATTGTGCCAGTACCTCGTTCAGTGGCGATAGATACAGGATATAGATCATTCTGACTGCTGTTTTGGGACGTGGATTACATCATGTCTCACCTTTAGGTCCGTTAACCAGCTTTTCTCTACATTCACTGTCTTCGTAGCTAATAATTTCCTCCTTGACTACACGATGTTATTTGAAATAGATTAACTTATAATAACTGCTACGGTGAACATATGCCCTTCAGTTTACATATTTACACTGTTTTGTCTATCCTGTATCCTTGTAGGTTCGTTTTAGGACATTATTTAAAGCAGGGGGGAATGAAAAATTGGTTTGTTGTACAAGCCATAAGACATAGCCTGCATTGCCCTCGATTCGATTAGGGCAATATAAACTGATAGTATCTTAATGTTATGTATCGGTCAATTCATGTTACAGCTACTTCATTCCGTACCAGGGTAACATCATGGCATTTACCATTTTTTATCTCCTTGCAGAGGTTCAGAGGGTTTACATAGCCATGCTCCTGGTAGATGCACTAGTGGAACTTCTGTTCTTTCTTCACGTCTCTATTCTTCTTTGGTGAGTGTAAATGGACATTTTTAAGACATGAAATTATCAAGTTGATTCTAGTAAACTTTAAGCCTCATGTTTAAAATGAAAACTTCGTCATGAATGTAAACTATTCGAAACCAGCGAGTCATGCTAACCTTTTTAATGTATTTTGATATTAATCATCGAAGTGTCAGTTGACAAGTCCTGATTAACTGCTAGCCGATATAATGACTGTCTTAATTGCGCTTTCATTTAAGTCTTGCTGCATAGTGGAGTGCTTTTTAATCACTCGTTAAGAGCCACTGAATTGCAATACGAATTAAGTCAGCATGTAGGTTTAACGAGGCCCCAACTCTGGGAAGACCACAACCGAGGGTTGAAACATATAAGTGGTCAATGTTCTGTAAACGTCAGTAAACCGAAAGCGAAAACGTTTTCTGTGACTTTCGTGATTTGCACACAAGCCATAGTAAAAGGATTCGATAACGCAAGCTTAACTCTACCGAACAGAATTAACGCTGTTTGTCTGCAACCTTCACCAAACCTTGCTAGGACATGATATAATAAAAAATTTTTCTGCACTTTTTTAATTTAAAAGCAAACTTTCCGTATGTTTTGTGGAATACGTGGTCTGAGTATTTCTTACGGGTTCCTTCAATTGTACCTCGGCGTTGCACTGCACGTCTACTCCTCAGCATGCTGGACTTTTGAGTTTTGGTTGCTATCAAAGACCATGATTGCTTTTTCGTTCTCTTTCAGTAACGGTTTTGCCTTGAGAAACAATACAAAGCTAAACAACAATTTCAGTACAACAGTTACACCTCCAGTAACTGAACCTCTCTCCAACCCTCCAAAGTCCTTCCTACCCACCAAGTAAGTGATTAATAGGTCTGTGTCTAATGCTAGTGATCACCTATGACCGAAGTCACCAACATGATTGAGTGATTGCTTGTGGTTGTTGGTAATCATATGGAAACCTGCTTTACAAAATGGTTCTTTTTTTTAGGATTTAAAAATTCTTTGTTGTAATCGATCGCCGAAGGTCACGACCGATCGCTAACGAAAAACAGCCTCAATAAAACACATCAAATTTGAGCTGGACTGCAACCCACACAGGTTCATAAGAATCAAGAAACCTTGAAGTCTCCATTTCCTTCTAAGATACTTTATAGCATGTTGTTAGATCTGTTATGTTTCAGTTTCTTTTAATCAAAGTTCACATGAGGATACATTACCAAAGTTTGCTTTGGATTGCCATATGCGTTGTGTAACACTGTTAATACGGTTTTTTAAAATCTTGATTTGATTTGATTTGATTTGATTTTTTTTATTTTTTTGTTAAGGAGTCCTGAAGGGAAATCTTCTGCAGGTCATAATTACACTGAAGGAATAAAACCAGCAAATACACCACCGTGGTATGTCACTTACCCATGAATGAATATTCAGTCCTTGGTGATGTTTTTGTGCTTCTTGTAGTGTGTGGCAGTAGGCTTGACAGCTTAAGATACATGTAAGTTAATGTTCTCGAGCTAACCGATCAAACTGATAAAAGATGCATTGAAGTTATTGTGATGACAATGTGTAGCTGATCCGTGCATGGTCTAAGGCAGCGGCTGTCCAAAATAGCTCAACAGATTCGCTCTGACGAAGGGCTAACGCTCGAAACGTCAGCTTTCAATCTCTTTACGGTGGCCAATCTACCTTATCAACCCAGTTGATAAATCCAGAATTTTGTGTATCCAAAATAGCTGTCCGTTTTAGCCATGAATGATTGTTCTACTTTCAAAACGTGAACATGATCAACTAGTCGTCGGTTGATTATATGATTGATGATGCATTGAATTCCTCTTTCCGGTCTATCTTCTTTAAGAAATACTGAACAATGAGTGATTTGCAATAAATTGACAGTACTTGACCTATTTAACAAGTTAATTTTTGCCTTTAGGGAATACCATCTAAAGTACGAGGAGCTGGTCATACCAGGAAGAAACGTTTCTGACATTCTAGAAATTGTATTTAAGAACTACGACAAAAGGATCCGTCCATTCTATGGAGGTAATTATGATTACTTAAACCTTATTTATTTACTGAATGGACTTTTTCTTTGCGTGTGACGCGTAAAAAGCCTTTTATAAGAATTGCATTGACATGGTTTCGTGATCTGATGCTTTATTCGCAGTGTACCTATAATAATACTTGCCTTTCGTATTTAAGTAGTGTTACACTGTTTATGTTGCATTTTTGTTGAATTATAGCAATCGTTCTTTTTTTTCTTCAGTTCAAACACTCCATGTTGACTTGGACATGTTAATTCTATCATTTGGAGAAATCAGTGAAACCAGCATGGTAAGAAGAAGCTGTATAATATTGGTGTGTTTCAAATCTAAAAGAAAGCGAATAGTTATGGCACAACTTTGGCGTTGCCGATAATCTAGATAAAGCTGATGAGAGCTCAAGTTGCAAGTCTGGTTACAAAGTTTTGACAACTTTTTGATAACTTTTTATACCTCTCGTTAAAACTGACCAATCAAATTCCAAACATACCAGAGAAGGAGTCGTAGGCGCAAACGACGAACTTGGCAACACCTCCTCTCACAGTTTCATGTTGATTTACTAATTGACACAGAAGCCATGAAAAAAAGTTTAAAAATTGTCTAAAAATCAATAAAAAGACTTTGTACAAGTGGCACAAAGGGAATGCACGTAGCACCCGACGTGAGCAACAAAAAAGTTCCGTAAACAATTTTTGCGTCCAGATTTGGCTCAAACCGTTATGTCCCTAACAAATTCTAAGTTAGGATTAAACATAATTATAGCTTTCTGGCCAAACAAATAACAATTTCATTAAAAACGCTTTTATCAGCAGACTGGTTGACATATCTCTCTCCTAAAGCAAGGAAATTAGGCGATAGTCAATAAATGACCACTCACTATGGGCACATCAATTGCAATCATTTTCTTAACATTTGAATAAAGAAGCAACATAAATACTGAAATTAGAGCGTTTTTTAAATTTTCAGGATTTCGAAGTAGATTTGTACCTTGGGCAATTTTGGCAGGATCCTCGATTAGCTTTTGGCATCAACAGAACGATAATCCTCGGGGGAGCGGCATGTGAAAAGTTCTGGTTGCCAGATACGTTTTTTGTGAACTCGATTGATACAAGGATACACAAGATGGTCTTCGCAAACAAGAAAATATGGATAAACCTAATAAATGGGACCATGATGCTGAGTGCAAGGTTTGACATCATATTATATATCATATCCCACTGATCATATCATTTCATATCATATGATATCATATCGTATCGTATCGTATCGTATCTTATTATTCAACTGCGTTCAGTAGAGTACAAATAACACCCAAAACGAGTATAAATATCCCACGGTATTTGTACTCCAGAAGACCGGTTTGACAGGTTTTCTACAAGGCATTAGGCTTACAAGGCATTAGGCTTACAAGGTGAACGATGAAAAAATGGCCGGAACGCTCTTTTTTTCCCGAAGAAAACAATGAATGCTTACCACATTTTGAGGTTTTTAACGAAAATGAGTTCCTAGAGGCAAGCAATGACCAAGATGACGGTGAAACTTCTCTATTTATTGAAGAAAATCGAAACGTAAATACAACAGAAAAGGCAAAAACTGACCTCAAGTCCGTTAAAGAAACAAGGGCCATTGAAGAAATTCCCGCCGAGGAACTTAACAATCTTTCCTGTCATTTGTTTGTCAAAGTCAGGAAACGGAACCCATCTTTTCTCAGGAGCTGTCTTAAACAAATCCACAATTGCCGTCAGTCAGAAATCTCCACCGCTATCTCTTCCAAATCCGTCGACGCGTGGTTATTGATTCGGACGAAGATGACTGAGCTTGAGGTGCATTTGGATTGTTAACAAGTTGCTGTTTAAGTGGCAATGTCTGTAAGAGCGGTCCACTGCATTTCGTGTCAGAAAAAAGTTTTCCCTCAAACTTTGCCCTGTAAACCATCTTGGGTCACAAGTTATTGAAACGGGTTTCGTTTTGGGAAATACGTTAAAACGTTTTTTTTAGAGCCCACAACAGTGAGAGCGGCAAAAGGCGTAAATTAACGCCAGGCCAGACACGCAAATTGCGTAAGTTGGCGACCTCACTACTTAAAAACCAAAACAGGCAGGCAAAAAGTGTTATTATTTTTAAGTTAAGAGGTCCTTCAAGGGTGTAAAGCGCATGTTCAATTTCATTTGTTTTAAACTGGAAGTTCGTGATAATTAACATATTAACTCACGTCTGAACGTTCTCTGAAAACTCCCAAAAGTACCCTGTCTTCTCCGGCATTTATTTCACAAGTCCAGACCGAGTCGCTCTAAATTCCTATTGAATCCTGTTAATGAGATGTCAGAGAGCACAGAAATATAAAAATACGTTGCGCTTTTTATCTTCCTTTACCACAGTGACTTCGACCTTCTGGTGATTTTTGTCGAATATGATGCATTATGCAAGTTAGGTTGTTGAGCAAATTCAGATTGTGTTAAAATAAATAGGTTCTAGATTTTAAGATTTCTCCATTTCATGTCATAAATACAGGAAAGCATACACAAATACAAGTTTCGAACTGTTCAAATTGATAAAATAAGCGAATTACCAAGTCCTGATCTTTGGATGCTTCCGAAGAATTGCGTGACTTGCATTATGCAAATTAGGCTGTCTGCTTAACTTGGCCGTTCTTGTAACCGTCGCAAAGAAACCTTTCTAATTTTTTGGATCCCTCTGTTTTTTTAATTGAACAGTAAAGAAGTGTTAAGACTTCATACAATTTAGGTAGAAAACCTTGATGATGAATTCAGCTAGTTACAGTACTGACTTGTATAACTCTGTTTGGAATGAAATGGACATCTTGTAACAATTATTGTGTTCTGGTGGGTAAAAATGAATCTCTACTTTTTTGTTGTCTGGTATTGATTTTTTATGCCTACATTTTGCTCTTTTGATCTTCCTTTTCCACAGCGCCTACGAACTTTTGGTGCTTTTGTCCCGGGGATTTTGTCAAGCGCTTTGCTTTGTTTATACAAACGCTTGAGTCAAACTAGGTTGCTTGCGTTGAGCAAACGAAGTAAAAATACAGTGCCGATATTTGGATGCTTTGGGGAAAAATGTGACGAAAATTATGCAAACTATATTTTCTGCCAAACGTAAAATCAGATTATATAAAGAAACTTGTAACTTCTTGTTTGATTTGAAATGGCTGAAGCTACGTCTTGGTGGGTTCCTCTTTCAGGGATAGTCAGATAGCCTTTTTTAAATATAAAAACAGTGCTCTGATTCGTTTTGTTCTTTCAATCTGTTTTATTGCATTTATTGCACAATGCGAATAATAAGAGAATAAATACAATATCAGAATCGCAGGAACAACCACGAAGCCTTAGCTTTTATGGTATTTTCAGGCTCAGGCCTGAAGTGGCCAAAAATTACTAGAAATTATGGTTTTACAGTCAAATAGTAACCTCCGACATTATTAATAAATGCTTGTCAGACAATTTTTCATCTGGGTACGTCAACAGTACTCAACACAAGAAAAAGGGTTTGTGCATAAGCTAGTACCATTCTTCGCTCGGTGATGTCCTAAGGGCGGGAAAAGCCCTGGGAGTACAAAGGTCACATCTAGGCTTTTCCTGAACCCAGAACATGATCGCTTAATTAAGCGATGATTCCTTATAATCCAAAGAATTCAAAAGAAATGAGCATGGTTCAAGTAAGCTGTTCAAAGAAAAGTAGTTCGTTGTTTAAGTCGAGAATTTAGCGATTGCACCGTCGTCTGGGATGTGCCCCCACTCGAAGTTAGCACGGTTCCAAGAAGCCTCCAGTTCATTAAGAGCTAGGTCGTTAATGAGAAAAGTAGTGATCTTATTTAAATTTGGTCAAGAAATCAAAATGCGTGATGCAGAATGATGCTGAATTAGGCTTTTTTGTTTTCGTTGTTGAAGCTTGTTTATATCAAAATATACAATGATATTGAATTCTTTTGATTAAAAGAAAAAAAAGGAGCCAGAACGCTGTTTTTATAAAGAAAGGCCATCTAACTATCAATGAAAAAGGAACCGATCAAGACGCAGCTTAGCCGTTTCAAATCATACATCGACGAAAGAGAGATCCAAAAAGTTACAGTTCTCTCATATAATAATAATCTCGTTCAACGTTTGACAAAAAATGCAATTTGCATACTTTTCGTCACATTTTAACCCAAAGCATTCAAACATTGGCATTTTATATAATTCGCGGTAAGTTTGCTCAAGCGTTTGTATAAACAAAACAAAGTGCTTGAAAAGCCCCTTGACAAAGGAAGATCAAAAGAGCAAAACGTAGGTATAAAAAAATCAAAACCAGACTACAAAAAAAGTAAAGATTCAATTTTATCCACCAGAAGAGAACGATGCACTTGTCATCAGCTTCTCCCGAGGTAGGGGGGGGGGAACCTGGGCCATATGTGGGGGAATCAGGGACTTTGTGGGAACTTTGCAACAAATTCAAATGACGCCCCAACTCGCGGGGAAAATGTGGGGACTTTGCTTCTAGCAAGGCGAGAGGAGCTTGGAAGCAAGTTGTGTTTTCGCTCAATTGAAGAAAAGAATGCGGGGAAGAACGAGAATGTGTGTGTTAAAATCCGTCGATTATTTTTTGTTTTTTGTGTGTGCAAGAAATAGACCTTCCGTTAAATAATTCTATGAACAGGACAGTAGAACAACTTGCGGAGAATTCAGGAGAGAAAAAAGAACTGTTCAAAGAACTTAAGGTGGCTCCATACAGTTTCTCATCAGTTTCAACAGACAAATATACAAAACTTTTTTGATGATTTTCAGGACATTGATTTACATTTCACTAGGGAAAAGCTACAAAAGCAACTAGCCTAGCCTTTATACTTTTCAAAAAAGTCACAATTTCTGGGCCTGGCCCGTTTCCATGGCAACCACTGATATAGTTGTTTGGCTCATTTTTTAAGCTTACCCAGTTTCTTCACGTCATTTCTTGGTTTTTACACAGTGAATTTTGGCTATTTTTGTTGTAAAGATGTTGTCGTTTGAGAAGTCTCAGCTTGCAAAGCTGTGAGAAACTTTGTACATAAGTTTTGTCAGAATAGTAGATTTCCGTTTTCGACGATTAATGCAGAAGTGCATGTACAAAAATTACTCTTACTTTAGTGTGACTAAAAAACGCAAAAATCCTACAAATGTTCCAATTTTAAAAAAATTTCACCGAGTGGAACACGCGCAATTAGCGTTTGAAAATGCCTCAAAACCCACCTTTTTTCTTCACGTTACCAAAATAAAAATTCTTCAAGTTACGGGGTTGCGCATGCTCATGATTCCTTTTGCGTGGACGAGCGTGGACAGCACGCGGGTAAGCGGTAGAAAAGCTTTTCTAAAGCTTTTCTTTCCAAAGAACAACATTTTTCTGGACAAACGCTTTCCTTTACTGTAAAGGATCCATGTGACCAAAAAATTCGCAAAAATAAAGAAAGAAACGAACAAACAAACAAAAAAGAAGCAAATTTATACCGATTCGCGATATAAAAACTCGAACGAAGCCGCCACTTTATTGCCAGCAGCAAAACATTTCCTTTAAGGTTTCCAGAACGCGGAATCATTAAACCACTTTCAGTTTCATTTTTACCATTAACTGATTACAACCGTTCTTCAAGAAAAAACTAAAGCGGTCATGTTTGCTCTTAGAACATCTTTTGGTATGCTACCCGAGAAAAGCAGGGAAGCTCGTTCTTTTTATGTTGTAAGCTCAATATTTTGTCTGCCGAGACCCGCGTTGTTTCTTAGCGGCTACTTGCGTGTTTGATAACTGCATGGAATAGCAAATAGTATATAAATAAGCTTTCAATTTATATTTAAAGGCAGACGTTGGAGAAAGGGAACAAAAATGTCCACAAGAAATTATACGTTTTGAAAAAGACTACATTATTTTTCTGCAAGGTTCAACAAGTCAACAGAACGCCTGCGAAACGGCGACTGTTTTAGAACCGGCCGTCAACTCGATACTCATCCTTTATTCGTTCACTGAATGCCGTCATTCTAGGCATAATTTTTCGTAAAAATAAAAATTGTATTTAGCTTAGGTACAATTGAACTTTTTTCGATTTTCGGTTTTATTTTAGACCACCAAAGTTTTTGAAGTCGCACATTGTCAACACAAGTGAAACTTAGATCAAAAGCTACTGGTGACTGTTAAATAGACACTGAAATATAAGTGTCCTTTTGAGTTTCAACTTCTATCAAAATTCAGTGACAAATGTTACCTCGTTACAAGTGTGTAATCTATTCATCGCTCAATAAAATTCACAAGTCAGCTGTATTTTGCTGAAACCGTATGAGAACGGCCGTAGAGACAACTTACCCGACAAAAAATAGACGGCTTGTTAGAAAGGCAAAAACTAAAGCAATTTTCGAAAAAATTACTTACACTTAGGCTCGATCCAAACAAACGTAAGCTTCTCATCCCAGAGATTCTCGACAAGTGACCTGGACAGCACTGATATTTCAAGTTGAGAATGGAAAGAAGTTCTTCACGCATAATTCTTGAAGGCGCGTAATAATTCCTGCGACGTTTTCAGTCCTCTCTGTGTTGCTTGAACTTAAAGATCACAATCAATCCAGTCCTACAATCGTAGAACAATCGTAGGACTGCAACTGTCAGCTACAAAAGCGATTAAACTAAAGGCTTTTCATAATTTCACTGCTATGTGCTCGACAGGTTTTGAAAAGGTAAGCCATAAAGATGCCTCAATCAGACTTTGGAAAAGTTCGCCTGGGAGGTTGATTGGCACATGTCATCTGACTTGGACAGTCGCGCTCCTCACGCGCGCGCTTGTGCCAATTTAGTTCCCATTCCTCGCGCGCTGAAAAACTATATGGAGCCACCTTAAATGAAGCGCGTAAGTTAAGTAGGACTAAGCTTTCGTGAAGTTAAGTGCGTAGTGTTTAAAGGCATGCAGTTAATGAGCCATGATCATAGTATGTTCTTTATTATCATGATTACCATTTGCCTATGCAGTTGTAATGGGACAGGATTTGAAAAACTATTTGGGACCAAAAAAAAATTGTTTTTCAACAAAAGTTTACGGTCTCGAGCGTTGGCTAACTAAGGAGCCGTCGACAAGTATTCACAAGTTCCCCGCTTGACGTCCACTGGACGTTAAGGTCGGACCCCTCATCCCCACCCCCACCCCTCCTTAACGTCTACTTAGAATTTTCACCTTCCCGACGTCGCCTGGAACGACGTTTAATAGTCTGATGAACGCAGTTTGCGAGACTACTGATGTGTAAAACAGCTGAAACGTTATTTGTAGATGTGCTTTAGAGTATTTAAAAAGACCGACAGTTCCTCGAACCTGTTTTGCTAAGACGTCTAAAAGTTATGCCCACTTTGTGACTTTGCACGGCTTTCTACGGGAAAAAAAGGATCGTAGGCCGGTGAGGGTAGAACATCAACAGGCCGCCACGTTTTAAACGCCTTTTTTAAATGCCATTTCTGGTCTGAAATTCGTGTGATCGATAAGTTTAGAGTTTCGGCATATTCTTTTGCGAGGGAGAAGAGAATATAGCTGCCATTTTGTTTCAACACGTTTCTTGTCCAAAGATGTCAGTTTTAAAAGTAGATCTGACCACGGAAAACCACTGAAATGTAATGTTCATCAGCTGACTGTTCTTCGATAGTGCATTGTGTTTCTGTGGCTTTTTATGTTAAACGACCCTAGTGAGGAGATTTATTTGCCGTTTATTTGACATGCTTCTTTGTGAATAAAGCGAACACGAGAACGTTGACTTGTGTGGAACTTCTAGGACGAAAAACTAATAATTTCGTATTTGCTCGAAATGCCCCGCGTTAACGTCCAAATCTCGAGTCTCCCCACCCCCACTTAACGTCCACTGGACGGCCCCTAACTGACTGTTCAAAGGCTAAAATGAAGGGCGTCTTCAAGTCTTATTGGGTGTTTGGCTTCCCCCTAAAATACTGGAGACTTTGCTAGGAAAAAATCCTCCACTGGTTTGGAAATACAAGACTTTGAAATGGACAATTAGCAAAGTCCCATATCAGCCCGGGGACCCTTGCCCCCACGTGGAAGCCCACTGTTACAAATTGTCCATTTCATTGCAAACAGAGTCAGTATACAAAGGACACATGAATACAAGTCAATACTGTA
The DNA here is from genome assembly GCA_964030785.1 of Siderastrea siderea. Classification (NCBI taxonomy): domain Eukaryota; kingdom Metazoa; phylum Cnidaria; class Anthozoa; order Scleractinia; family Rhizangiidae; genus Siderastrea; species Siderastrea siderea. The sequence goes on along the minus strand of OZ034968.1, from coordinate 16,680,161 downwards.
ACCAGCTGAATTTCTACCTACAGTGCATGTAGTCTTTATATTTCTTTAATATTTAATTAAAAGAACAGTGGGATCCAATAAGTTAGAAAGGTTTTTTGCGACGGTTACAGGAACGGACCAAGTTTAGCAGACAACCTAATTTGCATAATGCGAGTCACGCAATTCTCCGGAAGCATCCAAAGATCAGGACTCGGTAATTCGCTTATTTTATCAATTTGAACAGTTCGAAACTTCTATTCGTGCGTGCTTTTCTGTATTTATGACTTGAAATGGAGAAATCTTAAAATCTAGAACCTATTTATTTCACACAATCTGAATTTGCTCAACAACCTAATTTGCATAACGCATGCGGTCATATTCGCAAAAACTACCAAAAGTTCGAAGTCACTGTGATAAAGAAAGATTAAAAGCGCAAGGTATTTTTATATTTCTGTGCTCTCTGACGTCTCATTAACAGGTTTTAATAGGAATTTAGAGCGATTCGCTCTGGACTCGTGAAATAAATGCCGGGCAAGACAGGATACTTTTGCGAGTTTTCAGAAAGCGCTCAGACGGGAGTTAATATGTTAATTATCACGAGCTTCCAGTTTAAAACAAATGAAATTTAACATGCGCTTTACACCCTTCAAGGACCTCCTAACTTGAAAATAATAAACCTTTTTTCCTGCCTGTTTTGATTTTTAAGCAGTGAGGTCGCCAACTCATCCAATTTTCGTGTCTGGCCTGGCGTTAATTTACGCCTTTTGCCGCTCTCACTGTTGTGGGCTCTAAAGAAAACGTTTTAACGTATTTGCCAAAACGAAACCCGTTTCAATAACTTGTGACCCAAGATGGTTTACAGGGCAAAGTTTGAGGGAAAACTTTTTTCTGACCCGAAATGCAGTGGACCGCTCTTACAGACATTGCCACTTAACTCTGTTTGACTTGACTTTTGAGTTCTGTTTGTTCTGTCGAGTTCTTTCTTTTCGTAGTTTTACTCGGTGACCAAGAACTTTGTTGTTAATCTAATTGTTAACCCGAAAATAATTCAGTTTTGCCTTGTTCCATCTTTGTTTTCCTTGCAAGTTTGAAATAAAATCACGACGCTTCGCTCGATTGACAGGTTTGACAAGTTTTTGTTTTTGACCAATCAACAATCACCTCACATCATGCGCGCAAAACCTGGCCCCGCTGGCCCGCTCACTCGCTGCTCAGAAGTCACGTTAGTTTGTCACGCAATTCAGACAGTTTATAAGCGGACCACTTTCCATTTTGTAGCAGAGTTGAATATTAAATCCCTTTTTAGACGGTTTAGTGTGTAGTATCGTGGGATATTTTTACTCGTCTCTTTTATTTTGACTCGCCCTACGGGCTCGCCAAAAGACGGCGTAACTCGTAAGAATATCCCATGATACTACACACAAAACCGTCTAATAAGATATATATATCGTATCATATCGGCATATCATATCATATCATTTCATATCATTGTCGATAAAATATGAAACAATTTTATTTTTGATACATACATTGTTCGATATATTTTAAGCAAAGGCACACCCAGGCCAGTCAGGTCTAAATATCTTTGATGACAAAGTAAAACACTGTGCGGTACTTGTGACTAAGTACGCATCCGTTCCTTAACTTGGGTTCCCCGGATGTGATTCTAGGCTATCAAAGCGTTTCCTCCAGTTGCCTCCCTTGTAGTTCGTTAGTACCCATTTACTTGTGTATATCTGGGTAGAGAGAGACAATGTGAAGGCGACAACACAATGGAAAAGCCAAGGACTCGAACCACGGACCATCAGGTCAAAGGTCACTGACCACTCGACTCTGCCTCTCATTTTTTTGGGCATGCATAACAAACTTATGCTGTGGTTAATAGTGCTTTTTACTTGATATTAACAGGCTTGTAACAAAAAACTCGTGCAAGTTGGATCTAAGAAACTATCCATTAGATGAGCAAACTTGTCACCTGGCTTTTGAAAGCTGTAAGTCCCAATTGACCGCTGAGTCATATATGAGCATCTTTAAAATAACGCTTATTATAAGAATTCTGCTGGCGTCAATTGTCAGTGAGACGAGCATTCATTTAAGTAGTACAATTGATTCTTTAAAAGCGAGGCGCAAAAACCACGCGGAACTTTCCTTTCATATGGAAATGACATTTCCAGGAAGGCATTTTCGACATTTTGGTCTCACCTTCAAGAGGACGTCTCAAGTTTATGAAAATTTGGAAAAATCAAAATTCCCTTTCCTTTCCCTTTCCCTTTCCTATTCCTTCACGGCCAGTGTGTCTGTCTGTCTGTCTGTCTGTCGGTCGGTCGGTCGGTCGGTCGGTCGGTCGGTCGGTCGGCCGGTCGGTCGGTCGGTCGGTCGGTCTGTCTGTCTGTCTGTCTGTCTGTTTGTCTGTCTGTTTGTTTGTTTGTTAATTTTGTTTGTTTGTTTGTTTTTTTCATTTTAGTCACGCCAATACATATATCAGTAGAGTCTATTTGAATAAATTCAGTTAGTTTAAAGACAACTCTGTTTTGGGTTTTAGTTTCATACGAGGAGAAAGACTTAACGTACAAATGGAGATCGGAGGTGGAGAGTGACATATTTATTTACGACAAGGAGATGGCACAGTTTGACATCGTGAGTGCCAAGAGATATCTTAAGCACCCAGTTTATCATTCTGGTAAGTGCTGTACTCTCAGTGTCTATCCCTTTAGCAGGAAACTTAACTTTGTGTTACCAAATTTGATGTCGAGAAAAAAAAAAGAAATTGGAAGAAAGTTTCGGTAAATTTTCCAAATTAGTGTAAATTCAGTGTCGCGAATTGTCGCCTCTCCAAAATCGCGAAATTCAGATATAGCAAAAATTCCTGTGGCAAGGTGTTTACATCATTTAATAACAATCCTCTCTAATCTAATTATTTCTTTTTCTGCTGGTTGTCGAAGCAACCAACTAAGTATTTTGTGGCCACGTCAGCATCTTCTTGTGGGCTTTCCGTAAGTGTTCGAGTTGGTTTCATTCATGTTCGACAGATTTTCGCTATTTCCAAGAGAGGAACTTCACCCTCACATCGGGCTACGTCGTGGACAGTTTTGCGTTAAGTGATAATTTTTAGGTTGAGCCTCAGCGGTTTAATTTAGGGAAGTAATTTTTTACTACCCATTTGGCAGCGAACTGTTTCGTAATGGACATAATTTGTTAACAGTTCGCGTCAAGATTTATTCATATTATGATGTCACCAACGAGAAGCAATTTCTCGAAGGTTTTCTTGGATTAGAAACCGAAACCAAGAGATTTTGTCCGTGGCAAGGTTATTTACCCTTAACTCGAACATTTCTTAAGCTTCCAGTCCTCCTCTCTTATCTCTTTCTTTGTTCCGCAGAAATGTTCTCAGGATTGACAGCTACTACGATATTTCGCCGCCGATCGATGTATTACATCTTCCAAATGTACATTCCATGTGTTTGCGTCGTGGCTCTCTCTTGGGTCAGCTTCTGGATAAACCATGAGGCGGTTCCAGCTCGCGTAGCGCTTAGTATAACTACTGTATTGACAATCAGTTATATGAGAGGTAACGTGAATGCAGGGATGCCTCGTGTGTCTTACTTGAAGTCGATCGACTATTTCCTGCTCGGTGGGTTTGTGTTTATCTTCATGACGCTGCTGGAGTATGTTTTAGTGCTCAAACAGTCTCGAAAACTGCACGAAATTGGAGACAAGAAAAATGACTACGAGCTGACCCAAAACGGAGAAGATCCGGTAAGCTGGATTAATTAGCATTTTAAGTAATAGAGGGTTCAGGACCATTTTACCGACAAGGACAATCGTAAGGAGAGATCGATCGATCTAATGACGGAATAATAGCAAATGTAAGAAATCTAGATATCTCGTTCTAGGCATATTTGACATGTTGTACCTGCAAATGTTTGCTGCACACGATATTTAAGTGTTATTTCATTTTACATTTTATTATATTTTAGTTATATAAAACCATTGACATTTGTTAGGTAGTATTTTAATGTTCCTTAGCTCCTCGCGAATAATTGCTTACTTGCTTATTTGCTTGATTGATGAATAGATGGATGGAAGGTGAGATAAAAAAAGATTGAATACTTTATTGTCTTCTTTATTCAGGGGATGATTGTGGTGTGTCGTTACTCTAGGAGAGTGTCCTTACTTTCAGAACATTGCGGAGTTTCTTTTTTATATATCTCCACATGTGGAGTATTTGTTGTTCTTTGCGTCACAATACCAGTCTTTAATGTATCAAACGTTCGTACCCAGTAGAGTTCATGCTGCTACTAATTATTCTTACTACACCATTATTAAAAATGCAAAAGTTAACAATTGTCAATAAAATAATGTACATTTTCTTTCCATTTTTCCATTTTCAGGATCGGAAACCTTTGCTGGTTACCGTTGACGTCGATGGCAAAAGCTATAAGTTTAAGCATTCTTTGGAAAACCTGGAAAATGGAAACAGTTCATCGTACCCGAAACGAAAGTGCTCCATAAATGAGCGCAGAAGAAAGCAGAGTTTATCAGCACGACTCAAGCCCCTGTTTACCAAGAGACCAAGAAAAGACAAGAGAAGTGCCCTGGAGTTTATCAAACAGAGATTCCGGTCTGAGAAGGGGGTCCACTACTTAGATCAATACTCAAGATTGCTGTTCCCTCTTGGGTACACCGCCTTTCTTCTCACTTATTTTGTCATTTACATGGCAAAATGATGATGCACAACACATGTTTCAAAAAACAGTTAGGCGAGAGTTATTGAGTGAAAAGGTATCCGTCCCTGCCAAGTGCAAGTGAACCAGTTTTGTCTCAAAATAACTACTCAAACATTTAAAAGGATAAAAGATCTTGATCCAGGCCTTGCAGTTAGCCATTTGTTAAATGTTGATGTAGCATAGGAAAACGTTACCGTTTTGAAGATGGCTGTAACCTTGGTATAACAGTTAGCCCTGGATAACACATAAATAATGATATCGATATATCACCCATTGTTGAACCGTGTATCATTGAGATTTGACGTTTTGCTTCTTGACGTCTGAGACTCAATTGTTGTGAATCTGTCGACTTCAAGTTACTTCCGATGGCCTTAATAAATTTTATAGTTAAGTTTATTGTTGCAATATCGATTTTGTCGTATCCCTTTTCAAATGAAAACTAAATGCATCAGGAACGTGGTTCAATTTTGACAAGTTACCTTCCTCTTTTCTCTCTGCTGCCAGCTTTTTGCAATCACTTGTACTCGTAAGTTTTAGCTCAGTTCTGACAGGGATTAAAGAAGTTGACCTCGTTATGAAAACGTTTTATAAAACAACGCATATTCCCTTTGGGAGGCAGGTTCTGCAAAGCGGGAAACTTGTCAAGTTCCAAAATGGTAACTTTGGTACCTTAAGAAACTGAAGTAGAAGTTGGTTGTTATCGTGATTTAGGACTATTTAATTCAAGCATGAGACCATCTATTACAGTGAGAGTTAATAAACAAATACACATTTTTTATGCTGACAAGGGTTCATTAGATGTAATATTACTGAATGCTGGGCGAATATTTAGAAACGTAACATAGACAACTTTGGCAAACCTGAAAGGAAAAACTCTATTTAGTAAAAATATCAGCATTAGCATGAAAGGGAAAGATTTCTCTTTTTCTCTGCTCAATAGCTTAGTTATTCCCTTAGAGGAAACTACTTCACTAAATTGTAACGGTTATAAAGAGAGTAAAATAAACAGATAACAAAACAAATAGAACGAATTCCTTGTGTCTCTGGCCTAGATCAAACGTCGCACTTCAGGTGTGCCAAACCTAACGCAAATTAGCAAAAACAATAGCATTCAGTCAGTGGCTTCATTTGAGAGAGAAATGCTGTAGTCAATTCATTTCCGCGAAAAAAGATACTTTAGTTAGATGTAGTTTTGATACACTTATTACCTTTTAACCTCTGTTAATTCTCACTCCTCTTTATAGCATTACACCATTCACCTGATCGAACGTTACACCATTAGACCGTCTCGGTCCATAAAAATGCAAAAAAGAACGAGGTGAATCAGTATATAGCAATCTTGACCTCACGCTTCGTCAATAACGCATATTTATAAGAATCTTATACTATTACCATGGCGCAAATTTTAAATAAATTTTCAGTGGCTTGGATTTGCAGTGTAGCAATTTATCATTTATTTGTTATTACCTGAGGATGATTCTGACAAAGCATCAAATTTTCCTTGTTTGCTGTACGAAATAAACATGAAAACCAAAGTAAGATCTATTCAACGACATCAAGGTACTTTTAGGTCAATCTTTATTATTATCATCATCATCATCATTATTATTATTGCCACTATAACTTTGAAGATAGTCACAGCAAAATTAAATTGTTTGTTACTGTATATAGCTTACGAAACATGACAGTCGTCTCTCTTTCCATTTTACACCTTGGATGGTATACTGCTGTAGAACATTGTTATGGTCGTTCGGCCATCTTATATTCGTAGATAAACTTTTCGGTTTTGCCATAAAAATTTTTCAGCGAGTTTTCGAAAGTACTTGAAATTTTAGTCATTTTTCCTAATATTTTTTTTTAATATTTGTACAGGTTTAGTCAAATTAGCGAAAAAAACGTTAGAAAATATATATTTTTTTTTATTTTGGACTCATAAGGTCTCACGTGAAGTTAAGATCATTACAACACGAACTCACGGGTCGAGAAGATTGGTTTCATAAGCAGGGGTTACTTGCAATAAGTAAATCCAATGGCCGAATGCATAAATGACTGAGTCACTTGTTATTACTAGTATAGCTTGAGTAAAGTCCGGGCGTTAGAGTTTTCGGCACTTTCTAGAATGTTTCCAGAATTTTGGTCTTAAGCAAACGTATGGCAATAATTCCCCTCTCAAAAAAACATTTTAAGGTTTCTTCTTAATGTATGTGTGTACACAAATGCGCTTGGCATATTAGAAGCTAATATTCAAGGCTTGCCTTTTCTCATTGAAATTCAAAATTTTTAATGTAACGGCGTTTAAAAATTAACATGCACCTGCGAGGTTCAACGTTGTCCGAAAAAAAGTATTTTTACGGTTTGCAATTCTGCGCTCTAAATTAAATATGTCACAGTAAAATTTCTATCGTTCTGTAATCGAGCCTGAAAGTGTGAATTTCTCTCAATTAAAATAATAGAATCGTCGGCAAAGTTCTCATTACTTTTGAGAAAACGTGATGTTATTATTGGGGGTGAAGAAGATGACAAAGTTTCCCTGAAGTTAGAAGACAAATGGAACCCTGCTGATACATCCGGGTTATCAGTGTTGTGAAACAATTCTTATGGAGCAATTGCAAATTATTAAAACTGGACGACGTTTTGTTATTTTCACTTCTCAAAGCGAAAGCAGAAAAGGTTAGTTAAAGAATACTGTGCTAACATCTCACGGAGTTTGTTCCTCGTATAATAAAGGTGAGATCATGATAAGATTTCCTTAAAAAGAAATTACTTCAAATCACCTAATGAGCCAATTGAGATGACTTTCCGACGTGTTAATCTAATTTACAGTTCGCTTAGCTTTTAACATTTCAAGACCTGAAAAAACGCCGACAGAAGAAATCACATGAACTAGGTAAATATGTAAATACATGGCAATGGGATCGAACTTCCCTGACTTGTGCTCTCGAAAATCAATAATCCAGAGGAACTTTCTTACGTTAAGAAACCTAAGGAAAACACATTTTATATGTGCGTAATTAGTCATTTTCTGTATTATCATACTAACTAGCTCAGACTGAAATTGAAATTGCTTTTAAGTGTATCTTATTAATCCTTCAGTTTTAAAATCCTATTTCTATGGTAAAAATACCGCCGCAGTTCCTTTTGCTAATGGTTTCAAACATTGTACGGCTGGTGCTGTTCGGCTTTTGTGTTTATAAAAATATCTGAAATTTTTTGTTCAAGTTAAGATTTAAATACGGTCATTTATACAGTAGCAATGTTCCGTACCTAGGATTCCTCTTTGCCTCTTTTTTAACGATACTGTCTATATGTTTTATATGTTTAGGAAAAAAATTTGAATGAACGCGGCGTTCACCTCAGCTTAAATGATTTGCTACAAATAGCAACTCCATTCAACTGCGAATTGTGCTTTAAAAATATATATGTGTAAACACGAGCCAGCTCCGAGATTATCCTGGATTATCTGGATATAAGACTGAGAAAAAAGTAAATTTTGTGTAGAGAAAATACAGTGCCAATAAAACAGACCAAATAATACCGTGACCTAACCACTGGGAGGCGATAGTGTGATTTATTATTGTACATAATGGTTTCATTGTTTAGAATTTTCTGATTTTCCCTACAACATTCAAAACTGCGGGATATATGTATTGTTTTCAACCAAGCTACAACGGAATGCTTCAGCTTCAAATTGCAAAAAAAGTTAATAAAAACCATCCGTTCATTATGACCTATGTTGAAATGTCACAGGTCAAGGCAAGGGTTGTGCCACTTAAGTGTTATAAATAATATACTGCCGTCTTACGTAAGAATTTATGAAAGACATTTATTAACTGCGGTACTCATTTCATGCTGTGAGACGTTGATGAACAAAGGATCAAACTAATGACAGTGATCCATAGAACTCCAAATGTAATTACTGAGTCTCGTGGTCCCTGTTAAGACATTTATATTATATCTACTTACTCATTTATTTTTTTAATATCTTTATTAAGATGGGTCTGTAGGGCACCGTCTTACAGTTCGCAAAGATTCTGGTCATTTTAGGTTGTTCAAGGTCACGATGATTGATTGGTTGTTTAATGATATCCTATGAGCGTGGGGATGGAAAAGGGCTTATGATTTGACGTTCGTTTTCTTGGGAACAGGGCTAGGTTATTGCAATGCGTCCCACGGTGTCAGGGGATGCTAAAAAGAGCTAAAAAGTCGATCAAAATTTCCTGTTAGAATCCTACGATAACATTGCTTGACGAAGGGGCAATCATGGTGTGTTCGCTGCCTTGTCAAGATTCTGAAAAAGTCACGTCGTATTGCAGCAAGGATGCTTCTAAGAAAGGGGGTAGTTCTGTTTTTCTTCTTTCATTCTATATAAGAATAACTGAGGTAAGATTTCTTCTTTACTGCGGGTAAATCTGTTTAATAACAGACTCGGTATTATTATTATTATTATTATTATTATTATTATTATTATTGTTATTATTTATCACTCAAATATTAATTTTTCAATTCAAGGTACGGTTTGTTCAGCAGAGATGAAGTCTAGAAGCACAAGGGTGATAGTGTTGACCGTTTTCTTTGCTGAGTGTTTTGCCTCTGACATATTGTAAGTATCGTGCAAAGAAGATACCGTGGGAAAATTAAATGAAGGTGTTAAAATGGAAAGGGCCAATTTTAGTATATTTCACCCGCAAGAGTCCCGAGAACAAAAAAAAATGAGAACAATAAACTTTCCTGTAAACATTCTTTGGCCATGTTTATGCAATTTCGTCGGCAGTGCTAAAAGCAAGCACCACACTTACTGACTCGGCGTTTGACTTCTAGTACTGACGAATTATACTTGATTTCAGCTTGCTTTCGCCACGCCAGTTTAAAACAAGTCTCTTGACTCTATAGTGCTAAATTGTGTGGTTTTCGGAGGTTTTGGAAAACCAAGAAATCTAAGATGGCGGATCCATTCGAAAATCATGACGTGCTCTCAAAGTCACATGACGGTTTCAGGTCCTGTTGTTGATCACAAAGAAACCGTTTTGAACGTACTCTGGAGCCTCGACGTTTCGTTAAGGGGGTAGGGAATTTTGTGCACCTTACCCCCTCCATAGGCTGTCGTGGAAAATTATTAGCAACCAATAGATGACTAAAAATATCGGCATGCACAAATAATATTAAGGAGCCGGATGATTTTTGCCATCAGAAGATATTCACACTGAGACTTTGCCCTCACATTAAACTGATAGCAAGTGTCAGTTTCCCTTCTGGCAAGAAACAACACAAATTGTTTGTTTCTCTTTTTGTTTTTCTTCCAGCCAGGGTAACAAGACTTCTTTGGTACGAAATTCTACACTTATCCGGCCAGGCATGAGCATGTCCAAACTATTAGTAGCGGTAATGACCGACTACGACAAAAACATAAGACCGTTCTACGGAGGTGAGCAGGATAGTGGCAGGCTAGTGTAGTTTGTTTCAAATAGTCAAATAACTCAAAAGATCTTTCCCGATTTCTGAATGTAGTCCTGATCCTAAGAATGTAAACGTCTTTTGATTTATAGCTGACATGCAACTAGCTATTTAACTGGCAAGAGGCTGGCAAGAATAGGGCGAGGCGGGGGGTGGGGAGACTAAAATTTTGAGAGCTTATAGAGGGGGATTTACGTCACGGAGTCCTCGTAAAATTCAAAGTTTAAAAACCTGGCCACAATGTCAGACCTCCTCCTCAGATAAGAACAACTTGAAAAAGAACACTTTGTGTTCTGTCATTTCTTTGATATCATAGCTCAGTTAAGTTAATCTAAAGCTGATGTTCTTTTTAGTGCGATCTGTTGATGTTAAAGTTGACATTTTAATCCTGTCATTTGGGGAAATTAAAGAAGCAGATATGGTAAGTAGGCCCACAGTACAAAGCAAACCAGTAGAGCTAGAAAACTAAATTTGACTTTGACAAAACTAATTGTGCCCCCATCAATCAGACGAAAGATCAAATCATGTGATCTCAATAAACGATACTCAGTGGCCAATATCCATCCTGCAATTTGCAATGCAATGCAGTTGAAAGATAAGTTGTGAACGAAATTCCTCTCTTTGCAACCTGTCTCGCAACAAGTAATTCTGTTGCGAGTTACAAGCAAAGTAATCTAGTCTCCTACCTTTCTCCAAGTTAACGTTTCGAGATCAGTTACACCGGGTGACATGCATTCTGCAACTCGTCCCTCAACGCTTTTGGCATCATTCCGTTTCAAGTTGCAGGAAAAATTGCCTTGTGGTGTACTTGTAGTGCCATACATATCGTCAAGTAGGTAGGTAGGGGAGTGTGGCTACAATAGAATGATTAAAACCGTTTCTTATATAACTTTCGACAAAAACGGATGAAATCAATCATGGATGGTTTAAAAAAATAAACTTTGCGACGTTCATTTGACACTTTTTTCACAACTTTGGTAGATATTACTACTGACATGTTAAGACAGCTTAAATTCACAAGAAGCTGCAAGAAGAGACACGGGTTGGAGAAATCCACTCTCATCGTTCTTTTCCTCTCTCTTTTACAATTATAGTCCTTTGTTAATGTTGGGCTCAAAGTCACTGGGACGTTGTAATTTCACCGCTCGCAAACGAAAAACCTGTCTTCTTTTTATTTTTTAGGAGTTTAGTATGGATCTTTATCTTGGTTTGTTCTGGCAGGATCCAAGGTTTAACTTGGGTCTTAACCAATCTCTTACACTTGGAGGTCACTTCACGGATAAATTCTGGCTTCCAGACACTTTCTTCGTCAATTCAGTTCAAACAAACGTTCACGAGACAATTTTACCGAACTTGAAGGTGTGGGTCAACTTAAATGGCGGCCACATGATGCTTAGTGCAAGGTATTATCAGTTCTTCATTTTCTGGGTGTATGTTTTGGTTAATCATGTTAGAACTGCTCAAGGACATCAATGTCTCTTTAGGATGAAATCCACTGCCTCTTGCAAGATGAACTTACGAAAGTATCCGATGGACGATCAGATATGTCACTTAGCTTTGGAAAGTTGTGAGTGGATTTTTGGCCTTTTATATACTTCTAGCTTATGTTCCTTATGTAGTTCTATAGACAACATACTGACAAGGTGTGACTTTCATAGCATGGTCAAAACAGAGTGAGGAGTCACGAGAGACTCCAGTCGTAGATTCTACAGATGTTTTGACCATGCTATCGCGTCATGTAAGGTCTTGAGTTCTATACGTGCACATACACTAGCCTAAAATAACCTCAAGTACTTTTTAAGGCCTATTTGAGCCTAAAATTCCAGGTAATTAAACAAAAGAGGCCTCCAACGCATTGAAAATCATCGAAACTTAGTAAGGCGGATTAAACCTTTTAATAATACATTTACCTTCCTTTCCCCTTCAAAATGGGCATGTTTGCCACTGTTTGCGGCGTCCATTTTTTTTAAATTCAGAGTTTCTTCTTTCTATGTCCAAATTCAACAAGAAGATATTAAATGGGTCAGCAAAGATAAAGCAATTTCTGTTCCAAATATTTGAGCTGACAGAAGCGTATACAGTTATTAAAAAGTAAATTTTTGAATAAGAAATGGCGAACATCCGAGGCAAAGAGATGCAAAGGACGATAACTTGCCAGCTAAACATCGGCTGAATACATCTTGCAGCCAAGCTCGTACTAGCCGGCATATGGCGTGATCCGGGATTACTACCAGACACAACTAGACAGTTATTTAGTTAGGTTGTACCACCAGGTTTTTGTAACTATTTTGTCATATAATAGACTTGCTGTTGTTGTCGGTAACTTTAATTTTGTGGAAATTTTTATAACTAAAATGAAAGATTTTTCTTAATTTAAATAAATTCCAAATAGTTGGTTAGGAGGTTACAGTTTATAACAAGGTTTCATTTCTTGTCAGACCATACAATTTATCATACGCCTATGTTGGCAATTGTTAAGAAATGTGCCTGAGAAATGTTAATTTTCGTTAAAAAAAAGGTTACAGAAGCCTTACGAATTAACTAATTTGAGCTTCTATTTGGGGTTTATTTGAATTTCGAAAAATCATTCTCAGAAAGTCATTACGTAGTCTTCATTTTTTGGTTTCATTAATCAATAACCCAATTTATTTTCACTTTCTACATTCTGGATTTCACTTTTCCCTTCCCTCCCTCGTAGTTTCTTATGACAGGGACGATCTGCAGTATACTTGGAAGAGAGAAGTTGGGGAAGAAATTTACATATACGACAAGGAAATGGCGCAATTTACGGTCATTAACGCAACGAGGCAGCTCAAGCACCCATTGTACCATTCAGGTGTGACGTTGTCATAAAACTCATCATTGCCGTTTCTTACTAGTTATTATAAGCACAGTGCATTTTAGTACGAGAGTTAAAATCGATAACAAACTTCAGGTTTGCTGCGTGCAAAACACTTTTAATTAAGAGCGACTTCCAGTAAGAATCAAGCAAAATCTCAATTTCGCGGCAGTAGTTGAAAAATAGATTTCTTTCGTATTTTGCACATAATTAGGTATTGGTAAACCTAGAAACCTGATGTGGTTCGTTTTTCCCAGAAGCGCTTTATTTTCGAAAGAAACGAGGAAATCGATTCTCGGGTTCGAGAGATCAAAATCACAGGGAGTTCATCTTGAAAATCAGTACTATAAACCTGCATCGCGCTGGTAAACTAAAGCGCAGAGAAAAAGGTAGGCACTTTCTATCGACGGAACAAGTCTTTTTCATTAACTAGACAGTTGTGAAACAGCAGTAGCGAAATCTACTGAACACAAACAATTCCAAACTAAAAGGCAGGTTTTGATGATCACGTAGAAACTGATATGGAACCTAACTTCTGTGAAATAATTTAACATGTGCCATAATTCTAAATGGTCTCAATCCTCATTCAATAGACAGCACAAACATTGAAATAAACCATATCTTGAAACTGGCTTGGGGTATCCATGCTACTTTGTTTGGGACCACTTCGAACTCAGCAAAGTTTAAACAAATGGGACTTAGTGAAGTTGAATTTTGCCGTACACAAAAACACGGGAAAATTTGCTTCTTTAATCAAACTGGATCGCTCTACTTCATTCTTGTTAATTTCCAGTGTTAACATTCTTTTGCGTTCCAAGACGAGGAAGAAAAGGCCCGAAATGGGCGATCTTCACGTTTCAAAACTTCTGTTCCTTCGTGTGCAAATCTTGTTTGTATATTTTTTTGCATTGCGTTACCAAATGTCGTGACTCAATTGTGTAACCAAATTTGGATATATGATGTCACAGGTGGAGCATGTTAGATGCCACGTTTTGTCGTGGTTTGCACAGAGAGCTCACGACGATAACACCAGCATCCTTCAATTTTTTCTTTTCCCTCTACCTTTTTTGAGTTCAACCGAGCATTTTAGTTTGAAGCCATCATCAAGCATCAAGCAACGGCGAAGAAAAGAGAGATTATGTAGCCTAACAGGGAAATTTTGGTGTATTTCGGGATGCGGCAAAGTTGAACTACATTAAGCCCCATTTGCTAAAATTCGCTGTGTTCGAAGTTTCGCCACATACAGCAGCATGGATACCCCGAGCCAGTTTCAAGGTATAGTTTAGTTCAATGTTTTTACTGTCCATTGAACGAGGATTGAGATCATTTGGGGTTATGGCACATGTTAAGTTATTTCACCGAAGTTAGGTTCCAAATCAGTTTCTACATGAATATCAGAACCTGCCTTTTAGTTTGGAATTGTTTGTGCTCATTAAATTTTGCTGCTGCTGTTTTGTAACTGTCTAGATAATGAAAAAGACTTGTTCTGTTAATAAGAAGTGTCTATCTTTTTCTCTGCGCCTTAGTTTACCAGCGCGATGCGAGTCTATATTACTGATTTTCAAGATTAATTTCCTGTGATTTTGACCTCTCGAACCCGAGAATCGATTTCCTCCTTTTTTTCGAAAATAAAGGGCTTCTGGGGAAAACGAACGACATCAGGTTTCTAGTTTTACCAATACCCATTTATGTGCAAATATGAAAGAAATCGATTTTTCGAATGCTGCCACCGAATGCTCGATGTTTACTGAAAGTCGTTCGTAAGTGGCATGCTTTCGTGCAAGCTGTTTTCCAATCACAATTGGAATATAACGCCCAGATACTGTACCCAGCTCAAGCTTATTTGTGGCTCTCATATGGCTTCCCAGTAGAATTTCTCTAACTGACTTGCTAGTTACTTGCACCAAAGAAAGTGAATTAACTAGAAGGTGGTAAGGCTTTTGTGTGTAACATCGTGATATTTCCGTTCATCAATAAAGACAAAACTGGTCTTAGTTACTAGTGAAATGGCACTTATTGTACATTTCTTTAAGATTCGAATTCTAGATCAGTTCAAGGTCCCCCCAATCAGTAGATACTCAGGGACAGGCTAGAATCCTTTAACGAAAGTAAAGGAATTAAACTTTTTCTGACCTTCTCCAACTATAGTGGCTTTCCATATATAATTCATACCAGAATTCCATAATTAATAAAAAAATAAACAAAGCTAGGAAAGGGGAAAAGCTTTAAAATGCGATAATTAGTAACATTCAATAAGCAATTTCCTATCGATATTAGCTGTTTAGTAGACACCCGCTAAACGCAAACGAGTTGAAAAAAAGTAACGAAAGTTCATTTGTTAAATTAGCTCTCTCTTTTTTCTTCAGATAAATTTTCCGGACTTACCGTAACTGTACACTTCCAGCGCCGTACAATGTACTACATCTTCCAGATGTACATTCCCTGCGTGTGCATCGTGGCTCTCTCGTGGGTGAGCTTCTGGATTGATCCGGACGCGATTCCCGCGCGCGTTGGCCTCAGTATCACTACAGTACTTACTATATGTTACATGTTAGGGTCTGTTAACTCAAACCTGCCGCGCGTGTCCTACCTCAAGGCAATCGACTACTTCTTACTCATGTCGTTTGGATTCATCTTCTTTACACTGGTGGAGTATGTGTTTGTGTTGAGGTATTCCAGAAGAATGAAGTATGTTGGGAGTTTCGTTCCTGGAGAAAGGACGCATCCCGATTTGGGGGAAAGCGGAAACTGGGTAAGAAAAAAATCCTCCCCTTGATCATCATTGTCATAAACGTTATGATCCTCATTATCTTCTACGTTTCCCAAAATTTTTACTTCCAAATTTGAACATGTTCTAGCATGATTTTATCAATCAAATTTTGGCTGTTGTATCTGTTCAGTATAGACAGTCATAAGATGCTTTGGCATATTTTATTCATCCTTTACGTGGCTTTTTAACTTACTTTTATTTTTGAGCACTGTTCCCATTTTTGCTTTGGGAACGTTCCGATTAAGAGATGATTGTTCCTCTTTGGAGTGGTCCTTTTAGCATCAAAAGGAACAAATTGCTGTTAAAAATAGGAACAAAGTGTTCATTTAGAGCTAAAAAGAACCTTTTGTTCCGAATTTTTAACATTGAAAGGAACTTTTTGTTCCTAAATGAGTGGCCTAGGAACAGGTGTTCCCAATGGTATTGTTCCTCTTTTATCATTTTGGTCCTTTTTAATCGCTTGAGGAACAATTGTTCCAATTAATGCGTTCCCTTTTAGAGTGGCTGTTCCTTTATGCTGACACGAGGAACTTTGGTTCCCAATTAATTACGTTCCTTTTTTTGTAAAGGAACGTTTGTTCCTTTCTAACATTGTTCCTGCTTTGAAAAATTGGTTCCTTTTTATTCACTTGAGGAACAATTGTTCCCATTAACAGGTTCCGTTTTGAACGAAATGTTCCTTTTTATTGGCACGTGGAACAGTTTGTTCCTAACCATTAGTTCCTATTTATGTAAAATGGTTCCTATTTAGAAATGACAGTTCCTTTGTACATCTTGTTCAACAGAAACAATCATCTTTTCTTGTCATCTATGATTTTATCGCTTTTTAATTGGCAAAACATTTGGTGTAGTGTTTTAAGTTTCAAACAACACGAAGCAGAGTCAATAGCAGATTCTTAAAGACTTTTCGAGGCCCTTCTAGACTTGCCCGGGCAAGGTTGAATATAATCGCACTAACGTCATATATCACCTTAAATTTGTAAACTTACTTAAGAATAATGAACAGTGGCAAGCAGACACATGCCTGAGCAAGCAGGGGCAAGTTGGAACAGGTTGGGGCAAGTTTAAATTTGCACAATGCAGCCATTGTTTTTTTTTGTCGCCTTTGTGTTTTGTTCACCATTTATCTAAGTGGAACAAACTGTGTGAATCACTCAGATGTCCGACATGAACAAAAAGGGTAAGGTTGACTGGTCGAAAATTGATGGCTCATCACCAAAACCAAAACGGCTTCACTTGGAAAAAGAAGAAACAGATAGCTTGTATCACTGTCCAATACAAGCATGTGATCACGATGGATTTAAAAGTCAACGTGGCTGCAGGAAACATGTGAACACCAAGCACAGTTGGTTCTTTTTCTTTGACGAAAAACCCGACGTTTCAAGTACCAAAGAACTTGCCGATGATGATACATCGGGTGAAATCACAAAACAAACTGCCAGGGTAATGCCTTCGTTTTCAGTTTCCAGCCAAATTGGCGAGTTATTCACGAAATGGTTGACTGGAAGTGGTGGGGGTTGCAAGAAAGATCGTGCAGCTCAGCAGATAGCCAAGAGATGCTTTAAATTTCTCAAATTTTGCTGCGAAGATGAAGAGGAATTGAGTTTTGAAGTGCTGGACTTTAGCCTGTGTTCTCATAGTCTGTTGTTCAAGTTTATCGAGCACTTGCAAGATGCATGCAAACTCGGACACGGTGGCCGATTGGGCTACATTGACGCGATCTCCGAATTAATCGACTTCTGAAAAATAAACGGCGCATCAGACACAGTTCTTCGAAATTTGTCCTCAACGGAGTTGTACCTTAAACGAGCGCGCAAGACGGTGGCAAAGATGATGAGACTGCAGTGGACACAAGATCTAGACATTGAAACTTTGGATGCTAGGGGGCACTGGGCAACCATGGAAGAACTGTTAGAAGTGGTGACATTTCATTTACCTCGTTACGAGAACACTGTGAAGACGTGCAAAATTATTCCAGGTCAAGTTAATCCTTCGGACTTAACATTTGCCACGAAATTTGTCGCAGTGTATTTGTTCATCAAGGTGAAGGGATCTCGGCCTATGACTTATCAGTATTTGACAGTGGACATGGTCAGAGCAGCTAAGGAGAACGGGGGATTCATCGACCAGAAAAAGTTCAAGACTGCTAGCAAATATGGATTTGACTCCTTAATTCTGACCGATGCAAGCGTGCAGGTGCTCGATAGCTACATCAATTTTGTAAGGCCATTGCTAAAACCCCAGTGCGAGTTCGTTCTGGTCACGAAAACTGGAGGCCAACACAGCAAATTGGGCGACGTCATGAGTAAACTAGTCTTTGATGCAATCAGAAAGTACATTCATCCGACGCGCTATCGTCAAATTGTCGAAACGGAAAGCCTTAATCAGCTCACTAGTAAAGAACAAAGGATTTTGTCCGAAGACCAAAAACACAGTTCAGCCGTCGCCAAAGTTCACTATCAAAAGCAGAGGTCGCGCGAAGTTGCTGCGATGGCCCACGAGTGTCTACAAAAACTACAAGGTACCAAGGGATCGGAAGTGGACAAGGAAGTTCACACGAGGTTTGGCTGTTCAACTTCAAGCTCGTCGCCTTTAGTTGAAACTGCAGAAAGAACAATCATGCCTCCCAAAAAGGTTGTCTCCTCAACTACGCCCTTGCGCATTCAACGGAGCCATCGTCGGATCTTAAAATTTACGACCGACGAGGACAAATTTCTACAAGAAGGGATAGATAAACACGGATTTGGACAATGGACTGCCATCTTGAGAGATTCCGAATTCAAATTTCAAGAGGGAAGAATGGCAGACTCTTTAAAGAACAGGGCCGAGCTCAAATTCATGTAAAACAAGAATTGCCTTAGTGTACACGCTGTTTGTTGGAATCTCGAGATTGTGCGTTTAATCACGGACAGCATAACTCAACAGGAAATCTTTATTATGGACTTATGTAGTTATTTAGTACACTCTTTCAACATCACTCTTTGATATATAAAATTTACTGAAACAATGATTTTAATAGTAGTACATTTGCAATTATGAACATTACACTAGAAAGAATTAGACTCATGTCAGTCTTGCTACAATAACTCAGTCAATCTACGACTGCGACTGAAAAAAACTCGTTAATTTCTTTTGCCTCTTTTCATGTGCCTGACTTTGAACCCGACGCCTCTTTGCTGGATTGAAAGCCATCACTGGGGAGGGTGGACAGAGAGGTTCCAAGTCGTTGTGCGGGGTGTACGTTGGGGTTCTCGGCGTAATTAACCAAATGTCTTCCTCTTCTTCTTCGACTGAGCTGTGACTGCTTCTCAGCGGAGTACCGGAACACTGGCTGGCTGGGAGGAGCTTCACTGGTAGAGGGGAGTACAGGTCTCAGACCAAATTAACGCAAGAAGGGTCTACCAGCTGGTTGCTCAGGCACAGCCTCTTACGTTCTTCCACAGCAGCCGGCAGGCTTAACGTTCCGTGTCGCTCGTGGTAACTGCGTAGTTTGTCGCAATTTATTTCCAGTAGACTTTGCATTACTTGGCGCTCTTCTTCGTCCCTTGGATCCTCCATTCGTATGCTTTGCTCTGTCATTTCCTTCTCCATATTTAATAACCACGGATTTTCAAACGCAATCCTGATATTCTCCTGTTCCTTACGGCGTTGTTTCTCTTCAAGTCGTTTTTGCTTCTCTTCGAGGGCCTTGTTTTGCTCTTTTTCCAAGTACGCCGGGAGTGGCTCATCGGGATCTGTGAAGAGTTGTCTCACCTCCGACTGATCGACAACGCCCAGGTCCACCAGCATCGCTCTGTGGCTGGCCAAGCGATAATTCCGTACGGTCTTAGACAAACGCTTCTTGGCTTTTTGGCTCTTTTCCAAGTTTGCAAGCATCGTCTTGAGGTGTCGTTGTCTCAGACGTCCCTCACTGGCCTTCGCATGTTCGACGCGCAACACCTCTATCTCAGCCGCGTCGCTGTCATCTGCGTCGCTTTCCGACGAAGACTGTGTGGACCGGGCGCCTGCTTGACTACATTGTGGCTAGTTGGAATCCTCGGCTTCCTCGTCAATCAAAGATACTGTTAAAATGTTCTGCAGGTCATCCTCTGGCAAGCCCTGTTCGGAGACAACGGGCTCGGGTGTGGCACTGCGCGCGGTGCTGCCTACGATATTCTGTGCCCAGACAATGCACTCCATGGCGTGTTCCCTCAGCCACTTGTTTGCATCTGGCTCCACGCGAGGCAAACTTTTCAAGTAGTACTTGTGCAACCGTTTATCCATGGCTTCGTTGTGAGCAACCCCAAAATCCATCTCTGTTTGGCAGGTTATGTACATGGATGCAGTGCAATGAAATCCCTCGGCCTTCTTCCACTTGACGTCATGAGAAGTAAATCCCCCCTGGCACAGAATCTTCCAGTCATCAATTTCCAGCAGGCCGGGAAATGCTTCATCAAGAAAGATAATCTCGGTGGAGTTGTCAATCATTGCCTTGTTAATTGCCTTCGGTTCGGGATCTTTGAGTCTGTCGAAGTCCACAAATCCTCGGGGAGTTACAACGCCTTTCTGTTCAAGAGAGTCAACAGAATGCACATTAGATATGTAGCTTCAGAGCCATGAAGAGTGGGTGTAGCCTTTGTCAATAAACATCGCGGGTTAAAAAGAGTTAGAAATTTGTGGCAATCAATTTGATCGTTGATGTTTTTATAACGGCTCACTAAAACACTGTATAAGCTTATAAACATACTGCCTTTCCCCCGTGTAGCAAAAGACATAAATAATTCTCTCTAACAAGACTCTAACAAGGATATCACGGTTTCAAAAATTTCTTTTAAGGCCTTCCATTGATTTCACCTTAAGTTTGGAGGAGACGGGATAAACTAAGTGATCTAGACCCTTAAATTGTTAGTGTTAATATCCCCCTCACCTGCGATTCTGAAATAATTCCGTGGACAAATGATCCTGCAGGAAAGCTCCAGAACCATCCGCCTTGTACTTCAACCAGGTCTCTGTTGATTTTAAGCTGAGGTATTACAGAACTTTCTGGCTCGCTCAGTATGGGTAGAACACGCTGCATATGCTGTACAAGTCGATCTTTGAAGGCTTCGTTTCCCATTAAGTTGTGAAGGAAGGTCTTCATACTGCAAAGATACTGAAAAGTAAACTTTGACTTAGCCGCCATCTTGAATACCTCTCCGCGAAAGATTGCGTAGTTAAGCTTTCTCAGGACCAGTTGTATATCGTTGCACAGTACTGTGATTTGGCACGATAATGGTTTGTGTGGAGGTTCGGAGAATGTGGGCTGCGACGTGCTCTGCAAATTCATATCCAAGCCAAATATGTCTAACAGTAGACCTGCGCGGCGTAATTCTTTAACAGCTGACTTCATCATCAGCTTGAAGTTTTCAAGGACCACACGAAGACGGACGACATTTTCTGACGGGGCTGACTCTTGGGACTGATCAGCGATGTCAAGTTCGTCTTGAAGAGCTCTGCCAATGAAATAAAATAGTTTTTTTTCTAGCGTAACACATAATGTAACACAATCTCGCTGTGTGTGCTCTTTTGAAATCAAACTTACCATGATTGTCATTTTTAGTTTGAAAACTTAATTAACAGCAATGTTAATCTCACCATGTAAAACATTTTATTTAATCTCCTCGTAATTAGCGGTAATTCACATGATTAAAAAGAGTTGAAAGTTATTCACTCACCTAAGGCAGTGTTGATATGACAACTCCACTAATTGCATTACGCAAGGGTTTTTATGATCCTTCAACACTTGGCATAGCATGTTTACGTTTTCACTATTCCTTTTCCGAGACGCTCGGGATGAATAAAATTCCAGGCCACAACTACCAACCGCTTTTTGGACTTTCAGTGAATTTATAGGTGCACCATTATTTGTCTGACACGCCAGCCAGTACGATATGGCGGGAAATGTTTGTTTTCCCGGTAATGACAGTTGAGAAGAGTTGAGAGTAGTTTCGTCGTTTGAATCGTCACTTTCGTTGGTTTCTTGTGATTTTATGTTGGCTTTTCGCTTCTTAGTGTCCCTTTTCGAAGTGCTAATAGCCGAGAATAAAAAGCAAACTTCTTGCAATTTGGATAAAGCCGAATCACACTCGTCCCGTCTCTCACATATCCAATTCCATGCGTTTTCAATTTCCTCGTCGTCAACCCTCCAAACGCATTTAAACGCAACGATCGAACACAGGTTTTCCACCCTTGCCACGACTTCGCATTCTGCCTTATCTCTTATAGCCTTGCTATTTAGCTGTGAGCAAGGTCTGCTCATTTTGCCTAATCGAGCAATGCACTGGGCCGTTTTGAAGTTTTTAACCCTTAAATACAAACCAGACACAATCATAAACCAATCGGTGCCAAAACAACAGCCTTAAAGAATAGCAAGTATCGTGCCATTGGCTAAAGAGTGACGCATTTTATGTTCCTTTGTCTTTCCCAGCCAATAGCTTTGCAAGGTTCATTAGCCAAATGTATGCACGAAGGTGTGTGATGAATAGGACTATCGCCACCTAATTTGGCTTAGTACCCTTAGTTTAAGCCATGCCATACCCGTTAAATACGGCAAAACCGGCAAACACGCCATCAACGAAAGAAAATGTGTACAGTGTGCTACAGAGTGCTAAGTAGCTGATGTGACTTCCAATAGTCTTTGAAGTGTTTACCGGGTTTAGCATATTTGACATAATATGAAACGAATGAATTAACTAATGTCACTT
Organism: Siderastrea siderea; assembly: GCA_964030785.1. Classification (NCBI taxonomy): domain Eukaryota; kingdom Metazoa; phylum Cnidaria; class Anthozoa; order Scleractinia; family Rhizangiidae; genus Siderastrea; species Siderastrea siderea. The sequence continues at coordinate 16,657,673 of OZ034968.1, read as the reverse complement.
CCACACACAAGTACTACTATCGTGAATGACTTTCTCTCTGTTGGTAGAGTGTTTACCGGGTTTAACGTATTTGATGTGTATGAAGCCAATGAATTACTATTGCCACTACCACGCACAAGTACTACTAGCGTGACTAAGTTTCTCCTGATTGTTAGCGTGTTTACCGGGTTTAACGTGTTTAACGTGTTTAGAAGAAATTTACTACTACTACTACTACTACTACTACTACTACTACTACTACTACTACTACTACTATTAATAATAATAATAATAATAACATTATTATTAATAATAATAATAATAACATTATTATTATCAATAATAATAATAATAATAACATTATTATTATTATTATTATTATTATTATTAATAGTAGTAGTAGTAGTAGTAGTAGAAGTAGTAGTAGTAAATTTCTTCTAAAGACGTTAAACACGTTAAACCCGGTAAACACGCTAACAATCAGAAGTAACTTAGTCACGATAGTAGTACTTGTGTGTAGTAGTAGCATTAGTTAATTCATTCGTTTCATATACGTCGAATACGCTAAACCCGGTAAACACTCCAGTAACACATAGGAAGTTAAAGTCACAGAGCTGTAACAGCAGGAATAGTTAATCTGTTCATGGCATGTCCGCTGGATACGCTAAATCAGGTAAATACGCCAAAACCAAGATAAATTGTGCGTGCTACAGTCCACGTGTTCATGAAAATTTAGTTTTTATTTTTGTGTTACGTGTATGGCGTGTATGACGTGTTCAACGTATTTGGAAAAAAAGACTAATGCTGTCTTACTAAGATTACTAGTTAAGGGCATTCAGACCCGATATTCTGACTACAAGGGAACAAAAAGCACCGTTTTGTCTTTGTTCCCTTGAAATTGCAGGTATCTCAGTAGAAAAGTGAGGCTACAAAATTTTCATTTTCGCTTGCTAGTTCAACATCAGTTCTTAAAAGCTGCCAACAAAGAGGGACAACATTCACTGCGTTATATGATGTAAGATCATGCTTTAATGCTAAAATGTAAAAGGAACCAAGAAGTCTGGGAAACGATCGCAAACGTTTTCTTCTTCTTCTTCTTCTTCTTCTTCTTCCTCTTCCTCTTCCTCTTCTTCTAGAAAGGGACTTGTGTTAAAGAAATAAGCCCCCTGAAGAGTTTGCTTTGTCCAGTTACATCTTGATAGCAGAAAAAACAGTAAACCATACTCGAAATGACAAGAAATTTTAACGATTTCAGCCGCCGATAGGAGTTCAAAATGGCCTACATATAACGCACATGCAGGCACTAGGTTTTCAAGAACCAGCTTAAGCTCATATAAACTCCTGCCGAACTAGTTAACCGAGTTTGTAATTTACGCTCCTGCATGGTCGTGCCACACACCACCATACTGAAAAATATTCCTGTAAAGGGCCGTTGAAGTTGCAATTGCAGAATGTGTCTCCACATTGATCCTAAATAATGTTTTATAACAATCATCAGTTAGGTAACTGGTATTATTTTCCCTATTTCAGGAAGACGATCTTCACAAAATGGAGATACGAATTTCCATGGGTGGTAAATCGTACATTTTCACAGACACTTTGGATAACGCTTTCAGCTCTTCAAGGGGAAATAAAAAAGGCAAACTCTACAAACACAGTAGACTGAAAAACATTGTTAGGACATATAATCACTCAAGGCCGGTTTACAGAAAAAGAAAAGATAGTGAGAAAAAGTCACTTCTGGAGAAGATAAAGAGAACTCTTGGTTACACCGTGGATGGAAATCAGATTGATAGATACTCGAGATTTCTTTTTCCGTTTTGTTATTCTCTGTTCTTGTTAATATACTTCGTGACGTTTATTTTTGGGGGCCAGGTGCTAGCGAACAATCTTCCTGAAGGAGAATTTTATTGACCATACTCCTAATTTGAAACAATTTATACTATATGGGTTCACTTATAACATAAGTTTAAACAAAAGTCTCTTAAAATTAAATAAAAACTACCTAAAGGCAGCATTAAGTGATCAATTCATCAAGAACTTTAAATTCACATTTAAAAAAAAGGCATCTGCTGATAAAGAAAACAGTACTTTTATCATAGCGACCGGATTAAAATTTACAATAAACTACTCTACTAGAGTTTAACCCCTGTTGAAATAACAATCGGTGGTAAAATTGTCGCTTGTTCTATTCGGGACAAAATTCAAAGGCTGCAAAACAAAAAGTCGTTTTCCAAGATTTCTTTTTTTTTTGCCTCCCAATGTTCGTTATGTTGGGGTATTACTCTCGATGAAACAATTCCCCACGTATCTTCTCGCTGTACATATGTCATGCCCCCGACATGAAGCCTTATGTGAACAGAAGTCCCTTTAGAGATCACAATGACCGCTTCTCGATACAACTAATATTCAGTGGCTTCGTACACCTGAGAGTTAAAAGAGGAGATTACAATATAAATAGAGCAAAGCACAATGTAAGGGCGATTGATATATAAAAGTGTCAGGTGATCGTTGGAAGAAAACTCTAAGCCTCTAGCTCACTTCGTGGGCGGGAATCGAATGTACTTTCTCTTATAAGAAATACTAATTCTAACACAAACTGGTCGCTGAAATATTTTCACAATATTTAATAGCGCTCAAGTGTGTTATACTATAAATGAAGATAATTATTTTGATATTAATCAGCTCCTGTCCTACTTTGTGTTTTGTCCGTTGATACCCTGAAAGGTACCTTTTAATTTCAACGGTTCAAGACCAAGACTCTTAGGCCTCGTCCACACGTGTTCGTTTTCGTTCAAAAACGAATTTTTTTTCTCCGTTTCTAAAAGAAAACATGTTCACACGTAAGGTTTTCGAATCGTTTTCGCCCGTCCACACGAAAACGCTGTAGCGATTCGAAAACGCTAATACCGCTGAAGGAGCATGCACATTTACCAGTTATAGTCAAAATACTCAGCACGTTCCGCTCATTATTCAGGAATGATTTTTACTAATCGGGAACGGATTGCATTATTGGAATCAAAATTCCATTTTTAAATTGAAGATTGAAATCTTCCAACGGTAGACTCATTCGAAGTAACGAATGTTGATTGGGTTGTTACTTACATAAGCCAAAGGTTCACACGCGAAATACGAAATCGTTGGCGGCTGTTGGTTTCAGTCGGTTTGACATTACGGGGAATTTTTCTCAATTTTCAGAAACCTTTCTTGTGCATTTACAGCACACTTGTTTTCATGAAATTATTCTTCACAGGTTTATAACAGCAGACTATTTCTTCACGGATAAAAGTACTTGCGATTAATATTTCGTTGAGAGAACACAGATCAGGTCAGACACGTCTGGCCGCCAACAGTCTGCTACTTGCACGTGAACATTCGCCTGATGTCAATAATAAACCAATCAGCATTCCTTATTTGGAACAAGGCTACCGTTGGAACATTACAATATTCAATTTGAAAGTGGAATTTTGATTCCAGTAATGCAATCCGTTCCCGATTAATGAAAGTCATTCCCAAATAATAAGCGGAACGCGCTGAGTATTCCGACTATAAATGAGCCCGCAAGACAGCAAGTGGCCACATTTTCTTCGTTTCGTATGTCTGTCTACGTTAGGAAATAGAAAATTTGCAAGGAAATATTTTAAAGATGTCGCATTCAGGATAAAAACCGGGTAGATCTAAGGGCAAAAGCAAGGTTGACTCGTTTGTTTGAACAGATGACGAACTTGAGCTGCTTCTTGTGAAGCCTGGTTATGTTAAGGATCTTGCGTAATCAGACTGGACTTTTAACAACACGACATTGAACTGAAGACATGCTATTAGGCTTGAAATAAGCCCAAGTAGGAGTGAAACAAAAGCAATGCATCTGTCCACCATTTTGCATTTAGGTTTATCTTTCGCGCGGATTTCGCGTGGGGTAGGCTTGATCCAACACTGTGACGTCAACGTTTTCGAAAAGTTCCGTTTTCACCGTCCACACAAAAACACGAAAAAGGCGTTTCCAAAAATTTCCACTCTGGAGTGCGTTTTCGGTGACCGTTTTCACCGGATACAAGTGGACGGAAGGCCAATCTGTAAAGAAAAAATTGCGTTTTCAAAGGAAAGCGGATACATGCCTGTGGACGGGGCCTTAACTTTCATGACTGTGATTGTACCTCACCCTGATAATTGTATCTCACCCTCCCCGGTGACGTACCAGCTTCTGTAGCTCATCTATCTACATCTACATATATAAAATGCGGTAATATATAAATTTAGCCAAGGCCTAAAGCGGAGCTCCCAGGGAATAAGCTGGTGTTCGTTTCCCAAGAATAGTCTTGGAACTTTTTGGTCCCAAATATATTTCGGGGCTTTTTCTGGCTCGTTCTCGAGCCAAAATTGTTTCTTAAAAAGCCCAAAAGTGTTCCAAATTGTCCTCCAATATTTTGGGGATCTGTTCTGTGAATCCGACCTAAAAAGGTCATTCTAGAGGCTGAGCACCGCTTGATTTAATGTTATTCGGCCATCAAACTAAATTAACACATATTTTACTCGTGCGCCGTCTTTCTTGGTGTTTGCAATGTGTCCATATTCTGTCATTTAATTGTCAAGGCTTGTCCGGCAAATCTCCTTGGATTATTGGCTGTTCGCTTGAATGAACTTGAAACGGCGCTCATTTACAACAACAAGCTAGTCCTTACAGAGTCTGGCAATAAGTTCTATTGTTTAGCAGCATGGTAAGAAAAAGAATGAAGGCCGTAAGTAGTAGTTCTAGGCACAGGGGGTGTCAGAATATAATAAGCTGTTCACTCTCCGTGATGCTTCCTATAATTTACGCGGTAATTATATTCTGACACCCCCCTTTGCCTAGAACTACTACTTACGGCCTTCAATCTTTTTCTTACCATGCTGCTAAACAATGGAACTTACAACCAGACTCTGTAAGGACTAGCAAAATTGCTAATCCTTACAGAGTCGATGGCATCGACGTATGACTTCTTCTTCCCTCCTGACACGCCCCTGAAACGCCGTACTTGAGGCCTTTTTTTTTTTAGGTTTGACAGTCGTAGGTTGGCCCTAAGCTCATATCTCTTCATCCGTGCAACACAATATCATTCTCTTGTATTTGCAGCAGCAGTTTTTTTACCTCTGCCACGGATTCCCACGCTCCCAGCTCTGCAGGTAGCCTAGCCGTTATTTCGACTGTTGCTTCTTATAATTGGAGAATTTTGTTTTCTTTCCTACCAAGTTTCTAGGTCTATCTCAGATAATTAGCCGCTTGGGAGAAAAACGTGAGACTGATATGAGGTGATCTGTTGTGGCGTCAAGACGTTGTCGACGGTAAATGACCGTTTGCCATCCTGAACACGAGCTTGCCACATCGTCTTGGCCACACACTGAATCTCAAACATACTGGATTTTAACTTAATCCACTGTAGTGCTTTATGTCTCGGCCATACATTGATAACTACACTGGGTCTTAACAATATTTGAAAAATACTTCTAAAATAAAGAAAATGGCAACTTTTGTTTAGTAGATGTGCATTGATATCTCTTTTGGATATAGTGTTTTTCTATAAAGCCTTAAATAACCTAGTTTTAGTACATTGTGAAGCTCTGTCTGCAACTAGACGATTAACGAGATTTATCAAGTCATCGAGCAGCAATGCTTTTACTTATATTCCCAGGCTAAGCAAAGCAGAACTGTTACTTATGAACGCTCATTTCTCATACGCGCGTGCCGCACATGGAATGTTCTGCCCGCTGAGTTACGCACAAATCACATTTCTCTAACTTCTTTTAAATGTTTACTACTCCAATACTACAACAGGGCTCTCCATCTGTACGACGCTGACGACATCAGAACCTGGAGAACAATCTGTCCCAAGTGCAACGCAGCGAAGACTCTCCTGCGCCCGCCGTCTTGCTGCTTTTTGCAATTTGAACTTCCGTCTTTTAGTCACTAGTTATATATTTTATTATTTTATTATATATTTTAACGCGGGATCCACTGTAATTGGCTAGGCTGTTAAGTGGTCTCCCTGCCTAATGATTTTATGTATTTGTGTTGTTTTCTTGCCAGGCGAAGCTAAATAAATAGACGTAAAACCCGTTATGATCAGTTGTAGTGCATCATACCTGTCCATTATGGGGACTGCGTAGTACGCTCCACACCGTGGAAAAAGTAACATTCCTCGTGCGGCCTTGTGGTGCGTTTTCTTCTAGATGTAATTTGAGGACTAAAACATTTCCTTTATGCTTTATTCTATTCTTTTATTTTTACCACCAATATAAAAAACGCCATAGAATTTATTAAAATGCTGAAAATCAACATTTCATATGCATGAAATAAAAATAAATCGTACATCCGGTCAGCAGTCTTGCCCTCTCATTTCCGGTCTACACGTTTTGCCGATGTCAACAACAACTTCATGGCTTCTCAAACGCAATGTCCTGCTTGATTATAGCCAGATACAGATATTGGATCGTTACAGGCATACAGTTGCTGAGTATAGTATTCGTGATTTGACAATTTAGCTTCATGGATGGATTTTATTGACGATTTTCAGTGCTTCGACGGCAGAAACCACAAATATAATCACTGTGTTTTGATCCGCTCAATGGTCCCTCATCAAGTATCTGCGGACAAATGCGCCAACATCTGTGGTTTAAATCACCGACAAGTGGATGTAGGATGGGGCAAACTGTTAGATTTAACCTGAACGCAAGATGCTGTGCTAGAATTGGGTGAAGAAAACGGAGCGAGCGAAGGAGAAACGCACGCGATCAATGCATGCTCTATAAATTGGCAAAACTCACAAGGTAGGCTTTGTATCAATTCCTATTTCATCCAAACTCGTGGTCTACCCAAAGCTTTTCAGAGCAAAACAATGGAGCCTGAAAATGGCCAATTTTGACATTCATTCAAATTTTCCTCAAATGTGCTCAACGGCCATGGCCATAATATAGTTTCCCCAAAAAGATTTTATAATGTTTAGAATCTTTAGTATCCATGTAAACTCTGATGCTAATTTCGTTCCTGGGAAAAGAATACTTTGGGAGAAATTGCGAAAAAGGTTGTGCTTGTTTTGGCGGATTGTCAAGATGGTCGAAAGGTAACCTGGTTCAGCGATCAATTTTAGCACGTTTAGAAAAGTCAAAATACTTCAACATCAAGTTTTAGAAACTAGAGGAATGGAGCCTCTCCCTGGGAAATTTTTGTTTTAATTGGTTTACATTCATTCGAGAACCAGACCAGTTTATTTTCTCTTTTTCAGGGAAAAGTTTTTGCTCAAAACATGACTTTGAGGGTAGCATGATTGATTGAGGTTACCATAGCGACGACACATTTGCTGACCTTTATATGGCTGTTTTCGTTCATCCCCCCAGGCAACCTAACTTCACACAAAAAACGAGGGGGGGTTAAAATTTTTAATTTCCAACTTTGCTACGCTTTCTCAGAGAACTGCTCTTAAATGTAATCCAGTAAACCAGGGAAAGTTGCCATCAGCCTGTTCCAGGCTTTCAGAAAGTAAGGTCGGCGCGAACAGTACCAGGCTCTCAGATAGTAGGGTCGGCGTGAACAGAAAGGGAACGCGAAAAGAATACGCGTGCGGGAGCCTGGGGATAAAGGGGGGCGGTTGTCTCTTGCCTCTCCCCAGCCCCAAGCGTTTTTTGCCCTTGTTTTCTCTTCGCTCTTTTCCCCACTATCTCGGAGCCTGGAGCAGGCTACCTTAGGGTAGTACGATGTTTGAGGGGCTCTAAGTTGCCAAGAAACTACATATATATAATTTTATCAAGAACCTGTATAAAGAAAAGAAACCTTAGAAATAGGCATTGATGTGGCTCATCAGTTAAACACCATGGAAATCAATATTACAAATACTTTAAGACTAAAAATGGTTACAATAAAGAAATAATGATCCAATAGTAAATAAATACTTCTAAATAAATATTAAATAATTTTTACAATAAATAATTATACTGTAGTTTTTCTGCAAGTGTGCGTGGGGTGATGAGCGACGTCATACGTGGCACTGTGTGGAGAGATTTTAAAGGTGCAGATGTTACACATTTCATGAACCATGAACGAAATTTGGCATTGATGATGAATGTTGATTGGTTTCAGCCTTTTAAACATTCTCCATACAGTGTCGGGGTGACCTACCTTGCAATTATGAACTTAACTCGGGCTGAGCTGAGAGATTTCGAAGAGAAAACATTATAGTAGTAGGAATTCTTCCTGGTCCCGGTGAACCTTCAAGTCTAAATCCATTTCTTGTTCCCGTAGTTGCTGAACTGAAAGAGCTATGGGATGAGGGAATTGAGCTGTGCCACTCAGGTTCACCCACGGTGCCTCAGAAATTTTTTGCAGCTTTGTTACTGGTAGCCTGTGATGTGCCTGCTGCAAGAAAGTTGTGTGGATTTTTGGGACATGGTGCCAAAAGGGGATGCTCAAAATGCAAGAAGGAGTTCATTTCTGGGGAACATTTTGGAGACAAAATGAACTTTGGTGGATTTGAAAATTGCCTTCACCGTACAAATGAGGAAAACTGCTCTCAAGCCCAAGAAATTTTACTTGAGGACACATACTAGGGACGTGAGAACAAAGAAGCCAAATATGGTACACGCTATTCAGAGCTAATGCAGCTTGAGTACTTTGGTTGCATTAGATTTACTATTATTGATCCAATGCACAATTTATTTTTAGGAACAGCTAATTTTGAAACAGGCTGATTTAAAAGCTATACAAGAACTTATCGATAGCATGAAAGTGCGATCCAGTATGGGAAGGGTCCCAAACAATATTGCATCAAGTTTTGGAAGCTTCACATCTGAGCAGTGGAAGTTGTGGACTGTGGTGTATTCAGAGTTTGCTCGAAGGACGTTTTTACCTTCAGAAGATTACAGATTATGGCTCTTGTTTGTGAAGGCTTGCCGAATATTGACAGCTCCTGTTATCACAATTCAGTCTCTTGCAGTGGCACATTCTTCAATAATGCAGTTTTGTGAGAAATGTGAGTCTAGATATGGACAATTGGAAGTGATTCCCAACATGCATTTGCATTCTCACCTTGTTAACTGTGTTTTGGATTATGGACCAGTACATAACTTTTGGCTGTTTTCTTTTGAACGTTTTAATGGCATTCTGGGAGACTTCAAGACAAATCAAAGAGCAGTGGAGATGCAGCTAATGAGGAAGTTTCTCAGGGATCAGGACATCAGGGACCTTCCATTTCTAACTCTATTTCGTAGTCAACTTAGACCTGTATTTAGAAAAATGAACAACACCAGCATGGATCCTCTACCTGATATCAGTTTAACTGTGGACCTCTTGTCTCTGTCAGATGGACCTGTAACCAAATCAGACCTTTGGATTGACACCAGCGCGGACTATGTACTTGTATCGCTCCTCACAGATTGGATTACTTGGACGAGGATGAACTCAATTTTCTTTTGCGTTCCTACTCAACCCTTCTTGAAGGTGTGGACATCACATGTGGAACTGTAATATTTGACCGTTACGCCAGTGTGGAGTTTTGTGGTGACCGGTATGGTTCCCTTGACTCAAGAAGTGAGCGGTCTTCCTATGTTATTGCACCATGGGTTGGAGTTGGAGGCCAAATTGACCCAGCTACAACAGAAGCCCGGCCTGCAGTTGTACACTACAACTTGAGGCAAAATATTTGTCTTCATGGAGAACTGAAATCGCTTGTTATGGCTCGTGTCTCTTGGCTTCAGAAACATCCAGATAGGCACAGACATGATAGTGGCAGCACAGAAATCTGGTGGAAGGACATTTTTGAACCCTTCCCGTGTAAAATAACCCCATGGAATTTCATGGAATTCTGTGGAATTCGATGGAAAATTTTCCATGGAATTTTGTCTGGTATTGGGACATGGAATTCCATGGAATCCATGAAAACATTTCCATGGAATTCTATGGAGTTCCACAATTGAAGCTCAACTCCATGGAATTCTGTCTGGTATCAGGGCTTTGAAGTCCATGAAAAAGTATCCATGGAATTCCATAGAATTGAAACTAGTCTGTAAGAAATTTAGGACTGCCAGTATAAAAATCTTTTTACAACCTTTAATCTCTACAGAGTTGGATAAGGATTTTATAACATAATAAATTTGTACTGTCAATAATAAAAGAATGAAATAAATTAATTATTATAAAGCTTAAAGTCTACACTCTATAACATTTAACAAGAATACATTCAAGTGAACAAATTATTGTAAAATGTCAAAAATCTTACGCAAAACTGAATGAATGACATTCTTAGTGAACACAAATTTAAGTTACTATTTTACATTTTCAGTGGCAGAAGTATTACATTCTGTGTAGTTCATGCCCAGCAAGAAAAAGGAACATAAATATGACCTCTCTTTGTGAAGGGACAGATCCGTCTGTACCGTTTTATAAGCTAAAATAGTATTCTTAAAATAGTCTCTATGAAAGAGAAGAATATTTCCACGAAATATTGTTGCGTCAATCTTCAAATTGTGTGAACTCTTAATGTTTAAATACAAGAGATTTCAGTGGCAATGCTGAGACTGCAAACTGTGTATTGGCATGAGAGGACGGATAAAGCGTTAACTGTAAGTACCGTTTCACGCAGAGATTTTTTCGGCCTTTCTTGGGAAAGTGTGAAAACCTGTTTAACTGTTGGAAATCAAGCTATCATCGCTTCTTAATGAAGCCGGCACGGTGAATATTGTAAAATGACACTATGTTCTGAATGAAAGACGTAAAGTTCTGGTTTTCGTCGAAACGTGATTCCCTGAAATATAAAATAAAAGACTGAATTTTGTGACATTCCGCCGCGAGTAAGTTGTACACAGTCTTTCACCCCTTGGCTAGCCGATGAAATTGTTTTCGAAGGCAAAGCTGTGTTCGATTTCGATCAATTTATGCTCGTTATTTATCCTCCCACTATTCGTGGCGGCTAACAAAGCCTAAATCAAGGAGTATCAGAGGAAGCGATCTAAGACCATCTAATCTCTCAATAATTCACGCGGATTTCCGTCCATCCTGTTAGTAAACTTTTCGATTTTGTATACAGCGGGTAAAACTAAGCTCTCCAAGAATGGAAAGAAAAACATGAGGTTCTTTGATATCCTGTCACAATCAACCAAAAAATGGACCAGTGTCTCTGGCTTTTCTACATAGCGAGCGTTAAAAACCGCCTGCCGAGAGAAAACGTGCCTCGCTTTTGCACTGAGCCGACAATAAGGAGTGTGTAATTGTGCGCCCCAAAATGTGCCATTGTACAATCTCTACAGGAATTATTGTCACAAGCTGCGTGTATTCCTTTCTAACTGATAAGATCTTCTCACTATTTCGAAAAGTTCAGTTTTCAGTATCTTATTTTATTTCTTTATTTGTTTTGCAATGTCTCCTTTTTTCTAGTTTCTCCGAAAGTTCTAAATACGTACAGAATCGAATCAACCGGTACGGACGAAACGCGATTTGTGCTTGTTCAGCGTATGCCTGTATAAATGTCTGAATATTTTCGCGCGAGTTTTAAAAGACTCAGTCAATGCGTTTGCGATTCTCGTCACTTTCTGCAGTTGCAAGTTTGTACCGCATTCTTAGATTTTATGAAAAATGTTTCCCTTCCACAAATCATTTAACTGAATTAGACTACGAGCAGTCTCTCTTTCCGGTCAGGGATAGTCGAGGAAAACGAACAAGCGAGCGAGCGAGTACGAAGTCGCCTGCAGAGTTGAAACGTGACGCGCCTGTCGAGCCGCTATGTAGTGAGACTATCCCTGAGCGGAAAGAGAGACTGCTCGTATTCTGTAACTGAATTTTAAAAACGTATACTGCACGTGACGAACCCTCTTTGATGCATGTATATTCGTAACATAAGCCTTCAAATGTAGTTCTTTCCGATCCTGTTATTGAGCAAGCGGGAAACATCTCCCAAGACTTTTATCACTGCTTTACTGACAACGAAAAGTGCACGATGAAGACGAGCAGCCGTGAGGAAAAAATGTGGAAGCGAGAGTCAGTGGATTTCTAGTCCTTCCCCCTCCCCTCCCTGTCGGTTTTTGGCAACTTGCAAACCAAACATTTCTTGACTTTTATCCAAACATTAATTCTTCAAAAGTGCTGGGACTAGGGCCATTGAACACGCCATACTGTGTGGGTTCCCAAATGAACCCACCGGGTTTCAACTTCTTTTATTTACTTTGACACAGTTTTCACTTCCTAGCTCTGCCATGACGTTAAGGCAGGACAAAGTTCAAAACAACCAGGTATCATAAACTAAAACCAAACCAATTGCAGGATGCAGATAATTAAATGAACCAATGAGAGCTCGTAGCAAATACGTGTGACCAGTGCCAAGCGTGGAAAAAACGTTCAAAGGCGAAACAAATTGGTTGTCATTGTTTTCAGCCATAGCCTTCTCACTCTCTTCTCGGCCGGGTCATATTTGTTGTTGTTCTGTTTTTCTTGTGTGTGTGTTTTTTGTTTTGTTTTTACCAACTGCCCTTGGTGTAGCGACATTTATTTCTCGTGACAGTAGCAAACAAAAGCTGGCAAAAGATGTGTCATCTTGGCAGCCCCGCTAATAAAAGATGTGTCATCTTAAGAGCAGGAATGGTTGCCACTGTCACAAAGAAATAAATATTCTTGCGGGGATTGAGTTTCAACCAGGGATTCAACACTTTTTTTCCTTTTTCTTTATTTCTCGTGACAGCAGCAAACACAAGCTGGCAAAAGATGTGTCATCTTGGCAGCCCCGCTAATAAAAGATGTGTCATCTTAAGAGCAGGAATGGTTGCCACTGTCACAAAGAAACAAATACTCTTCCGCTGATTGAGTTTCAACCAGGGTTTCAACTCTTTCTTTCTTTTCTTTTTTTTCTCAAACTTCATTGGTACAAGAAGTGAGAAGACTATGGCTCGGGTTGATCAAGTATTTCGCTAAAAGCTGCTTTCCGACTTAAGGTCGCTGCTTTGAACTTTTTAAATATTTCTTTGTTCATTTTGCCAGTTCGAGTTTTAGTTATGCAGGCCGCTCTCGTCCTTAACTCTACTTACTAAGGCCGGGTAGGCTGACAAATTCTTTCAAGAAATTATCTGAGCACAAAGGCGTTGTAACCATAGCTTTCATTTCTTTTTCACGGCCGGGTCATTATTATCATATGTTTGTTTGTTGTTGTTGTTGCTTTTTTTGGTTTTTATCAACTGCTATTTATTTCTTGTGACAACAGCAAACACAAACTGGCAAAAGATGTGACATCTTGGCAGCCCTGCTAGTGAAAGATGAGTCATCTTAAGAGCAGGGATGGTTACTACCGTCACAAAGAAACAAATATTCTTCAACTGAGTTTCAGCTCTTCCACATTTTTACTCAAACATTACTGCTGTGAGAGCTGAGAAGACTCGTAATGTTTCTCAGAGGGATTGGCCTGTATTAACTAAGTTATGGACTGGCAAAATGAACATCGCAATAACTGAAATTTCAAATATCTTTAACGGCTTGGAAAGTGAAATTTCAGTTAAAAATTTACAGTTTTAATCGTATAGGCATGCTTTTTGGCCATTTTAATGCCAAAACATGATCAACGACCTCTCGTGAGTCACGAAAACCTCTTTTGAGACATAAGAGGCATGAAGAAATGCCCTCGTGGGTATTATTTTCAACGATCTTAAAAATCAAAGGCTCTTTTTTACATGGATCATGGCATGTAGGGGAAAATGTACTACTTCCGACCGGGTATCCCCTCTAGTTGGGCATGTAACGCATTTTTTCATGCCTCTCTAAACCCAAAACTGTTGGAAGCAAACTAAAGAGGAGTTCATTGAGGGAAAACTTTGGTAGGGCATGTTTCAGAAAAGTTCATGCCCTGGATGTTCTTTTGCTCAGGGACAATCCGTACCGAGCGACCGGAAGAAGACTGGGTTTGAGACGAAAAAAGTTCATGCCGGGCATGAAATTTCGATTTTCATGCCCGGCATGAAAATCGAAATCTCATGCCCGGCATGACTTTTGTTCTCGTCTCAGCCCAGTCTTCTCTCGGTCGAGCCACATTTCATGCCCGGCATGAAATCTGGCTCTACATGCCCGGCATGAAAATCGGCTTTTCATGCCCGGCATGAAAATCGACTTTGTATGGCCAGTATGAAAATTGACTCCACATGCTGGGCATGAAAACCAACTTGAAAATTGCCTGGTCTTTAAGTAAATTTTGAGTTGACACACTCAGTGGGTATAAAGTCAGTTTTCTATTCAGGTTGAAACGGCATTTCCTTCTCCACCGTCGTATCTAAATCGAAAGAAATTTGCTGACAATGAAGGATTATAAAAAATCCAATGTTTATCAGAAGTGTAAACAATGAGATGACCCTTGAGTGACTCCTACAAATGAGCTGAAATTCTTCAAACACCCATCCCCACACTGACAAATTGTCTCTTCCAGAACCTTTACTGGCCCAAGTACTAACAATACTCAAAGTGTCAAAACGTGGACGCAACAGGGGGTAGTTAGAAATCCTTTATTGTTGATTGGTTGTGGTCCAATGAAATGCTTATACAACATACCATATCCTACACATACGTCTCCTTAGAGTGTCCTCAACGATAAAAATAAGATTATCAACCTTTTCATAAGAAAGCAGAACAATTAAGAGCCCTTTACTTTAACTCGATGACCAATAACAGAAGAAGTTAGTAGTCTACTGGCAATCTATTGCTATCCACTTTCTGGGGAAAATAAGCTGCACGTGGTCCCAAGCTCAGCACAATCAACACAACTCAATTTCCCAATTTTTTACTGTTTCCTTATTTAACCTCTGATGGTTAAGAATTAACTAGTCATTTTTCATACAGGGCAGTGAGTACAGATGTAATATCGTATAATTTACACTGATCAACATCAGGCTAAGTGCATTTATTCTAAGTTCACTATTCACATCCCAGGAGGAGGAGGGTACTCCTAGGAATTTTTAGTGGGGGGTGTGCTGCCAAGTTCTCCAGTGTAACTTTCCAATACATGTTTTTAGCCCTAACCTCTGAATCCATACCCATTTTCAGATCTGGTACCCAAATCAGACTTTGAGACCAAAACAGTCAAAATCCATACCCATTTTCAAACCAAAAAGCCATACCCCTTGGGGTAGCAGATATCTATATAGCTTATACAGGGGGGGTACCCTCTGTCCCCCTGGCTGGTTGGGAATCAATTGCCCCTATTTTAAAAGTAACATCTTCCCTATAGACTTATTTATTGAAAGGAACAGGGAGGTTGGAGGCAGGCTGTGGTGATGGGGGGGGGGGGGGAGATGCTGTGATAAATTTCAAATCTTCCAAATAAGCATCAATGTTTCCCCTGAACCCTTGAAGGTAGTAAAGACAGTTAATTTGGTTTTGCTCATGTGGATGGATGCCAAAGAGGACTATGAGGGGAAAACATTTTTAACCGACGAAGTCGAGTTAGAGCAGTCGTGACAAGAGGGTCGACTGGTTTGGTCGGTCAAAATACGTCGTGTAAGGTTCACAAGGTGTGTATTTCGCTATGGCCCACGGGATGGGATGACGTGAGAACAAGAGCGGAGTCGCCATTTTAAATTGGCAGGTCAAGAAAGGTGACGGAGGCTTGGTAGAAGATTTGCGTCGACTGTGTTGTGGTATAATTTTGTGCTGACCTCTGAACATATAGAGAAGAAGTTGTACACAGACATCGCTTAGTACACACGCGCACGCTCGATAGGACAAGGGCCACATAAAAAGTATCGTAGGTGTAGAAGCACACGTCCGCCGAGCAGTGTTGGCTTTGGCCGGACTGAAATATCTGAGTGCAATACTAGTGAAAGAAAGCAAGGAGGACTGATAATAACAGGAGGTGATGTCCAGTGGCACTGTTGATGCTGGTGGGACCAAAGTGTTGCTGAGACATCGTAAGCATAGAATCGTTCTCAGTAAATGTTATGAGAGGAAAATTCTGGTGTATGTTGTTGTGGTTATGTTTACCTGTTTAATACTTGGAAAGTATCTAGCTGCCAACGTTAAGAAAGGTTATTCGCAGGTGGGAAATGAATTACTACACGAGGCTGGATCTTCTTGGATTGTATAAGCTGCCCGGAATTATATACCAGTTACTTTTTTTAATTTTTCTGCTTTATTTTGATTTTAAACCGATTTGTTCGATTTTAGAGTTCGAGACACTGACTTGCTGACTCCGGAAGAGCAAACCGGATTTAACGATTACGTCATAGGACATGCTTTAACGTGTTTGAGATAAAGCGACGACTTCGCTTTTTACCAATTTCTCCAGATCGAAAATCATGTTTTGTCATTCGGTAACGCAAAAGACAAAATGCTGTCACAATTTTCGTCACACCGGTTAGCACGTTGAGATTCTGACGATGTGTTTATCTTTATCGATGATCATGTTTTTATAGTGCCCTATTCACAACAGTATATAAATACATTGCTTACAACTCTCGGTAAAAGCATGTTCAGTTGTGGACAAATGTATATCAACATTTAATTTTTTAGTTTAATTCAACAAAATTAAATATTCAAAGCGATAAGACAGATGAGCTGAGTCATCAGATTTTAAACATAACGTCATTCGGTAACGCAAAGGGCAAAACACTGTCACAATTTTCGTTACGCCAGTTAGCATGGCACGTTGAGCCAAGTAAAAACATTAATCGAGGGTGGAGTGGGTCAAAACGACTGGTAAATGCCTACAATGCGCTTTCTTGTAACCTGTGCGATAGAGCATAGCAATGATTTATTTCGTATTTGCATTCACAATTTGGCTTAAAGAGCCCTTGACATGATTAAAGGAAACTGTGCACAAAGCGTGGTTCCCAGGTATGGGGAAAAGTTCAATTCTTTTGGGCTGTTACGGTGCCCATACTGATCAATCTTAAAGATGTGGTTACTTTTATATTGGGAAAATTATCGCCCATTTTTTGAAATGCGTCTGTTTTGAGAATTGTGATGGCCTTTTTGTTCAGGGTTTTGAGGAAGACCGACCAAAAGACAGCGAAAACTGGTCTTGAGGGAAGAATGGATGAGGTCATGGGCATAGTCTGTGGAGCTATGTTTGGTGAGGAGAGGGTGAATAATTCAGTTGACCTCCTTTCCAGGGTATTGATCGCCTTTTCAGTTGGTCAAATATCAGCGTTAGTTACAGTTACACACTTTTACGGCAACGTGCTGTTACAGATGCTTGAATGTTATTGAACCTGCAGTCACGCACGCCTCGCTTGCTTTCTTTTCGAGACGAACCAACACTTCGTCGGTTCTGCACGGATTGCGGGCCTATGTTTCACTGGGTCATTGCATGCAGGATGGGATATGTGACCAAGAGAAAATATTCCATGTCAGTCTCCTTTGCAAATGGTGTAATTTGGACATCATGACTGTCTGTGAGGTCAAAATGGCTAAGCATAGTGTGATAACATGGCACCATTCTTGTAAAATTACACATTATAAAAGGCCAAATTTAACCACTTTGATCTCCCCAACACAAAA
Source organism: Siderastrea siderea (assembly GCA_964030785.1). Taxonomy (NCBI): domain Eukaryota; kingdom Metazoa; phylum Cnidaria; class Anthozoa; order Scleractinia; family Rhizangiidae; genus Siderastrea; species Siderastrea siderea. The sequence continues at coordinate 16,640,209 of OZ034968.1, read as the reverse complement.
ATTAATTTTCACCAGGAATCCCCTTTCCCCCAATTAAAAACCATCTGATGGAAACAGATCATCATGGTCAGGAAACAGACTATGTCAGGACCTGGTTGTTTAAAGCAAGGTGGATTCCAGTAAATTATTTTCACTTAACAGTTTGACTCTGGCTACTTTAAATTGCCACATGAAGTTAGCAGTGGTAACGCTTTTTAACATCAAGAGAATCAGAAAGCCTGGACAAAATTTAACCCAAAGTTAACGCTAATCGGCTTTCGAACAACCGGGCCCTCGTTCCCATTTTAATTAACAAGTGTCCATTTTAATTATAGGCAAAAAATTAAAAAAATATCAATAAATATATTTCTACTTTTTCCACCAAATGCTTAATCCACTTTAAGGAGTTACTCTAAATTCTTTTTCCATTTTCCTTTTCAATGTCTGTGTTCTTGCTTGTCCTGTTTTTTGTCTCCACCCAGGAGAATTTCCACTTCACCAGGAATTCTTTCTTCAGCTGAAAACAAGAAATTGAACATCAGGATAAATGACAACTATGTTATGACTGTTGTGATAGTAATTAATTAATAACACACAGAGGGCTTCCCTGGTGTTATCACACCAGGGGTTAACTGAATGGAATCACCTTAGTATCAATTGTAAAATTAATACACATACTAACATCCTGCAGAACAACTCTTGCAATCTATTGACCACTCCATATTTTTCAGTGTCTGTGGCCTGTTGCAGGCATCATGTATTTGTGAGAAGCAAAGTAAAGAAAGTTGATCAAACATAAAAGTCTTAGTCTTGATGTTGAACAAAATTCTCCCAAGTAGTACCTTAGATGTGTGGAGAACATGCAGTCAGGAGAACATGAATGCCTGTTGATCTTGGGGCAAATAAGTGGGTTAAATAGTGCACAAAAAGGGAGTTTGTAGCACTCCTAGGTTATGATCAGGATGCCTGAAGTAACTAAAAATAAATAATGCTTCCCATTGTTTGATTTTTATTTTGCCACAGGGACAGGTTGTAAAAGCAATGCATAGTAAGCAGAGATTTTTTGTCAATTTTCTTTGAAATAGCAGATGATGTCACACAGAAGGAATTGTCATTCTGACCTATCTCCACCCCATGTCTTGCCAATTAAAATTGTAGGCTCTCCCTCAAGCGTATTCCAACCTAAAAGAAAGAATTTATCTACTTACAGTTCTATGATTTATCCTTTCCTTGATAACCCTCTTTGCTGGCCCTTCTCCCTTTTGGAGTGACAAATGTTCTGGTCTTTTTCAGCCATTAAGTCCAGGTACTGGCCTGAATAAACCTAAAAATATTTAAGTGAAACTAAACTATAATTAATGCAACCCTCAATAGAGTTATGCTAGTCTGATCATGTGGTACAATTCTTTAGGTTGTTCTTGTTAAACAATAATGAATGACCTGATTAAGGCAATATAATTTTCACTTTCACTGAGACGAAAAACACAATAGTCACCTGAATTTTAGGATCGGGAAAACAAGGTTGCCACTCATCAGACAAAAATCTTCCCTGAAATTTCCCGATTTTCTATTAACCACAATCCAGTTTTCAGTGATCATGAATGACAAAAACTATTTGAAACGATGTTGCCTTTCCAACGTGAATAAAACTTTGTCACCTCTGTTGACGAGCTAAGTAAAACTAAAATTCTTTGAGTTTGACTAATATCACGGCTTGATGCAAAGTCATCGTGAGCTTTACATTTAAATGCTTTACATTTACCTGAGCTTAAAAAAATCTGTTTTTCGCTTAAACTGAAATGAATTGTGTGTGTAAAACAGGTGGTCAAAGTTAGCGACCATAAGCAAACAACAGAGGAATAACATATTCCTGTTAAGTATGAGCTGCAAGTATAAAGTGAAACCAAAGCCAATAAGCTGAGTATGCAGCTGCATATGTGTCATAATATCACTGGTTTAACTACAAGACTAGTGACCAACAGAAAACAAACAATCAAACGAAAAGAAAGAGACTGTAAACGTTTCCATAATAACCATTAATTGGAAACGTTTTGTACACATTGTTGATGGAAATAAAAAACAGTCTTCGCCGCGAAGACGAAGAAGAGCAAGTGTTAAGATTATGTACTTACCGGAGAAATAAACTGCCACCGGACACTCACAGGAGGTTATAGCTTCTCAATAACACCATTTGCGTTACTGCAGAACGAAGATGAACCAGCTGGAAAGGTGAGACTGAAATGCCAAAGAAGCGATTACGCGAACATGAAGCAAGTGACGCCACAAATATACGCCACAAAAATTCGCCCATTTTCCGACAGCACTTCGGCCGCTTTGCTTGCCGACAAAGTCCTATACTAAAACTAAAACACTTTGACGCTCGAATATTCGGGTCTCTTCGGCTGATGCGAATTCATACGCTGACGTTTTCTCGCTTTTGAACACGCAATTTATCGTCAGCAAGGTGAAAAAATTTCGTGAGCAAAAGAGCAAAACAAGAATGCATCCCAGGCGCAAAGAAATGTTACTCGACGTTTTCAGCCTTCCCTCCCGTTTTACTAACTGGTAAGTTTGTTTACATTGGTTTTACCGCTGTGTATGTTTCTCACGCAACGTCAATTGAAATTTCAACAACGGAGTTTACATCAAAATGACCGATATGTAAGCTAATAAGTTTCTAATCAGCGTTCTAGCTCCGTGGACGCAAATTTTCTTACTTCTAATTTGTTTTGTATATACAGGATTTGCAATAAATGTGTTCAAATCTGGATGGCAGATGTATGAATCCCACAGACTTTGCAATCGGACGGTAAAGATATTCTACCAGGACCTGCCGAATAATTCAAGACATTTAAAAGTAAGTTGAATTGATTTTTTAAAGAATGACAATAGGAACAAATCAATATCAAATCTGAGTCCACCGTTCGGCATTTACCTGATTGTCTGTCAAAACGGCAATATTCCAAAACAACCGAAAAAATGCTTAAGCAATAAGCTGTGGTGACAATCCGTAGCTTCCTGTAAAGTAGTTCCGTTGCTGTTTTTGTAAACCGTGGACAGAATAAACCAAAAAAATCACTGACTATATAAAAGGCTTCGCTGGCCATTTTGTCAAAAATGAAACCCTGGAGGAACCGCTGGGTATGATTTCTGCCTTTGCTGGCTCAACACGGGAAGGAAATTTGGGATTGGCATCGCGAAAGCCAGTTTTCGGATTTCGAATCACTCGGGTATTTATTAGCGACCTTCAGATTTGACTACGAATACGAGATTGAGTACGAGTTCGACTTTCACATTTCAAAACCGTTACGTTCTCAAAGCCATCGTTCCTCCCTGTTGCTGACCAGCGGGGGAGAATGCTAAGTGAACGATATTCACAGGACAGATCACAAAAGCGCGCGACAAGGAATTCAAGTCGTACTCAATCTCGTACTCGTGGTCCGATCTGAAGGTCGCTATTATCTGTTATTATACGGACAGGATAATTGCTGAAACGATAACAGTTTGCCTTATGAAATACCAGATATGCTCCTGGAAATACCTAATACAGCGTATGTCTTTAAAAGTAACGAAAACACAAATGTGAAACACAACCCTAATTCAAGGAAGGAGTCCATGGTTCCCACTGCTGTAGTTGTTGCTTATTGGAAGTTAAAAACAATGGAAAATTTCACCGCCTAAAAGTGGACACTTACGAAGGTGGTCGCTTGCGGCAGCTATAGTGAAATGACTGGGGGAATTTAGGTGGTCGCTGTCAAGGGAGGTGGTCGCACTGGGAGGTTCGACTGTATATACTTCACCCTGGGCTTATGTCAACTGTGCATCTATTTGTTCTTCTCTTTAAGATATCTCTCTCTTCACTTTGCAGTCGAAGACGTCCAAGCCCAATACAACGTTATGGAATAGGAGGACAGCGTCAATGTTGTCTGCACAGAAGCTTTCGTCATAACATGAGTGCAGTGAGTGTGCGAATGAGTGTGTTGGTGGGTGGTGGTTGATTCAGTAACTGAGCCGAGCATTAGTGATCAAAGACGTGCATTACCGGTAGTGTCAATTCTAAGAATGTTTTCATAAGCTATTGATACCAATGCAATCAAAAATTGATAAAGACGGGGGGGGGGAGGGGATCGAATGGTCGACTAACGAGTATTATACTGTGAACTTCAGGAACAAAACCTAGCAAATAAAAGGTTACAAATTTTCTCGACAGAATTTGTTTATTCAGTGATTTAGATTGCAATGAGATCACCAGTCACTGAAAATCTGATCCAGCCGAAGATTGCATGACACAAGCCGAGCGCCATTTAATGAACTTACCGACAGAAAACGTCCAAATTTTCAACTGCAGATAAGGCAACGACTAAATTTCATGCCCCGCATGGAACTGGTTGAGACCTAAATTCATGCCCGGCCAGGCTTGAAATCAGCCAAATAGATATTCTCATGCCCGGCGTGAAATTTAGGTTTCCACCGATTTCATGCCCGGCATGAAATTTAGATTTTCATGCCGGGCATGAAATGCAACCTCGTTTCCGTGCAGTAGCCTCGATATCACCCGATTTCATGCCGGGCATGAAACGGGTATGAAATTTATATTTTCATGCCGGGCATGAAATGCAACCTCGTTTCCGTACAGTAGCCTCGATATCATCCGATTTCATGCCCTGCATGAAATTTTCATGCCGGGCATGAAATTCAACCTCGTTTCCATGAACCAGCCTCGATATCATCCTTGGCAAGAGTTGAAACTTTCGGGCTGCAGGGCATGTGCCGAGTTTTTTCATGCCCTGGAGATGAGATTTTTTAAAATGGCCCACTACCTGGTCTTTTTAATGCCCAGGGTATGGCAATTTGAGAATTTTGGAAAATATGACGGTTGGAACAGATTTTTGCTTGAATTTAGCATGAAGAGATAAATTTCATGTCAAAACCATAGCTTTTCCATTTTTTCATTGAAATTTCACTTTCCAACCCGTTCTTTCCATGAATCAGAGTTAGTAAGTGGCAAAAATACTGTCAACTTAGTGGACAGTCGTTCTAACAAAACTGAGAGGTGCCTCTTCCATCGTCTGACTTATTTAATAGACCGAAAAAGCAAAGCCGATTTCAAACATTACTCATGATTTCCTCTGATTCTTTACTTAGCATCTTACTGCAACCAGACCTTGTAAACAAATTAATGTGGATTAGCTGAAATTAATTTTAATAAATGAATTTGGTATCCAACTTGTCATACAATGCTGTTTTGCGTTTGTTCGAATCACACAAATTCCCGCCAAAAAACTATAGTGCTTTTATTGCGCACTGATCGAAGCCGATCCAAAATATTGGCGAGAAAAATCTGGCATGTAATTCCTGCAACTTCGCGTTTGTTATAAGCAATGATTTATAGTTGTAATGAGGCGACGAAATCTTAAATGCAACCAAGGCATATCAGAGAAAAACAACAACGCTGCTGAATTCAGTGAATCGCAGATCGAACGCGTGGGGTCGCCTCTCATATACCGGACACGTGGCTTTGTTCAGTTCTTGTAGCCCTCTAATATTTTTCCATGCCGACAAGACTACTGAGCTAGCAGCTACAATTTTACCGGTAATGATTTTGCACGGCTTACATACAGATTCAACTTACCATAGTCCACTACGCCAGACTTTTGTAAAGGACATCAGGGAAGATTTTTCTAATCTTGTTCACTGTAATCTAGCTTGAATTTATCCCATTGTTTGATACCAAACGAAAACAAAATGTCGATTCCCAGACTTCCAGGATAACGTCAATCTAATCACATGGTTTTTAGGCTTCGGAAACGTGTGCATTGACGGTATTGGAAGGAAAAAAAAACCAACCACTGAAATCAACGTTAAACAACCACTTGTGACATCGCATCGTTTCTCAAGAAAATGAAACCAGAAACTGCAGGAAAACACTTCACTGATCCTTTTCGTTACTGGCATCCGGTGACAAATAATAATGTACAAAAGTTAAAAGTCCTCCTGGTCGCGCTCCTGGTGGAAAGTTTATTCTTGGCGAAAGTCCATCGTGGAGTTTTCTTCTCAAATGCAACAGTCAAATACTAGTCGCATCCAACCAACAGAACAAGCGTTATTATTTTGCTTTTCGCCGCGTTTTTTTTTTTTATTTTAATTTTAATTTTTTTTATTTTTCGATTGCTAACACCTTGAGCGGTCTCACCTTGCCGCAGTTAAATTGTTTTACAAATGAGTTTTTGGCTCGGGTTTCCTATTTGATTGACCAAAATTGTCTGGTAATGACTTGTGAATGATGCGTAACACTCCTCTATGGGAAAATCAAGTCACGTTTTATTATGACTTGATGACATGTATAAGTCGGTCCTTACGTCTCCGCTGTTTTCGTTTACATTTGATGCAGTGACATTTCAATCATGAAGCAGCAGATTAGGACGCCTTGTGGTAAGCCCATTAGATACGCTTGAAAAACCCCTCACAAATTCTTAGAAAAGTTTTCTAAGAATTTGTATGGGACAACAGGAGGTACTTACAGTTCGCGCTTTCTCCGTCCTGTCATGAACAATAATTACAGCCATAAAATGTTAAACAACTGAAAACGCAAAAATGATACAGGCATACCTTAATCGATTTACTCCACTTGATCGATTTACTCCGCTAATCCTTTTTCTTCGAAAGGTTACATCAACTGAGGCTATTCACTTAACTTCAGAGGCTATTAAAATTCTAATTTGCCTTTGGAGTTACAGCCTTTATGTTACGAAATGTTCGCATTTCCAAAGTAAACAGTAAAGCAAACCATCGTTGCTCCAGTGTTGCTCACAACCTCGATTTCATCTGTTCATTTTCATCCAAAAATCCACATGCAAGGCTCCAAGACATTTTTCGGCACATAGGATAATCCACAAGCTACAATTGTCCATCTTTGTTTTAACCTAAAAGATGCTTTTTCGACCTCAAACCACACACAGATGCTTGCTAAGCAAATGTTGTAACCGCCTCTTCAAAATGGCGCCTGTACTAATGTTACAATGGTCACATGAATCAAATGACAACTGCTGTCCACTGAATGCAGGTGCATTGGTTTGGGATCTTGTCATTTGTACAGGAACTATTGTACAAAACGTTTGATGTGAGTGGATGAATTACCACAAAACATTTATTTTACTTCAAGTTTAAGAAAAAATTGCTCATATTATAAAAAAATGGTTTTGCTAAACTCAACTAGAATGATTTGCATGGTATAGTAAGCTAATGTATTTTTGTCTATTTAGCTGATCACAGGTCTTCAGAAAGCTATCCTCTCAATATATACCCTGACATATAAAGATAAACTGGCCTTCTTTGAATATTTTGTGGGGTTTATTTATTATTTAATGCACTTTAATTAGAAACCGACACTTACAAACTATTTACATGGTTACTCTGTAAAACAATACAATACATTACTACCTTAGTTACAATACAATGTATACTGTATACTGAACACTACCCTACGATAACAATACATTAATTACACTCCAGCTATTATCGCTAGTACGTTACATTTAAATGCATAATTAACACTACACTACGAAAACAATACACTACAATCCTAAATTCTAACAATTACGCTATTCCATTTCTTACAATACAATATACATTACACTATGAGTACGGTACAATACATTACAATACATTACAATTACAATTCTAATTTCCTATTATTTTAGCTAGCGCACCACACAAAATACGATCGAATATTAATTATTATTATTATTGAACATTTTTTCCACTTATCGAAGAAAGTGGCTAATTTTCCTCTTTTTTTGGCTATTTGGTACTCCAGGGACTTAAGTTGATCAATTTTAGCAAGGAAAAGAGCGAATGATGGCTTGATGAGGTTTTTACGACATTAATAAATAGTCTGTTTACCTACTAAAATAATAGTTTTAAGAATAAGGTAATTTCCCTCCGTTTGCCCAGTTGATGGAATACCAAATAAAATGGCGTTATCGTCAAGATTATCAAAAATATCCCTACAGATAGGGTTCCAATTTAGTATTTGATCCCAGAATGTTGATACAAAGGAACAATGAACAAACAGATGTCGGAGGGACTCGTCATTATTGTCACAGAAACTACATACCATAGAAAGATTGCCTTTCGTTTGTCATAATTCCAAATCCCTCTGACATTTAACGATAAAAGTTTAAAATCAATATTTGTACTTGACATTAGGTTTTTGTACATTACGTGAAAAAGTTAGCGATCGGAATTTGCATAGTACACATGTTGGAGGAGAAGACAGCAAACAGAAACATTAAAACACACGTACATAAAAAACTGGACTTAGCATGAGCAAGCAAAATTCCAATGGTAATCGTAAAAAATCGTCCACTTACCTTGTTTCTGGCCAGTATCAACTTTATGAGGCCTGTGTGGACTGAGGCGGCACAAATAATTGGATACATTCACTAGCTTTTTGCTCCTGAAATAACCAACATGATATTACAATAATTTGTGTTGATAATTCACTCTTTGATGTTCATTAAATAATTGTGTCACATTCCATGAAACTCAGTATTTTTAAAAGCTCCCATGAAGTGTCCACAAATATTCCAAGGAACTTCCATGGAAATTCCATGATGATTCCATGGAACTCCACGCAAGTCCATGGGGTTTCCATGGAACTCCATAGAACTCCGTGGAGTGTCCATGGAACCCTATAGAATTCCATGGAGCTCACATGGAAATGCATGGGCCTTCCATGGAATTCCATAGAATTCCATAAAAGTCCATGGAATTCCAGGGAATTTCATGAAGTTCCACGGAATTCCATGGACTTCCATGGAATTCCATGGGGTTATTTTACACGGGTTAGGACCTGCATCTTTCATTCCAGTTCAAAGGATTCCACGCAAGTTTGTTGGAACTGTGCAAACATGGAGAAGAGAAAATGTCCTTTTTGTCTTGCCACTTGAAAGGAAAATTTACTTGTAATGGAAATCAATTTTACCTTAATCTTACTCAATCTAAGAGCCAATTGTTTCAACAAAGTCCGAGTTACATGTAGACCTGGTTTACGTATTCAAAGTTTATACCGAGTCTTAGTAAGTCATGTCTACATGTAAATGGGCCAAATTTAAAGCAATGGATAATCTAGACTACAAAGGCCCGGGGGGGAGTTGCATTCAGTAGAAGCTCGGGTAGGGAGGTGCGGCCCAGGTGTTTGAAACCTGAGCCTGTTTAAGACACAAATCTGTGATTTTCTACCCTGTTTAAGACAGAATTCAGATTTTTCGCACCCAATCTAAAACATTTAACCCAACATTATACCCCCTTTACGGCTGAAATGGACTAATCAGAGCCTGTTGTTTACTTCAATATGCTGTACAGTGGGAAACTGGTAAAATTTCAGCTTGTGGTGAGGTTTCTGTAAATTAACGAATATATAAGGTCTTGTTACGATACCCTGTTTAAGACTAAATCCTCTAAAAACCATACCCTATTGGGCCGCACATCCCTGTTAAGGCCACATAAGGGTGTACCCCCTCCCCCCTGGGGTGCAAAGGCCACATCTGTGCTAATCATTGTGATCTTGCGTAAGTTGGTTTAGGGCACTATGTATAAAATTCGTTTTACTGTTGGCCCCTAATATACAAATTATTTGTTGTGTAAAATTTCTCCATTGTAAATATGGTCAACTCCTTGCAAAGTGATCATAGTTTGGAATGATTATTTCCTTAAGGGCCCATTATGCTAGATAACAAAGTTTATTATTTTGCATAAAATTCAAGCATAAAAATTGATTTGCTTTAAAAAAAAGATCACAAATGGATAGAGTAAGAAAAGTGAAAGTGACAAGCAAAACTAAGTTAGAATGTGGCTTTTGCAGGGACACAAGTATCCACTGCAGTATAGTATTTCATTGTAGTATTTGAACTTTAGGGTGTAACACGCAACGTGTATAATTGAGTTGGCGAATACAATAACCAAATGTATTGGTTATATAGAGTTATGGTCGTCGATTAGTCAGGCTTAGTTATAGCCTAGATCATCACTTCACTGGGCGTATCCATCATCTGAATATGTCTACACAGTATCAAATTTGCAAAGGACTAAGGGAATTATAAAATTAATAATCTTTTGTACAGACCTGCATGGTTCAATGTGGTGGTAACATGACCAGAGAATAATGTGAGTAGGAATAAGGTTTCGAGTGTGATAAGTTACTGTGGGAGTAGAATTTGACGATGTTGATTTTTAACTACCTGTATACTAGTTACTGTTGCTATATTAAATGTGTAATGGACCAAGATTGTGTTTGTCAATAAATTCAGTTTAGCAATCGAGGTTGATGGTACTAAGTTAAGATTTTGTCAGGGGTTCACACTGCAACCAGGTGGAAATTCAGACATGGTTTGATGCTACCCTGGTTTGGAGATTAATGATCCCCATGAATCGTAACTTTGCATTCCTTTATCTTTAAACCAGAGTGGCATCAGACCATCTCCACTCCCTCCCCTTCCCCCTTCCCTCTCCTCCCTACCTCTCTTTAGATTCATCACTGCATACTTGCTACTTGGCACTCAACAATTTGCCTCATGATGACTTAGCAAATAAATCAAGTGACTGCTTTCATTTTGCAATCAACAATTTGCTCCAAAATCACTTAGGAAATAAATCAAGTGCCTGCTTTCATTTTACAACTGTTTTCACCTTCACATTTATCCTGTTTTACTATAGATTTGTCCCAGCTCAAACATGGAATCACATTCAAACCTGAGTTGTGTTACATTTGTCCGAGACAAATATAACATCATATTAGTCTCACATTTGTGGGCTTTACTACATGGACAAATATAGTGTCTCATATTTGACTTGCAGACAAATAAGGTCAAATCCATTATTTCATCCAGTGTTTGGGCAATTTGAGGAACACACAGAACAATTACTGTTTTCAGAAGCTTATCGGATAAAATAGCTTTAAACCGAAAACTGCTTCGCTTATAGTTAAGTCTTACTTCAATAAATTCTATATTTCGTTCTCTAACGATTGAAAATAAACAAACACCAAACATGCTTAAGCTTAAATTACAGCAAATTTGAGCCGCTTTGAGGAACGCGCAAAACTGTTTTCGAGAGCTTTTCAGATAAAATAACTTAAAACCGACAACTGCTTTGCTTAAAAGATTATTGTTATTATTGAAAACCTCTAGGACAAGAAAATCAACAATTGCACACAGATGGACCCGACAGTCAAAATTGAAATCAATTATTCGCCGACATCTCACCAACCGTGTTTTGACCGTAGGGTTATGAATAAAGAAACGGAAAATAATGGACAGATAAATCATTTTTGAAAAAGTCTATTCGAAACCCGTAAGTCTACACTTGAATGAAATTCGCATTACACTTTCTGCATCGTGATGGCAAAATATTCAAAACTACATCTGTCTCATATCTATCTGAGTGCGTTTTCTAATAACTTTAACGCCAACATAAATTAAACCCTTTAAAAACTTCATTTCCTCGTTGTGTTTTAGAACAGGACAAGCTCTCCGCCGTGAAGAAAACAAAGGAGAATCCCTTTGAAGGCAACTTTCGTAACTTGAACTTTTCCCCTCGGACCACCAGTACTCTTTTGAACTTTTTCTTTCCATTTATAGATATTAGATGCTTTTTCTCAAGTTTCAGTAAAACTTCAGGACTGTCGAGCAATTCGAGCAATCGTCGTCAAAAGTCGAGGCTGAGAATGTCAGTGGATTTCGATTCAGGAATTCAAGGGGGCAGAGAGTTCCTCTGCCTAGTAGTTCTTGGAAACTAGCAAAAATGGAAAACATCTTTGGTAGAGTTATAGCTGTCTAACTAAAAAACATGGCTGTTGCGTGTTCTAGTGTCATTGCTAGCGGAAACTACTGATCTTCATAGATGTCAAGCGATATGTGCCCCGTCCTATTATTTGAGGTAACCTTGCCTTCATCCATCTTGATTTTGGGGTGTCCCGCCTGTCTTTCAGTATTTCGGAAACGCTAGCTTTGAGTTGGTGTATTTTAGAAAAGAAACGTACCACTTCCCTTTGAACACGCCGGAGGGTAGCCATGTCCTTTTTTATTTGTGTACTTTTATGAGTCATGCCTTAATAAATTGATAATAATAGAAAACAAGAAGCAATAAGTGCATGTGTAATATAAAAGGGCATACAAAACCCTTACGAGCAATATGCAATTTTAAAAGGTAATATTTATAATTATAGTACAACGCTAAATTTTGGCGTGCTCCCATGGGTCGAAAGTAGTAGTTATATTTTGTAGTTGTATTATTATACTTAGTTTAGAGTTCACTGTTATTTTTTTGTTTGTTTGTTTTTTTTTTTATTTAATTTCATTTGTAAATTTAAGGCCTGGTGTTTTTAACCGTGTTTAAATAAAGTTAAATGAATAAGTGAATGAATGAAATCGATCACGTGACACGATAGTGTCTCTCCTCAGCGGGCGCCTATCAGCTCATAGTGCCTGCTTTTGGCAATTTTCGGTGAAAAAATCGCTAGGTTTTTAACCATTTCCAGTGTAAATTATTAGAAATGAATACACGTCAATCACAATGGGGGCTTTCCCGTTCCATTTTTCGTGACATTAATGAACCCTTTTCGATAGAAAGTTAGTTTGGCAGCAATATTTAAATAAAAGACTCAACAAGAGAGTAATGGGCAAAATTTGGGTGGCAGGGAGGCGCACTACTCTAAGGGTTGGGGGCCAAGGGGAGGAGCTCTCCTGGGGCGGAGACAAGATCGGGTGGTACGGGGGGGTAGCCACCCTGGACAGAGGTCCTGATCAGTCTTCAGTAGGGTGAGGCCCATATCCCCTAGTCACTGGGAACTAAGGGGAACCAGGAGGGGGGCCCTCCTGGGTGGAGTACAGTTCAGGTGGGACCGGGGGTCTACACCCTAGAATGGATATTTTTCCAGTCCTGTCTCTAAGGGCTAAGCCTTACTGTGGGGTAAAGTGCAGCCAAGGGTTGCACTTCCCTGCCACCATTGTTTATTGGAAGGCAGGAAAGGAAAACTATGTTACAGGCCCATTCAAGAGTATGTTAAGATAATATTCGGTTTAAAATCCATATATATAGAAATAAGTGCCACTTGAACAATATAAAGTACGTATACATACTAAAGGAATGAAAAGTTAGAGTAAATGAAAGTCCAAAGTCTTTTTCACTGTGAACCTGTGTATATACGAATTGCTTCTCATGCGTGCCTTTGGAAGTTTTATATGCAGCAATGATAAGTGTCAGCAGCCTATCAAAGGTTGTTGCTATTTTTTAAGAGTAAACAATACATGTAGAGTTGTTACATTTAAAGCTCCTTTTACAATAGCTGTAGAGGGCCATACCTATGTCATTGTACACTCGCTGTTAGGTGTCACCCTCTGAAAATGATGTATATCCTTCTTGTTAATAACCGAGCAAGGCAAAGGTTCCATACAGAAAGGGGGTGTGGGGAAGAGAAAAAACAGTTGTGACAGAACCAAAACCCTGATGGAGTAGGCTGAGAAAGGCGGTGGATATCGTTTTTAGGGGAGCACATGTGCGTGATGAGCATAAGATAACGTGAATGGAACCTTTGTAGAACCTGGGACTGAGGGACTGTCTGTCCTGAGAAGCTGTAGCTAAAAAAGCAATAGCTTCTCACTGCTAACGTTAACATTTCAAGATGGTTGTAGTTCTTGAATCTTGCCGGACGCTAAAATGTCAAAATGATCCCATTTAATGTTGTGACCAGTGGTTTTCATATGAGCAGCTATGGCTGATGTACGGTCACTTTTAGTGAGGGCCTTGAAACGTTCAATTTTTCTGTCATGAAGACTATGTTTTGTCTTACCTATATAGAATTCACTGCAATCCCAGCAACCAGCCATAGCTGATCATGTGAAAACCATTGGCATAACAACATTTAATGGGATCATTTTAACATTTTAGCGTCCGGCAAAACGGACTTTCATTGTAAAATAAAGGAGACTCTACTAATTCAAGAACCACAATCGTCTTTAAATGTTAACGTTAGTAGTGAGAAGCTGTTGCTTTTTTTGCTACAGCTTCTCACGACAGACAGTCCGAACTATTAAATTTCTGTTAAGATCGTTTTTCTTAACCTTGGTTCCAGACCTTTATTGTAAACTATATAAACAGTTTTCAAACACTGTAACGGTTACTTTTGAAAATGTATGTTGCCTAGCATACGAAACGTCAAGTTTTTCAAAATGCATTGATTTACAATGTTTATCACCGCTGTTTGTGTTTTATTCTTAATCAAGCTACGATGACCTAAGAACAAAAGTTTATATGTGTGAAACTTCAAACTTCATATAAGCCCTCGAACTAGGTTCTCGGGATAATATTTACATCAAATTTCCTCGGGCAACCTAACACACGATAGTGCTTTCGACAGAATAACTCTGTTTTTTAAATAGTGAAACCCCCCTTACGACCACACCTAAGGAGTATCTTGTTATTACGACCACTTTCTTTGGTCGGAAGAAAAATCTTGTGCAGCTGTTCAATCAGCTGAAGACCCGTTACTCGAATGCAACTTCATTTTGTTGCTAATTCACGGGTTGCACTATCAAGCTACCACTGTAAATAAGTTGTCACAAATGTAGATAAGCAATTTACAATGCAGGGCTAGTAAAACAGAAAAGAATATGGGATAGATTTAATTGCCAATATTTCGGCCAGCAGTTCTAGTTTTCTACAGGGCCCTGTAGTCTGTAGTTTGTATTTCATACAAAAAACTTACATAAAATTCCAAGAAAAAAGAAGCAGTCATTCCGGATTCTCGACGGGCGCTGCATGAACCTGGACGCTCTGCATACGCCTATAAAGGATCATGGTAAACTGGCGCCTGTAATTCTTGTTCAAAACCGCATATACCACAGGATTGCAGGCGCTGTTGGCAAACATCAACCACTGACAAAACGCCATGAGGTGGTGGTTCGCACCAGCAACGGACTTGCTGAATTCAGAGTGCAAGATGACAATGTGGTATGGCAGCCAGCACAAGCCGAACAACAGCACCACTATAAACAGCATGCGGATGGTTTTCTTCTGAACTTGGTTATGCGCTAAACGAAACAAACCAATGCTGTTTCAAATAAGTAGTTTCTGTAAAATATTATACATCAAGAAAGGGTATGATAAAAAAAAAGAGCTACAAAGTGTTTGGCTCGACAAAGTTGTACGTATACTGTATAATTAATTTTGAAGGTTCGCTAGAAAACAGCATGGCACCCCCAAAAATTTGGCCACGGTGCCCCATTTACACATTGAAACAGATTGCCTTGCTAAGAAATTCTAAAACGGCACAGAAAGTACCGCACTAAATTTTTGCGGGAGTTTAATTTTGCGAATGGGCGATTTCTTGTGTTTTGCGGGAACTAACTTTTGGATTGGGAAAAACTGGCTTTTCTTGCTGGGAATTAATTTTTGCGATTTTCAGGAAGTTGCCTTCTATTTGGAATTATAACATTTTCGATTTTTGAGTAGAAATAACCGTGAATCAAATACAGGTAAACAACATGCAGACGTATAACACGTTAATCAGTTAATCCGCAACGGAGTACCTTCAAACGATCCTTTTCTTTAAAGCTTTAACAGCTAAAAAATTGTACTGTACCCACTGCCTTCGTCGTTTTATTTCGGAATGTTTTGTATCTAACTTCGTTTTGTTCAGAGACGGTTTAAGTAAAGTGTAAAAGGCGATGTTTGTACATAATTTCAACAATGGAGTAAATTTCTGGGGATAAAATTTTTGCGGGAATTTTTTTCCCCGGAACTTTTTTTTGGCGGATAATGAAAAACCTGCAAAAATCGCAAAACTTAGAACCCGCAAAAATTTACTCTCACACACTATCTGGTTTTTTAGCAAGTTTAAATGAGATTTTGGTTTTTAGTTCTCGCAAAACTAGCCATTCAAGAATTCAAAATTTTATTAAAGCCATGATGCACTAGCCACAGTATATTTTTTTTTCGGCGTGGGGGGGGGGATTATGCCATTGAATGTTGTAGTGCGAAACGTTGCATTTTGTCGATGACAGCAAAATTAGCAATGCAGCATTCCACTCATGACAGTAAAACCCAGTTATACTGAATTATTGTTGACGGTTTTAATTACTCGGCCTCATTTGTCGGCTGACGTATTAAATCTCATCAATTTGACGCATCACGCCTTTATCCTTAGCTCACACTAGACGGTTAAACTTTAACCTATTAATGGTTAAACCCAATGGGAAGCTCAAAAGTAGGTTTACCTTGTGTTGTGGGAAGATGCCTCACGAACCGACCAATCTGCAAGTACAGAGCGGAGATAAGAAGCAGTGGAAGAAAATACAACAGCAAAAACACGAGCAGGGTGAATGCTTGTCTTGATTCTACATTTGGCCATTCCTCGATGCAGAGCGTAACTTCTTCGTCACCTTCTATCAACGTTGAAGTCTTGGTAACCACGAGCAACGGCAAAAAGAATATAACAGACGAAACCCAAATGACTCCAATGGTGATGAAAGCTTCACGGATAGTGAGCTTACGTCTCTTGTACAGAACAATATGCCAGTATCGTTCCCCAGCGATTGCCACCAGGGTTCCGATTGAGCCAAATAGCCCCAGGCTTAGGAGGAACAGGAGTATCTTACAGAGAGCAGCACCAAACGGCCAGTGCCCAAGAAGGCTGTAAGAGGCGGTGGTGGGAATGTTGATGAGAGAAACAGTGAAATCTGCCACAGCTAAGTTTGCTATGAGGATGTTGCTCACTGTGATCATGCCTGGTTTGCAACTGGCGAGGATGACCAAAAGGTTGCCAAAGACTCCAATCAGACAAATCGAACTGTAGGAAGCAATGTGAACCCCTTGCAAGAAAGGGTTTTCGGTCATTCCGGCTTCCGGGGCGATTTGGGTGGAGTTAGTTGTGCTGTTTGAGTCCATGTTGCAAGATCTCAACTCCACAGGCTATTCACACCTTTGGTTGTCGTCTAGGGGCCAAAAATAAGAGGTCCCGGAAAATTTTCCTCCGAGTACTTGTTTGTTGGCCAACTTGCCAAACCTATGGATGCGGAGTTACTTAAAAGTTGTTTCGGCGCTTTTGAGCCCAATAAACCAGCTTGGTCGACTGTTTAATAACATGTAAAACCTTTAACGTTAATGTGTCATTTTATTTTGCGTAATATAGTAAACTCATTTTCTTGTTTGCTTATTGTACAAACGCAAAAATGCATTAATTTACCTTCTTAAACAATGATGCGAATGTAATAACTGAATATTTTCACCATGCATAAATAAAGTTTTCTTGCCTTTTATTTCCCCTTTTTAAGACTGGTTTTGCACCCACTGAGTGGGACAATGATTGGAATTCACCCTGAAAACAAGTGAGCGCAGCGATAATTTATGATTTCAGAACAATTTTGGCAACAACATGTTCCTATATTAAACCAAACTACGATCCCGGCCTAGTTTTTATGCTTATTTTCGCAGTTAGAGTTGACATTTTTGTATAAAAAAGGATAATTGTCAGAACGTCCCACTTATTGAAAACAAGTTTCGAAACGGCTATCCTGAAAAGATGTCGACGAACGAACAGTGATTTGACGTGCTATGAAAATGAGCTGTCACCGTTAAATGTCCTGCTACACAAAGAAAAGGAAGCGACAAGAAAACAGTTGTTAACTTTGAACGGAGACGAAGCCATTAAAATTAAAACTTTCACTTTTTATTAACTCTTTTTATTTATGTATGTATTTCAAATTGCCTTAGGCAAACAAAAAGGGCGGAAGAAAATGGCATTCCTTTGTCTTTTTATTATTTATGTTATTTTATTACTTTCTCTGTTAATTGCACTTTTGAGGCCACAGTGATAAAAGTTTAGGTAGTGGATCCCGGTTACCTAAATTTCCAAGATCATCGTTACTCAGAAGTTTGTCATGAACATTTAATTAAACACATCCTTCGTTTTAATTTAAAGCGGAACTGTAAACAACAATAAAACAACAGAAGCTCGAAAAATAACTTCGTCATCATCAGTTTCCTTGAGTTAACACTCCGCTTGAGAAAAAAAAATCATCATTTCTCCGTGCATTAGGGGTATCCTGTTCTTTGATTCACAGCCGTTTCATTCAAAACATATGTTTTTTCTTGTTTATTTTTTTAATACTAGTTTTCAAAGTTTTGCTCGATTTGCTGAGAATCGCCAATATCACTCTAACTATGAGTAACCAATTTTTCAAAAAATTGTCCGCAAAAATTTTGTCATAAGCTTTAAGCTAACACCGAGATATGTTATGACAATACACAAAGGAGATACCATAACTAACTTTTTTGATGCCGCCGAACGTTCACTCCGTAGGTTTGAGTCTAAGCCCTTCGCAGTTATCCACGGTTCTATTCATTTGAATAAAGCAAGCGTCACACATTTGCTTAAAAGAGCTAGGTTGTAGCTAAGTACATAAAAGCAACGTTCATGTGAAAAGACCAACTTAACCTGGTTCACGATCCACATAAAATTCATAGAATTTGCTCATCTTCTGTTTCTGTTCCGAGTCGAAGATGACGACTAAGAAATGTGCAAAGCTGATTGCATAGGTAAACAAAGCTGATTGCATAGCGAGCATCTTGTCTTCATCTTCCTGGATTGCTGTAAACTCAATTGCTCCCGAACAGCTTTTATACTGCTATTTTTTAAATCAAATATTAATGGCATTTGAAACCTTGACTTCATATATAAAGCTTATGTCATATTTACGTCTGATCAGTCCTAGACTGCCAGTAGTCTCTAATTTTGGCGATTGTGATTGTCTGAACTGATAGGCAATAACTAATAATGCTTTTCTTCTTTCTCTGTACTCAAACCTTAACTCCCTATAGGAAATCTCCGTTTTAGCGTCTTCACATGTGTCCTTCTATAGGAAAGCCTATGATCACATTTACAAGCCACGTTGCACTGGTTGGATGCGATTCGACACATTATCTCTCCTGGGCCGCACCTGACGTCTACAAACCATCGCAGAAATCTCGCGCCTGTAGTTATCGTTTAGCACCGCATACACTATCGGACTGCAGGCGCTGTTCGCAAACTTCAGCCACTGAACAAAGAGGATGAGCAAGGCAGGAGCTGAGGTGAGTTTGGACTGGCTCAAGTCAAGGTACATGTAGACAATGTGGTATGGTAACCAACAGAAGGCGAACAGCAACACCACTGTCAGTAGCATTCTGATGGCTCTTGTCTGAGCTCGGTCAGTTACTGAAACACAAAAAAATTCAATTATTATGCATTGATACTAGCGCTGTTACCCCCAACAAATGTATACAGGGAGCAGATATTGAGGAAAGGTCGAGGCTGGTACCCGTGTGCTCGAATGTACTCAAATAAACGCAGGATGTATAAACCAAATGAAATTACCGAACAAATATAAAAGAATGGACGGACAACCGTCCGAACGAGCTGACGGACGAACAAACGAACAAACGGACAAAAAGAGCAACAAACGAAGGAACGAATCTTAACAAGAGAATCCTACCGCAGATGTATGAATGTTTGGACTGAATAAAATCGAGTAACAACACGTAAGATTTAGATCCACCTAACTAAAATAGATGATTTATGGAAGAAAAGACTAATGAAACTTGTGAAACAGCAATGTGTTCAATATTGTAAACGGCCAAGAAATTGTTTATTGTTGGAGATTCGTCGAGACTAGAATATTCCACCAAAGTGCACTTGATCATCACGATTTCTGTTAAGTTTAAGAGAACCATTAAAAAATATTACTCCGCTGTGTGACCGGTAAGCTTCTCAAGAATCGACTAATCTGCACGTACAGACCAGAGATAAGCAAAAGCGGAAGAAAATAAATCAATTAGAACAACAGCGTGGTGAAGCTTGACTTGACTTCACATTTGGCCGGCCATTCTTCGAAGCAGATCGTAACTTTTTTCTCGCCTTGTTTCCACAATGCGGTCTTGCTGGACACGGATAACAGAAGAGGGATGAACACGGACGACGCCCAAATAACTGCAATGGCTTTGAACGCCTCGCGGACGGTTAGCTTACGTCTTGTGTAAAGAACAATGTGCCAGTATCGTTCTACGGCGATATGGCTACGAGAGTTCCAAATGAAGCAGCAAGCGTCAGGCCTTGGAGGAATGGGATTAGCTTGTACAGAACAGCACCGAACGGCCAATGCCCAAGAAGACTGTAAGTGGCGGTAGTGGGAATGTTGATGAGAGAAACATTGAAATCTGCCACGGCTAAGTTTGCTACGAGGATGTCACTCACAGTAATCATGCCCGGTTTACGGCTGGTCACGACAACCAAGAGGTTACCAACGACTCCCGCCAGGCAAATCACACTGTAGGAAATGACGAGCAGGAATTTGAAAGCATTTCTGTATCACTTTGAACGTTTGTTGGAACAATTTGCATTGAGTTAACGTTGCTGTTTGTGATGTTGCTACAGTTTGAAAACAAACTTTGTTTGGTACTTTTCGTTCAGTGACGACCGTCAAAACAGTCAAGTATAACAGGTGATTTGTTCTCCCACTTTATTGAGTCTTTATGCCTCTGCTATTAATGAGGGTCGTTCATTTCGTCTTAAGTTAAACTAATCCTAAGGAAACGTTTTAAAGCGCTTTTCAAATGAGTGTCGTAAAACCAAAACCAAAGTACTTACCCCGGCCAATCACAACAAACACAAATTATCCAATGAACCAATCAGAACTCGAAGCAAATACATGTAACGGGCGCCAAGCGCGGGAAAACGCATGCGAGCAAGTTGCAATTGGTTTAAGTTTAACATCTGATTTTAACCAATCCCAGAGCGAAGTAAAGAAAAACCAAAGCAAAACGCGAATTACTTTCGACACTCAATTGAAAACCGCTCTAGTTTCCCGTCGTTGAGTCATGTTTCAGTGTAGGTGGACCGGAAGACTCATTTGGTTAAATGAGTCATGCATTTTTCCGGCACAGTCGATTTACCTAACAAAACACAAATATTCAACTACGTGATCTGCGTTTCTATAGCAGGGAAAGGAACAAATATCGAGAACAGGAAGCCTTTCTTAGGTGCAACCCCGCAGAAAAGCAACTAGCAACTAGCCTCCAACACAGACGTCCTAAGTGCTCGTCACGCAATCCACTCCTCACCCACGGACGTTCGGGTGGGGGGGGGGGGAATGCGTGACAAGCCCTAAGAATGTCTGCATTGGAGATTAAATAGCAATGTGTTTCTTGCTGTCGCACAAAACTGTGTATGTATTTATTTATTTAGAGAAAATTGATGAATTTACAAAACACAAGACAACTTTTTAAAGGCATGTCTCGGCATACCTTATGTCATCTTCAGTTTAATGAAAATAATCAAAATAGCGCTGAAGACGGCCAAAGTTAAGTTGTCTTGCCTTGTGTTGTCCCTTTAAAGACTGACGTTGCACCCCCTGAGTGGGAAAATGACTGGAATTCATCCTGAAACCAAGTGAGCACAACGATATCTTTATAATTCCAGGACAATTTTCAGTCGCAGTTGGAGTTGTATAAAAAAGGTTACCTTTTTTTTGAATTTGCCCAAGATCATTCACTAGTACAATATTTCATTCATCACTGTAGTGAAAGTATTGAGCAGGCAGTTTTAGAAGCCTTTCTAGGCTTATCTTGGAGACCTCCCTTACTAACTGATAAGAACAACTCAGGCGATGTGTGAAATTACGATAATGTACGTTAATTTACAGATTCATGTAATAGGGCTTGGGAAGAGCTACCACCAAATTATACTTAGGAACACTAAACAGATCAAGAGAAAAAAATGCAAATTAGAAAAGAAAAAAAAGAAAAGAAAATCTTGAATACTTATCAGAGCGATCCGCTCACTGAAATCAAGGTCCAAAACAGCTGTCCTTAAAATACGACAAACGAAGAAAGGTTTGACGAGCTATGAAAATGAGCTGTCGCCGTTAAATGTCCTCCCTGACAAAGAGAAGAAAGCGACAGAGAAAATAGTTGTTAACTTTGAAAGAAGACGACGCCATTAATTAAAATCTAAACTTTTGCCTTTTATTAACTCTTTTTATTTGGTTATGTTTTTCAAATTGCCTAAGGGACAGTCGACATATTTACAAGTTCTCCGCTTAACGTCCAGTGAACGTTTAGGTCAGACCCCCTCCTCCCCCCCCCCCCTCCTCCTAAACGTCCACATGGAATTTCGCACTTCCATGTTTTTCTAGGGCCGATGACTACCACGAAATTTGTACCCGTGACAAGGGGATGCATTTATATTGTAACTGGAATGAATTCCGAATAGAAAAGTTTTTTTCTCATATCATATATCCAGACACAACACATTTGTTGGTTTTATAAAATCTAGCGAACGCGTATTACTTTCTGCGCCATCTTTGTAAGTGACAAACTACGTAGATTACAGCGGCACCTTGTTTGTTCTCAATTTGTACTGCAGTAAGTTTTCTCTTTATGGTTCTGTTGACCAACATGAGTAAACTGTGTTTCTTTTAACACGTTATTTTGGTTTTGTCCTAGATTCCCCACACTAACGTCCAATCCTTGACTCTCCCGTACCCCCTCCCCCCCTAAACGTCCAGTGGACGTTAAGCGGGGAACTTGTGAATATGTCGACGACCCCTAAGGCAAACAAAAAGAGCGGAAGAAAGCAGTATTCCACTGTCTTTTGATTATTTACTTCATTTTTTCTGTTATTTGCACTTTGAGGCCAAAGTAATAAAATATTAGGTCGGGGATCTCGGTTACCCAAACTTCCAATATCATCATAGGTCATTACTGGGAAGTTTGCCGGATGTACATTTAATTAAACATATCTTTCCTTCTAATTTATAGCGGAAGAGTAAACGACAATAAAACAACAGAATAACTTGGTCAGTATCTTAAGAAAAAATCAATCATTTCCCCATGCATCACGGGTGTCCCTGTTGCCTGATTTACAGCCGTTAATCGACAGCGAATCGATCTCTAAGTAGCATATTTGAATTACCAATAACCAATTTGCAAAATATAATCATCCTCAAAACATAAATTCGTGTCATATACGCTTATAATTAACACTGATGATACCGTAAAACTGCCGCTTATAAGCCCTGGGCTTACACAAAATCGTAAGGGGTTTTTGGTGGGCTGATAAACTGAGGGGCTTACATCCGGGGGGGGGGCTTATAAGCGGAATAAAAAAAACGTTCCAAAATGAGCCACAGCAGTGTTGATCGAAATACGTTTTCAATCTACTAGTTTTTAATTAACCTTTGAAACGCCATAATAAATCGAATTCATTTCAATTTTAGCAACAAAATCAAAACTGTAACAACACGGGCGTAATCGGAACGTAACAAAACAGAGGCTCAGAGTTCATCTTCGCACTGTTCTGTGAGAGTGCTTAACATTAAGGAAACAAGGAAAACTAGAGGGGGTCTTATATCCGGGGGGCTTATAACCGGATGTATTTTTTTTGTTTAAAGGTAGATGGACCTATAATTGGGGCAGCTTATAAGCCGGGGGGGCTTATAAGCGGCAGTTTACCGTATGTTATAACTTACAGTCAATAATGTTTGATCTTAGCATTTTGCAGTTATCTAGATGGGGAGGGGGGCCTAGAGCTATTCATTTGAATTGAAAAAAGTGTCGCACATTTGCTATAAGAGCGAGATTGTAGTTAAATACATAAAGGCAACGTTCACACGAAGAATTTACCATTCTGGTTCATGTTTTACATAAAATTAATAGAATTTGGTCACCTTGTGTTTCCGTTCTGCAGATGACGGCTGAAAATTGTGACAAGATGTTCTGGTAAACAAAGCAGTCTGTTTAATTGAAACTTCCATGTAGAGTTACAAATTTGAACCTAACTAAGATTCATCTTCTCCCTCCTCATCTTCGTCTTCATTATTGATCTGGAAGTACCGCAGCTCATAAGTAGTTTGTGCTGAGGACACAACTCGCAGCCAGTCACGTAAGTTGTTCTTCTTGAGATACTTTTTGGTCAGATACTTCAGGTACCTCTTGGAGAATGGGATGCCTGAAACAACAGTGATCTTGTTCTTCTGTCGATCTATGGACAGGTCATTGCCAAAGTTGTTGGTCTTGCCACCAACCTTTATTCTCTCATGGAGAAATTGTTCAAAGTTGGCAACATCCATAATGCCATCTTCGACTGGATGAGTGCAATCCACAGTGAATTGCAGTAGAATTGCTTAGCGAGCATCTTGTCGTCGTTTCCCTGGATTGCTTTAAATTCATCGGATCTAAAACATTTTTTTCTGCCTTCTTTTGTTTAATTACATATTACAGAAACTGCGTAGCAGCCAATAAGCAAAATATTGCTTTTAGAAAAACCATCGTTAGTGGGAATGTTGATGACAGAGACAGTTAAATCTGCCAAAGCTAAGTTTGCAATGAGGATGTTACTCACAGTAATCATGCCCGGTTTACGGCTAGCGAGGATAACCATGAGGTTACCAACGACTCCGGCCAGGCAAATCACACTGTAGGAAGCGATGTGAATCCCTTGCAAGAAAGGATTTTCGGGCATTCCGGGCTTCCGAAGGGATTTCTGTGGAGTTTGTTGTGCTGCTCGTCAGGTTGTTAGGCTTTAAAGGCATCGAGTTCGTGTGAAAAAATCTTAACTCCAAAAAGCTATTTACAAATTTAGTTGTCAGCTAGATCAGTACCAAACATGACGAGAATCCATATTTCTGGAAGGAATTTGGCGCAATTCTGGGTCACTTTGAATCTGCGTCGGAACAATTTGCGTTGAGGTAACTGTGCTGTTTGTGATGTTGCTAGAGTATGAATCCATGTTGACCTCTTTTCCAAACTAAATTCTAGTCATAATTATACTCTGGCGTTTGAATATGTCAAGGAATGACAGCACGACTTCAGAAAAATTTTGGGTTTTGGTAAGTTGATTGTGATGCGTAGGCAGTTTAAGAGCCGATGTCTGAGATTATCGAGAATTGGACGTCAGTCGTGAAATTTCGAATTTCTTTATATTTTGCCCGAGTAACCTCTATAGTGAAGTATTTTCAAAAATAAGATTAAAAGTTTCAAAAGCTTTTTATTTTTTCCGAAATCGTGCAAAGTTTGAAAATACGGCATATCGGCCTCCTTCGAATAGTGAAATTGGCGGGAAATTACACATTTTTATCTCGCTCGTACGTTAACACGCGGTGTCGTCTGCTAACGAAACACAAACACAATATAAACACACTTAAGCCCTTTATAACACTGTAATTTTCGTTGGATAAGCTGTTGAAATGAGAATGTTTCGGCTGTTAGAAGAAAACCAGTTTCAGGTATTTAAAAAAATGGCAAATTTCCCCCAATTTCCACACTACAGAAACCCAATTGGTACGTGGATTTTGGACATGGAATATTAACAGGTTTGAAGAAAAACGTTTGTAAATTACTGTGTTAAAATATTTCTGGCGGCACTGAAAAATTACCCCGTCGACAGACCAAAATGTGAAGGGTAGTTTGACACGAATCGCCGACTGAATTTATGACACAAACCGCCGACTGCCTACGCAAAGCAAACGAAAGCCGTTTTCACTGAGAGAAATGCCGGAGAAAACCTTCCCAAAATTACTTAAAGGGCTTGCAGAATAATTTTACACAGTGTTTGCTGAAGTTAAGTATTGTTTTTGAACTACGATCAACACACGCACCCCTTGTTTTAGTACACGGTTCGGTCGATCGAAACCGCAACATATACATAACATTAATCTTACCGTGCTTTTAAAATTATCCAGATCTGTCTGATTAAAATAATCCTCTACTCCATCGATGTGATTGGTACTGTAATAGCTGTAGCCTGCTGGACATGTGAGAACGTTGTCTTCCCGAAATTTGTCATCACTTAGCCGCAAACAAACTGATACAAGTAACATTCCGGAACAGTTCCAAAATATATGTTGCAAGAACAAGATTGCGTGACGCATGACATGGGCAAAGGTCAATCGATGTAATTGCATTTTTAGGTGTTAGCGTTTTGAGGTATAACCGTATATTAAAGTTCTAGAAATTCGTGTCAAACTACCCTTCACATTTTGGTCTGTCGACGGGGTAATTTTTCAGTGCCGCCAGTGATTTTTTAACACAGTAATTTACAAAGGTTTTTCTTCAAATCTGTTAATATTCCATGTCCAAAATCCACGTACCAATTGGGTTTCTGTAGTGTGGAAGTTGAGGGAAATTTGCCATTTTTTTAAATACCTGAAACTGGTTTTCTTCTAACAGCTGAAACATTCTTACTTCAACAGCTTATCCAAAGAAAACTACAGTGTTATAAAGGGCTTAAGTGTGTTTATATTTTGTTTGTGTTTCATCAACAGGCGACACCGCGTTTTAACGTACGAGCGAGATAAAACTGTGGGATTTTCACCCAATTTCACTATTCCAAGGAGGCCGATATGCCGTATTTTCAAACTTTGCACGATTTCGGAAAAAATAAAAAGCTGTTGAAACTTTTAATGTTATAAAAAGAAATTCGAAATTTCACGACTGACGCCCGATTCTCGATAATTGCTAGCCTGTTCCAGCATAGGAAGCCCAAGCATAACATTTGAATATCATTAAAAATGGCGTTTCAAAATATAAGACTTTGTATGGGATTTCGAACCGAACATTTTGAGCACTACATAACAACGAACTAACTGAGTAAAGTTCATGAAACATTACATGGTGTTGTTTGCAATCCTTACAACGCATTTTGAGCAATTTGAGGTCCATTTACTTAACTGTGTTAGTACGTGTATAATACATTGACAAGGAAGGAGTCATTTGGCCCGATTTAGCCACTATCACCGCTCGACACGTTTCGGAATTCGCTCGAATTTACCCACAAATATAGTTCAGGCTCCCATTCTGACTTAGCGACTTGACAAAAGGAAGACATACAAGTGATTTTCTCAAAACCAATTGCACATACCTCGTGTCGCAAAAGAATTATCCACTGCACAAAATCAAAACAGCATCTCAAAATAGGCCCCCATGGATCCGTGAGGATCCCGATGGTCCCATTTGACCGCGGTCGGCACTGGACACCGGTCAAATTATGCCCTTATGGGGAGGGTCACGCTCGTTTTGGTCGTGTTACAATTGTAGTAACTATGACCCGGTGCGGACACAAATTGTCGCTCCAACGTAGTCTGGTTCGCGCGAGAAAGGTGGAATTGCTGCGTGGGATTTTGTGGCCTTATGAAGACCTACTTTTAATGGCCAGGTGAGTACATTTTTTAGAAAAAAAAACATCTTGATTGCAGAATTTATTATATGTGTAGGGGCTTCAAAGAACCACCGGGTGGTCTATAAATGTTTGCGACTTTATTTTACGTTAACGAAACTAAGTTTAATAAAACCACGTTGCACATCTAATTTTTTTGTTACAAAACATGTTACACGTATATTATATAATAAAAACGGTATATAATATATAAATATATACTATATATATTTAATTTCAGTGCCCCTAAGACGCAATATGTCACATTTGAGTCAAAATTAATAACCACAGACCAGTTAAGGTATCAAGTCGTGATTGAATTAGAAAGGCAAATTTATGTTTGAAATAAACACGTCGTGGAGCGAGAAGCTCCACCATGCTTCGATACGCTTCATTGACGCTTTTTACCATGTAAGAACATGACATACGTATCCTTGGCTTTTAAGCTCGAGGGAAAAAAGACGTTCAGCTGCTTTTACCGTCACTACAGTTTGTTGGCTCAGCTCTCAGAGAAATCGAAAAATTGACCTACTTAAAGTGCCTATGAACTAAAAAATTTTTCTCCTAAATATGATAGTTTATGACTCCCTTAGTCTAAATATGTAAGTTTTGCTGAGTAGAAACCTTTGCATGGGATATTTTTCCAGCCGCAAAGTTCGAATTTGGCACCCGAAATGTGTCTCCATTTTGCGCGCGGCCAAAACGATCACATTACAAGGCTGTGACGTCACAAATCGCGCAGAAGACAAGAGTGTTATGGCTGACAAGAGGGTTTCCAGAAGAGAAATTACTTTGGAGTGACTCGTGGGCCCAGGATTGTAAGCTACAAGGGCAGGATTCGCACAGTGAGAGCATGTGTGTGTCGTTTCTCAAAAGGAAACGAATTAGGGAGAGAGGCGGACTCATTTGAACCCGTGTTCGACTCGGTAAGAATTCGATTCGACCCGCATTACAGAGCTGCTTCTGGGAAAAGCCGCAGTATTTGAATGTCGCATTAATATCTGTAACTTCTGCTACTGGTGGATTAGTTCCACTAGCAGCAACTATCGCAATTCAAGATTAAAGACCGAGATAAAGAAGGTTTTCAATATTTGGCCACAAAACTATTGCTATATGCATCTGTCCACCTTACCTAAGAGCATCCAAGATCTACAACACATAACTGAGCTACAAAGTTTTGTTTACATCTCCAGTTTTTTTGGAAACCACATGCAATACGTTTCTCAAACTGGATGTTCACCATAGAGTTTGAAGGGATAACAATGAACAGAACTGTCTTGACCGACGACGACACAAGACGTTTTAGTTAATCAGAGATAGCTATAGGAATATTTATAAATCCCTCGTGATGTTTCGTCAAATAAAAGGAAGCAGTTCAGCTTAGCATTGATAATTTTTATTGCAAGTCACTCTGCTTCCACTGCATTTGATTTATGTGGTCCTCTTTAAACACCACACATTTTTGCCTCTCTTCTTGTTGACCCTCCTCCTGTTATCTCAAGAGGACCATATAATATGAAATTTCACATATCACACTTAACACTGTCTGATAGACCCTGTTGCAGTACAGTCTTGGTGATGTAGGTTTAATTTGAATTTATGGCATAAGTTATTTAATCATTTTTAATACTGAAGGGCAATGAAAATGTGACCTTCATTTCCCATTATTTAATTTTGTGGCAGGCTTTGTATTGGAAATTCCTCACACACTGAATTGTCTCAGTCTCTTCTTGACTCATTCCCTGTACCCAAGAAAGCTACCACACTAGCCACCTAATTCGCCAACAGAAAATCAATAATGAGGTTTCAAAATGGGCCTTTTCGATCTCGTTCTCCACCTTTAATTTGTAATAATAATAATAATAATAATAATGATAATAATAATAATTTTTTTCTGAAAATTAGCTGCATAGGCTATGTTCCCCCCATATGCATGCTATTTAGGGACATAGCATATAAACGTCTTGTACTGCTTTAATAATAATGATGATGTATACACAGGATAGCCCCATCAGTGTAAAAACACTGGTAACAAAGGGGCTTCTGTTACTAAATAAGTGCCCAAGATAGTAAAATACATATCTTCAAACATTAATAGTGGCATGCATGGTTACGTAGCGGAAGCCTGATGCAAACACGAGAGTGTTCGGCGAATTCAAAGGATTATGCGAGCTTGATCGAACACAGACTCTTAGACATTTGTAACTGAAGAGCATATCTCTTAACAACAAAAACGGCTAATACACACATAATGTGTACAGTGTACTGGGAGGGTACTGTAATTTGAAGGGTTTATAGATCCAAGGGAGCTGCCTTAACCTCCTCCCACCCCACCAAACAAAAATAACAAAAAAAAAAAAAGAAACTACACACACAAAGAGGGCAATTTCTACTTGACACTGATTTCTGCCATACTTCATGGAATTGGAATGGGTGTATGTTTCAATGAAAATGGCACTTCAAAATGTACTTCTGGAACAAATTACATATTCATCTTAGTGTTGAGATTGACCCAAGGGAGCTCAGACCAGGCCCCAGCTGTTCAAAAGGTGGATAAGTGTTAGGGAAACCAATTGCATTATCCACTGGATAGAGATTTATCCGGTCGATAGTGCTATCCAACTTTTGAACAACTGGGGCCAGTATAACTGGACAGGTATGGTTAAGTTTATTTACATGAGAATAGCATCATGAAAGTATAAGTGATCACATAAAGCGTGTAATAACTCAGCACACTAGCTCTCACCTGCCATAGCATGTTTCCACAAAATTGGTATGAACCAAAATCCTAAAGCAAATTGCTGAACAGAAGGACAAAAATCTCAGCTGGTCTAGTATTGTGTAGGCAATTACTTAAACCAGTTCATGTAGTCAGAAGCGACGGATTATTACAAGGACAAAGCTGAAGTCACACTAGTCTGAGTTTGCACGCGTATCATACAATGTCCATCTTTATTTATCACAGTCATCCTCATAGCACCTCCAGGTGGAGTAAAAGACCACAAATGAGCACCATACTCAAAAATTCTTATTTATTTGCTTTGAGATGCTCCCTCAGAAATGGCTTGAAATTACAATACAAGCACTCCACTTCCATTTGAAAATCATTTGTAGCTGCTGATTATAATAAATAAAAACGCTCTTTAGAAATTACTATTGTCTTGGCTCAGCCATTAGGCATGTAATATTTCAAGCAAATTTTGGGTATGCTTATCGTCAATGTTTAAAATCCTGCTAACTAATAAGTTTATATCAGTGTTCTCTCTGCAAAAGTCTTCATTCGAAAGAGCCGAACAACTGAGTCTATCTTTCTCTTGGCGCGAAAACCTATGAAAAGATGAACAAATTAAGTTACAAACAAGTACACCGTAAACTTGAGCTTGTCTGGTATCGGTTTGAGTAAAATAATTGAAGTACATACAACGACGCTCTTAACAAAAGAAGTAAAGTCAAGGCTGCGTCAATCTCTCGTTATTAACACATAAAAGTACTGACCATTCAATTCTAGAAGCTTCTCCTTCAAGGCCAGTCAAGCCAATAGAGCTGAAAGTTAGTCAATCCCAACAATTCAATTCGCCATCTTGCTTCGCGCAAGATTGTTGTTGTCGTTGTTTAGGCTTTATCCACGGACGACAAACCCAAAAACTGCACATCTTCGAAATCGCTTCGAGCTGAATCTTAGCGTTTTCCTCAGTCGTCGGTAGCTTTCATTGTATATCAATATTAGCAAGGAAAATGTAAGTTTCATCGCTCAAACACTTGACAAAGACCAAAGAGACAAACATTCTGCGCGATTTGTGACGTCATACGGCCCGCTTCCTCGGCCAACTCGTTCCCAGTCTTCGGAGACACGATTTTGGTCATTTTGGGTACTTTCAACGGCAAAAAAACGGATTTTTGTTTCTTGCCATCCAATTTATCTTGCCATTTCGGAATTAACACATAATGAACTACCAAAATGTGCAAAAAAAATTTTTAGTTCATAGGCACTTTAACGGATTCTTGTCGTTCGTTTTTTAACCGCAGAGTGTTTGAGATTGCCAACTTTATTCATCACATGTTGGCACTGGAGAATGATGCCCTGAAACCTTTTGCTGGCAAGCAGGTCGTTGTAGTTGGTGAGTTCCTACAGCTACAACCAGTTCCTAATTTTTTCGACGAGGGAAGGCCCATGTTTGAATCCCTTATATTCACTAAACTTTTGCCTCATCGGTATGAACTAACAACGATTATGTGACAAAATCCTAGAGAAAGGCAGTTTCTTGAATGTGTCATGGAGATTCGGCTTGGTAAATGCAGTGACACCTGCAAGCGTTTTGTGGAGTATCTCTCTAGGAATCTTAGGGATGATGTTAGCTCCAACGCAACGCACATTTTCTTTAGGAAACTTAGTGTGCTATTCCACAACAGCGATGTTCTTCGCAGTATGCCTGGTGAGTTTGTCCGGCTAGAAGCTATCGATGAAGGCGATACTAAAGGTATTCAATGTCCGGCTGAAAAGATCGTCATGCTAAAGCCAGGATGTAAGGTCGTGCTATTGTGGAATGTTTCAGAAAAGCTTAGAAATGGCACTTCAGGAGTCTTCGTTCAAGAGGCCGATAACCAACTAATGTTGACTTTCCTGATGTTGGCAGGGTACGCCTGAAGCGAGAGAAGTGGCATAAGCGTTTAGACACCGGAATGGCTGTCGGAACAAGAGCTCAGTATCCTGTGGCACCCATGTACGCCATCACTTGCCATAAATCACAGGGACTGACCCTTCCGGCAGCAGTAGTACACTGCAGTAGAGAATTTGTTCCCGGGTTGACCTACGTTTCTTTTGCACGGGTAGAGTCTTCAGAGAATCTGCAAGTTGTTGGTTTCTCCAGGCAACAGTTGTTGACGCCTGGAGAAGAGTTTCAAAAGGTGTGCGAGGGGCACTGCAAGCCAGTTGATGCAGAGTACAGCTGCTGCCGTAATAACTTGCTCACGGAAGAAGAAATGACCGTTACAGAGGCCAAGGGCAACGTTGTAGATGACGCTCAGAGACGCTTAGTGGGGACGATGTTTGGCGTGAGACGGAGTGGTTGGCGAAGAGCTTTTTTGAGCGAGGAGAACCCGAGGAGCAGGTTATTGATCTTCAAACAGTGTATCCCTTACTTTTAGAAGATGGTAATAATTCCATCCTTTGGAGCCCCCCGGCAGATTTTGATCTCAAACGTATCCTGGGCGAAATGAAAGTTAAGCAGCCTCTGTCGAAGTTTGCTGAAAAGCAGAACGAGGAGCTGGACAAACTAATGAAACTCGATGAAGAGACAACGGAAGTAATGGGACGAATTCTGTGGAGCAGCACAGATAACCATAGAGGACAGCATAAGTCATCCGGCTGTCGAATTAAAAATCACCCGAAGGCAATGGATTGCTGATACACATCAGCTTTACATGCTTATCACTAGATCAGCTAGTTTTTACCGGGATATACAGCTGTTTTTTAATAGTCAGGCCTTGTCGCAAGTACAAACATCAATTGGAGCCGAGATGATGGTAGCGGTATATAAGAGGGTCGTAGAAACTGCTGCGGACCAAATTCGCGTCAAGGAAGCATCAGGCGCCGTAGAGTTTGATGTTAAGGCAATGGAAGTGGAAGGCTCGGCTAAAGTACGGTACGTGGGGGGCTGGGCTGTCAGAAAGGTGCTCGATAATAAACGGAAGTATGCCAAGGAGCACGTGTACTCAGCAAATCAATCAACAGTTGAAACCGCCAAGCAATGTTATGAAATGTTTGAACTGTTTGAGGAGTACGTAATTGAGAACAAAGAGCCGCGTTGAGGAAATCTCAAGATACCCCGAAACACTTTCTGTAACGGAAGAAAAACAGTTCAGATGCAGAGGTCTTTTAAACATCAGTGATACTGCATATGAATTTTTCTTGGAAACGGAAGGACAAAGGGTAAAAGAGATGAATGAGGCCAAGCTAAGGCTGCACAAAGAGGACACAATTGACAACAGTTTGAAGTTCCTTCAATCCTGTGCAGAACTAAAGGCCAAGTGGATGCTGTGTTTTCCACCCCAGATAGTACAGGGCACGCAGGTAATATAGAAGTTCTTCAGTTCAATATTCACGTCACTGATTTTATTTGATAGGACCATAGCTCGTCACAAAATTGAGCAACAAAAAAGAATAAAAGGACGTACTGCATGAACCAAAAAAATCGCACGCTTTATGCAATAGTATTATTATTGATTTGTGCAATCTTTATCACATGAAATGTCGTTTAAAAGCAAAAAACAAGCAATAATATTACCGTACTTACATGAGCTTAATCGCATACCTTAAAATAATCGTAATATTAATAGTCACGACACGGACTGATACTACTAACTATTTATCAGTATAAAACTACGGTTGACCATATTCGTGAATTAAAAAAAGCGAATTTATGTTATTTAATGCTGTAAAATAAATTTTAGCAATGCTAAATATTGTTCATACTTAAGGTGGCTCGCAATAGTTTCCAGTAGTTTCCAGCACTTATACTTTGATGGATCGATACCGGCTACCAATATTTAACAGTTGATACTACAATGATGGTATCAACCAAATGCCCAGTCATTGGTTAACAAGATATGGACATTTTCTTGATGTAACTAGTTACCAAAGTAACAGTATAACTGTCAAAGACACCCTCAATTTTAGCTTTAAGTACTTATAACTAAAACAACGAGCTCAGCGGTTGCCTTCATTTTTTTAGTTATCGAATAGTAATAAGCTTGTTAAAATACAACTTCTTGCAAAAAAAAATGTCAAAAGGGGTTTCAGAGCCACCTTATATTTTCACCATTGACTGGGCGTTTGTTTGATACCATAATTGTAGTATTACCTGATTAAGAGTGGCAGTATTGTTCCAGTGAAGTATAAGTACTGGAAATTATTGGAAAATATTGTACACACTTAAACTTAAACCCATCTATTTATTTATTCATGCCTAACGTTCATCTACACCTTTTTTTTCCTTTAGGAGGTTCTAGTTACCATGTTCGAGTTGGTCATACAACGCTACGTTATGATGGGAGCAGGACAATACCTAAGGGATTTTCGACTAGCTCATAGGTAATTATGGAATACGCAGTAATTCTCAGATTCAAAATAACTCCATTTGAGGACTAGAATGAAATCAACCTCAGAGTTGGAGTTAAAAAAGGATTTTAAGTGACTCATTATAGGGCGTATTGTGATCCTAACGTCTTCGCCCCCTTTTGAGGTTAAAATAACCATTTGGAAACTTATGTGTGTACTGTGAATTCCTTATCATAACTCTGCTGTTAAAACTACGCTTCAACATCACATAGATAACTCAATGAGTCTCTAAATGACTAGTAAAATAGCAAAAAAGAAAAAGAAGAAGACAATTCGACAAAAAGGCAAAGCCCAGTATTTTAGAAAAGGCACGTTTTCGTGAATCAAGGTAGAAAATCATTTGCACCTCCGCACGTTGTTGATGTACCGACACATCGCTGCCGTGAAACCCTTATACAAATTCTACATTACTACTAGTACTATATTAATTTTTTATCATTCTTCTTGTTTCTCCAAGACTGAAGAGAAGTGCAGAACACAGAAAAAAAGTCCTTCAGAAGCAACAGGCTTTGCATGAAAAACAATCTGCAGTGCAGTTTCGGGATATTGTAGCAGACGACAGCGAGGGGAAAGCCGTGAGCCATTACCGCCTCGTCAGTTATGTCAAGAAATTTGGTGCAACGACCTTCACCAGAATGTACACGAAAGGAGCAACTGACGAAGATGAGTTTAGCTTACGGTGTGGAAGTCGGTTCGAGGGCAAATAAGACTACTTTGTCAACTAGCTTAATTCCCGTTCTTCAGTCTTGCGTCAGTGTCCCGAACCCGTGCTTTCTCAACGAATATCAAGCCCTTGCTAGAGCGGATGATAATCTACAACGTGTCGTTCTGCGAATCTCTAGACGAAACTAGCTGAAATCAGTTATCTATGGAGTTTGGTCAGAATATGCATATGTGTATTTGGATACGTGCCAAAGAATAGAAAGAAGTCAACATACCGTAAAATCCCTCCCGCGTATATATAAGCTCACTTAGTTTAAGTCTTACCATTTTGTAACGATTTTTGTATTGTCCATTGTTGTTGTTATCAACTATAAAATAGTGCTATTTTGATCCCTCTCATTTAGAAACAAAACAAGAATCCGGTTATCCCCCTCCTACATATAAGCGTACCAAATCTTCTCAGTGGCAATTCTATACTTCTACTAACATCACATTAACTAATTTTTGTTTGCCATCTAAAAAAACTTGCGACGCTATATAGGCCCAGGGCTTATAACAGGCATTTTACGGTATGTCGTATATAAGTTACATTCCCTTCTCCCCCAGGGGAGAGTACTTAGGTAAAATGTGAGGGAAAGGTGCAATTTTCAAAACACACAAATCCTGCTTACTAACCTCCCGACCGTTTAGTCTAAGTCCCTTTCCTATTTATAGTTAATTATGTGATAATTGTGAAATTTTTAATGTTAAAATACAACACATGATAGAGTTATAATTACATTTACAACAGATAACAGTTTAATAACTGGATTGTTTTTCGCCACCGCAACCAGCATTGCTTTTGCGACTTATTGTAGTTTGGCCATACCTGATAGTATTTTGGGCAAGTTCCTGCAGTCTCCATGTGGGATTATTGTTCTGACCATTGCAACTTCTAACTTGACAAAAATGATTTTCGACTAGATCTTGGATTATTATGGCTGGTTTGATTACTGCCTGAGGGTGTTCTTCAAGTTTGATTGAGACTATCGCTTGAAAACCAAGAATCATTGATTGTAAATCAAACCATAGTTTGTCAGAAAAAAAATTTTCAGATTTGCCACCTCTACCTGACTTCCACTGAGTTAGGAACGAGTAAAACTGTGTCAGGTCATTAAGCCTGTAGTCAGAGGTAAATGATATTGGACATTTATCGTTGAATAATTCAATGGCCTTGGACGTGTGAGTGAGCAGTTCTAGGGTGGCATCAACTCCATCGCTTCCACTTCCCTGTCCTTTACTGCTCAGATGTGCCTTGTAAGCCTGAAAGTAATTTTTGATTAGCATTTTGGTTCGAATGAATGTACCTGTTACAGGTCAAATTTAACTTTAGGTAATTCTTTTCAACCTAGGTAAATTTTATTTTAACCTAGGTTATTTTTTTTTAACCTAGGTAATTTTTACCTATCAACTGTCTGAAAAAGGGCTTTTCCTTCTTTTGGGGTGTAGTAAAAAAAATTGGGGCATGGCATTTTTAGGGGTTCTGAAAAAGAATAAAGAAAAAATAATAATCGACCTTTCTCTTCTCCTTCTTTTACCTTCCCTCGTATCTCCCACATCTTACCCAGCCCCTACCCCTGATGTTCTCAGTACCCTCCCCCCCTGGCCACATGTAACCCCCACCACTCCCACATACAATTGTCAATTATTAAGAATTTGTAATTTTTTTAATGCACTTACCAGGATTCGAACTCGAGACCTCTCGCTCAGTTGTCCTTCTTCATCTCCACCTGACCACGCAAGCAATCGTTGCAAAGCACCGCATATTTCTTGTGGCAAATAGTTATTGGTCCCAGACTCCCTTGGCCAAAACTTTAATTCATTCATACCCGCGCGGTTACTTAGTGCATGGACTTCTGTTCTCAAACGTTGATTTCAAAATGGCCTCTTGTGCAGATGAATCAGTATTTTACGAGAAATTGGATGCCTTAAAAGCTTCAAGCAAGGGAAAACAAAGCCAAACAACATTGTTTATTTCCGACAACTTCTACGATAACGCCAAAATCTGGCTACGACAAGACGAAGGCTCGTTCGAGTCAATGTCAAACAAAGATATTGCAACTCTCAAACGTAGACAGTGGACTCTGTATCAGGGAAAAGTTCAAGATAAAAATGGAGGAACTGTTATTCCAAAACGTGAGCTCTTTAAAATCTTGACCGATGCACATTCTGCTATTGCTCACCGTGGCAGGGATAAGACAGACCATTACGTACGTGAACGTTACGCGGGAATTAACCAAGAGGTAACTGAATTGTTTGTGTCGCTTTGTACTCTACATCAATCTCAACGCAGTGTGACAAGCTATATGAAGAAACCTGTTATTAAACCAATTGCAGCCGATGGTTTCCTGAAGCATGTCGAAATTGATTTAACTGACTTTCGAAATTTGCCTTGTTCATGTTCTTCAAGTCATAAATGGGTGCTTCACATTAACGATCATTACAGCAAGTATTCTTGGCTCATTCCACTGAAGTCAAAGACATGCGAGGAGGTTGTACAAGCACTGCAAAACGTTTTTTTCATGTTTGGATTTCCTCACACCTTGCATAGTGACAATGGAAAGGAATTTACAGGCCAAAAAATGAAAGATTTCTGTAAGACAAATTCCATTACACAAGTTCATGGTGCTTCGAGAACGCCCGCTACACAGGGGCTAGTAGAGCGAGGCAATCGTACTTTCAAAGAAAACTTAAGTAACATTCTTAGAGAGAAAAAGGCTGAGCTCAACAGTTGGTGCGGTGTACTAGGTGAAGCAGCTTACAAGAAAAACATAACCATACATGCTGCAACCAAACAAATTCCATACGTTGCAGTCTTTGGGACAAAACCATGGAGGGAAACAAACAATAATGGTTTATCAACAGAGGATAATGATGAAACAAAAATTGTCACACCATCTTCATCATCCCAGAAAAGGCAGTTAGAAGAGCAATCGGAGCAAAGAAAAAAGATGCAAAAAACTGTAAATGAAAATCAAGAGCAATATAATGCAAAAATGAAACAAGCCAGGAAAACAAAAACTTCCTTTAAAGTCGGTGACATTGTAGCTATAAAAATTGATAAGGTAGATAAGACCTCACCTCTCCATCCAAA
This sequence comes from Siderastrea siderea, assembly GCA_964030785.1. Lineage (NCBI taxonomy): Eukaryota > Metazoa > Cnidaria > Anthozoa > Scleractinia > Rhizangiidae > Siderastrea > Siderastrea siderea. The sequence goes on along the minus strand of OZ034968.1, from coordinate 16,602,073 downwards.
TGTCCTTATTGGCAAAGTTTTCCAGGTTGAAAATAACTATACCAAAGTTGTTACAAGACATGGAATAATTTCAACTTCTATTTCAACAAATCGCTTAAACAAATGCACAGCTACAAATAATGTTTTTGATTACTCCAAGGAGATTGCCTTTTCATCAGCTTGCAAACAAGAAATGAATTACAAATAAAAAGATCAGTAACATTGTTCATGTCCAATTTACTGTTACCGGTACTCTTCAAGACAATTAATTTTGTTACTTAAGTAGCACATTCCTCTTTATTGTGCTAGGTATGTTTTAACTTAAATGAGTCCATAGTCTTGCTTTAGTAAAAAGAAAATCAACGGAAAGAAAATCAATGTAATATGCTTAAGGGTACCCCAAAACAAAACAACCCCAACCTTGCACAAAAGCAAACCAAGCATTGAAAAACTAAGGGCTTAGCCCTTATCACTGAAACACGTGTCGTAGCCCTAACCTTCCATGAAAGCTAACCATTTGAAATAAGCGCTTAACCCTAATCACTTAAGTAAGGGCTTAACCCTAATCACTGAAATGCGCGTAGTAGCCCTAACCTTCCATGAAAGCTAACCATTTGAAATAAGCGCTTAACCCTAATCACTAAACTAAGGGCTTAACCCTAATCACTGAAATGCGCGTAGTAGCCCTAACCTTCCATGAAAGCTAATCATTTGAAATAAGGGCTTAACCCTAATCACTAAACTAAGGGCTTAACTCTAATCACTGAAATACGTGCAGTGGCCCTATCCTTAATGTTAATGAAAAATAACTGAAACAGTATCCTTATGCAATTACCAACTTAAGTTTAAAAAATTTTGGAAACCTAGTTAAAAAAACCCTAGCTGAAAAAGATCTAACCTAGGTTAAAAAAAATAACCTAGGTAAAAAAAAATAACGTAGGTTAAAAAAAATTTAACCTGAATTTGCATTTGACCTGTAACATACCCAACAAAGCGATATTATATTCTAGTATAATATAGTATCATAGTGTCATAGCGTTCTTCCTTTAGTATAGAGTCCTCCTTTGGCTTAATCAGGTATTCTCATTAGCCGTATATCTGTTTTAACTCATGACTTAGGGGAATATCTAAGTAACCTGGTTTTCAGTGAAACACTGTTTCCGCTGGTATATGCAGATGGGATATCTTATATGAATAAGTTATATATGTATTAAACGGTTCTTACATATATGAAATTTATCTTACGTATTGATTGCTGTCATTATTATAATAGTACCTTCATCAGTCTAAGCATGTTCTTGTCCAACACGTCCTCAGCGAGATGATTTCTCATCTTTGACGCTGGGTCCAGGTGAAAGTGATCCAGCGTCAGCTTTTCGTGGGTGGGCAAAGAAAATTCTCCTTGGTCAAAATGGAAGGCATTCACAAAATGTTCCCAGAGGATGAATTTGCCTTCCTCTGGTTTAAGGCATCTGGTCATCCCATCCACGCAGCTTTTCAGAATATTATTACGAAATTGTGCTATATGGAGAAAAGTAATAATTGAAAATATACAAATAATATGCCTTATCGAGTAACTGTTATACAATAGGATATCCCCAAGCCCTATTTTTTTCAGTTTTAAATCTGTTGGGTAATCATTAAATTGCGTTGAGTTTTATGAAAAGTCAATTGACAATTGATAAAAGCAATTTTATTTATTGTGAATTGCTTTGTTTGTGAATAACTGTGAATGTGGACGGGTGTGTATTTTTAAAAATTATCACGCAGGTGAACTTCGGATAAAGCATTGTCTTGGTGAAAAGAACCTCCCAATGGTTCTGAATTCTTCGAAGGGCATTGACACTCTCGTCTGTATTCCCCTGCTCTTTTTGGATAAAGGGACAGCGTGGGTTTTTACATCATATTAAGATTACTAGTTGAGTTGAACATGCCACTCGGTTTGATGCGCAATTTTGGTCAATTACTGATTTTAAGTGGAACTCCTCAAAACAGTTTCCTTCAAAACATTTATTATGACTGAAGGATAAAGCTAACTACGTAAGTTAAAAATTTATTGTTTATTCCACGTTGCTTTCATTAACTTTTTCATTTCCAGTTTCATGTTTTTTATTAATTTCAATAATTCAGTAATTTGTTAGTAACTTTTTAAAATGTTTTTATTTTTACAGCAGCGTACCATGCAGGTACATATCATAAAAAAGTGTATAGGCGAACCAAACTTACTTTGGGATCCATTAAAAATACCATCGGCTTTCAGGTGAACATGTTGTGGGCCACAAATTTCCTTTCTATGGCGTCGCACTCGTCGTCAAAGTGCAATTTTATGAATTGCCTATTCACTTCTGCTCCGTCTAAGATACAGTAGTAGATCCTACGTGAAGCAGTATATGCTTGTAATATATATGACAATAAAACTTCATTTAACTTAACGACGTTTGGATAGAACGAAGCTAGAGCCTGTCTCTACCTCATTGAAATACTTGCTGTAGAGACCATATGAAATTATATTAAATCAACTATTGGTGTGTTACTGAATCCAATTGAACTTACATGAAGCCTGTTTGGAGCATTTTCTTAACGCCTTCCCAGAAGCAGAAAAATAGGCTAGTGGCGGTTCAGGTGCCAGAGGGAAACTGTGCAATTGGAAATCGGAAACCACTGTCACCCAGGAACACAAACTGGAGGACATGAGATGCAAGCTCTGTGTTGTCCTCCTTGCCTGCAATACACAAATGTGAAAAATAGAAGCAAAACAATTAACTTACCGCGCAGTTTCTCTGAATTATAGTTTACTTAAAAACACTAAATGAAAACAATTACTTGCTTTTCTTTGGTGAATTGTAGGAATGTCCAACAATACAAGTATAATACAGTAGCAAGGAAAGGAAAGTAGTCTTTCTGTAACAGCACCCGTGTGCCTTAGTAGTATTTTAGATATTTTTAGCTTTACCGCAATTTATTCACAATTGTTTTCCAGTAGTCATCACGTGTCTCATCATAAATACCGCAAACCCCCATGTCCAGAAGGCTCACAGAAATTCGACGAGAACCATCCGCTATACTGCTTTAGCTAGACTGTGGCAGAACCAGAACTTTCGCCCAAACACTTCCTACTAAACAGGAACACTGCAAGACGGTTTAGTACACATTAAACCTAAGCCTTGTAGTAACCGTGAGTAAACGTTATTGACGTTCAGTCACGGATCTCTCCGCTATCGGAGCTGACGCTACTACACTTTCTGAATATCGATATATTCTTTTGTTGACCAGTTGAAACTGGACTTTATGTTTAATTTAACTCATCATTTCTAACATAACTTTACATCCATTTTAAATAAAATTAATCTGGACTCTAAGTAAACAGAACCCAGTAGAAGACTGTTGTAATCAATAATAAAGCATTTTAATGACTTTAATGTATTCGGCATACGTCCTTAAATTACCTCTTTCACTTAAACCTCAACCTGATATTAAATTGTGGTCCCTTTGGTGTCCTTATTACGTGGACGCATGTAAGGTATTGTTGTACCTGAAAGTAGTACCTACAAGTCTGCACTTTCCGTTTTTAACAATCATTTTCAGATCCTCCTGTTAGAAAAGAACGTGATTAACATGAATGGGGATTCCTCAGGTGTCCGTTTAATACAGGTTGTCCAATTAGAACAGGCTCCCTAAGAAGTTGTCATATTTTCATAATTAAAGGCGTCAATTAAAATGCAGGAAAAGGTTGTTCTTCGATGTTGTCTAGCTAGAGTCAGTCACTTTTTATTTAAAGGGTACTAACAAATCAACGCTGGGGATTTGGAACGCAAATGGATTACATTCAGCAAACAGAGAGTACCTGGATTTTCATTTCATCAATAACAAAGCCACCCATGTAATCCTGTGGTTTTAAATTGTGGTTCTTGGCCTCTTGTAGGCACCACTTAAGCATCTCATTGTCCCAGCCAGGCTGTTTCTGTTCCACTTTGTTCTTGTAGTACCTAAGTGGGTTGTTGTCGTATATAAATTATAAATAAAGCATATATGCCATTGAACATCATTTAATACCGTAAAAAAAATGCTCTGTAGCTCAATTTACATTTTCTAACTGAATGTGGACAATTTTTCTCTTCTAGTGTTCTTATCAGCTACAGGTCATGTATCAACAACTGACCATCCTATCGTCGAGAGAGCAGTTATAATCGTAGTACCATTCTTTTTGTTCCAGAATGATATTGAATTTCTTTTAATACTTTAACTTATATCTTTTATTTTATGTTTCTGTACTTGTACATTTTGTGCATGTATTATTTTTACTTAACTTTTATGTTTTTTCCCCACTTCTACGCTCACCGCGTTTGAAAAAATTTATGTAATCTTCTCTATTAAATTATATTAATAACCATTATTGCTTTGCATCACGTTTTTTTTACGTATCTTAACTAACAACTGTCCGTTGGAGCTCATCCATGTTGACATTTTGGTTGGTCGCTTACGTGAGCCGCCGGGTATGCGTATGAGTTTTATATGTTTAAGTTTCCATACAGTTTAGGACTGTTTTTATTTCATTTTATTTATGACTTTTCAGTTACCGAATGGTTCGGTTGCTTGGAAGGTACATCACATTCCTCAGCGGGTCCAGCACGTGAGGATTTTTACTAGACAGCTCTATGCATATTCTCATAATCCTAGGAGAGGACATATTACATATCATTTTATTTTTTTGTCACACTTGAAAAAAAACCTCATATGCTTTGTTTGTATGCAAAGTGAGGATTCTACATTACCAATAGTGAAACACTGTTGACGTGCTCGTAGTCGTAATTATTGTGTCACAAAATATCGTACTCACTTTGGATGCCACCTGTATCCCTTTGGAGATTTTGTTTCCAAAATCTGTTGCTGTTGCTCCCAAAATAGAACCATGTCCTCTGGAAGGTTGGCTCTGTTCACACTTGACATCATTTCTCTGAGATCTCTGTCATCTTCACCTTCCAGTTCTATCATCTCGGCTTCTATCCGCTCTCTCCTTGTTCTTTCAACCTCTTTCTGCTTTTTCTCGTTGGTAATCTTATCAGCGAGCTCTTCTCGGCGCATATATCGGTGATTAGTTCTAGGATCCACAGCATTCTTTCCTTTCTTTTTTTTTCTTTTTCTTTGTAACTTCGTTTTGTTTGTTTGCATCGTGAGCAGATCAACCCTCCTGAATTGGTAAACACTTCGCAGTCAGATGCAAAGTACATTTCCTCGGTGACTCTATCGCGATGCGTGAGTACATGCTTTTCCACCTTTATATTGTAAAGTTGTAATTCTTCGTCAACCTCACATGCACGAAATCCACAACAAATGTAGGAGTTATCCATAAGTGTTAGCAAGCTTTTGGCTCTGTCTAATATCCCTGTAGCACAAAATTGTTTTTCGATCGTTGCTGTCACTTCTGATTTAACAGCGCGATTATCATACTAAATCTCGGTTTGTATTGTTTCTTCGGTGCAGTTCTTTACAAATCGTACTTCGCTTACCATCACTCTGCCATCACAACGACTACTTTCTAGGCGTGAACAACTTAGGGAAAACTCGTCGCTCACCACCACTTTCCACTGTCCGTCCCCAGCTTCATTAACAACACGTGAAATGTTAGATCGTAAGGTCTCCCATTCATCTTCAAATTCCGTGCGTAATGCGTGAAGTCCGCTTTTTTTCTTGAGATTGAGAAAGACCCTTTTGCTTGTCTTCTCAATTCTTCTTTTGGAGCCACTTATGGCGTCTCCAAAAACATCGCACACAGCCCTTAATATAATGTGGGATGTAAGGATATCATCCCTACTTGTTGTGAGTTTTCCTTCGTGAAGATGTGCATGTGATGTGATTTCATCACAGGTCGTAAAACAATTTTCGCTCACTTCGTAATTCAGTAAAGTCCTACAGCAAAGAAAATTTATGGTTAGCATTCAATCATTATTAATCAGTCCTTTTAGTCTTGATTTCATGGAATTTGAGAACAGTTTTGAAAGTAAAACAACATCTACGAAGTTTGTTTAATAAACCGCCACAGTATCCAACAAGTCGCCCCTCTCTTACCAGGCTTGATAAATAAGAATTCTATGGAATGATGACGACCTTCGCGGTTAATGATATCAACTTTAAGCTACTAACCAAAAAAAAACTGCCAAAAGACCAGGCTCGAAGGAAACGAGAACTCATGACCTCTGCGATAGCATAGGGCAGTGCTCCAACCAATTGAGCTATCAAGCCAACTGGGAACTGGTCATTTGTGAATAAATTAAAAATTCCGTAGGTGGTAAATGAGCATTTTATACTGTATATTCACTTTCAAATAAGAATTCCACAATAATTTTACGTAAAATGTTTTGGTTGCTATCTTTCTGCTACTTTTGGCGTTGCTGCTGATAACACACTATCAGTTTTATGCGCCAGCTGACTCATTATGTGAGTGAACCAGCCTTTATAAGTGGTTTCTTGGCCATCAAAATTAGCAGTTTCCTGAAAGAATAATACCCCCTCTTGCAATTGGTATTGAATTTTGATTCTAACGACTAGAATGCTATCCACTATTTAAAACTGAAGAGCGTTACAAGACTGGGATAGCACTAAATAAATCATTTCCATTTCTTAATTTCATGATGTATATTTTCTTGCTTTTGAAATGTAAATATTGTAGAATAACAATTTTAAAATAAAACATTTTCACGTGCGTGACGATAATAATTTTCAAATGAATGGGCTAAATTCGGTTCCAAAAAATATAGATATTGTACGATTCAAGGTGCATCAACGGAAAAATAAATAAACCAATTCAAATTTCCGGCGGACGTTCAGTCTCAGGATTATTTTTGCACGCAGTAAGTACTAAAGATGCCTGTAAACGTTTTGTATATGAATGCAAATATGTTCAACTTACCACGCACGAATTGAAGCATAAAAGGAAGAAGAAGCACGGTTTTTCTTTTTTCTTGACTCTTCATCTTCTAACGGCCAAGACCGTTTTAATTTGGACAACATATTGCCCCCAAGGTCACGGAGTCCCACGCAGCAATTCCACCTTTCTCGCCCGAACCAGACAACGTTGGAGCGACAATTTGTGTCCGCACCGGGTCATAGTTACTTCAATTGGAACACGATCAAAACGAGCGTGGCCCTCCCCATAAGGGCATAATTTGACTGGTGTCCAGTGCCGACCGCGGTCAAATGGGACCATCGGGATCCTCACGGATCCATGGCGGCCTATTTTGAGATGCTGTTTTGTTTTTGTGCAGTGGATAATTCTTTTGCGACACGAGATATGTGCAATTGGTTTTGAGAAAATCACTTGTATGTCTTCCTTTTGTCAAGTCGCTAAGTCAGAATGGGAGCCTGAACTATATTTGTTGGTAAATTCGAGCGAATTCCGAAACGTGTCGAGCGGCGATAGTGCCTAAATCGGGCCAAATGACTCCTTCCTTGTCAATGTATTATATACGTACTAACACAGTTAAGTAAGTGGACCTAAAATTGCTCAAAATGCTTTGTAAGGATAGAAAACAACTCCATGTAATGTTTCATGAACTTTATTCAGTTAGTTCGTTGTTATGTATTGCTCAAAATGTTCGCTTTGAAATCCCATACAAAGTCTTATATTTTGATACGCCATTTTTAATAATATTCAAATATTATGCTTGGCTGTCCTGTGGTTCCAGGCGTTCAGATAGTGGAGCGCGAGCGAAAAAGAAAGCGAGCGAAAGAGTGGGAAAAAACGAGGGGAGACTGGGGAAGAGGACGAGCGAACGCCTGTGAAATTAATTTTATAAAGCTCATGACGGTATACTAGAATCTGGTATACCCTCTGATTGGCCAAATCTGACACCTCATGTCAACACCAGAGGGTTGTTGACGCAGACAGGAAATGCGATATGGCGTGCCCATGCGAAGGTCATCCTCCTCGAGTCTCACACGGTTGAATAACTGCACGACAAGCGCTTGACGATTTCCCAAATGTCTACACTTTACAAATGGAATAAAAAGATTGTCTTCAAAACGTATTTCTGGGAAGAGGTCTCATCGCCATTCTTCCAACAGGATTTGGAAATAACTTGATCTTTCAACTTTTTCCAAGGTTAATCAACGCATTGCAAAGAAACGCTGTTTGTAAGATAATTGTGGTCACTCCGCTTGTCGGAATCATGAAAGACCAAGTGGAACAGCTTCAAAGCATCAGAATTAGAGGGCTGGTTATCGGAGTAGCCGAAGAAGAAGACGAAGAAGGAGCAGGAAAGATGGATCGGCTAGATTGTTTATGAAAGTCCTGAAAGCCTGCTGTCTAAGGAATGGAGAAAAGAACAACAACAAATATATCGTAGCCATCGCAATCGATGAAGACGACGAAGTTCATTCCGTCACAGAGTGAAAAGCTTTCTATTCATCAATTTGATAAACCGATGTATAAAGTCGATGTAAACCGATGTATATAAAGTCGTCTGTGATTCTCGTTACCTTTATTGGTCCAGTAGTGGAGATGACATTGCGTTTCCGTATCGCAGAAAATTTTGCACTGTTCATTCGGCATGTCAGATTTCTTAAAGCATCATCTACTTTTCCCAACGCTTCAAACTCGGGTGAAACCTACTTCGGTGAGCATAATTACATAAATTTCTTGTTTACTTTGACCTGACCCTGGGTTTATGTTTCTCTGTCGCTGTCGGTGGTCTAAAGTGGGCGGCATGGGCTTTTTAAAATAAATTTCACAGGTGTTCCCTCGTCCTCTTCCCCAGTCTCCCCTCGTTTTTTTCTCGCTCTTTCGCTCGCTTTAGTTTTCGCTCGCGTTCCACTACCTGAACGCCTGGAACAGGCTAGATAATTGCAGACATCGGCTCTTAAGGTCGTTCGCGCGAAAAACTTCTACAATACAGATTTTTTTCATACTTTGGCTACAGTCAGATAATGAGTTACCTACGTCAGAAATGGAAAAAAATTGGGGGGTCACCGACTTCGTTTCCGAAATAAAGCGCGTCAAAAACTACCCCAATTTTGACAAATCGGCCCTCGCAACTCGACATGGCCTGAGTGCTTGTTAGTTGAAAAATATTAAAAATGATTCGCTGTAGACCCACTTTCTTAGTCAAATTTTACTTAAGTGGGTCTGTTAAGTAAATAATTTGAACCGGTGTCATCCTTTTAGTTAAATTCAACCTCTAAGATCGACTTTAACGAACACCGTGCAGCTTCAATAATAGTAGCATTCGATGATGCGAGGGCAGAAAAGTTGAAAAAAATCAAACTTCTACAATACAGATTTTCTTTAATTTTTCACAAAACGTAGATAATCGACAAAGAAAGTGATCTATCAAAAGAAAATATGGGGTCACCGAACATTTAAGAGAGTTAAACCCGTACATAGATATTAAAGTGCCCGCTAGCGCTATATATCTCCACGTTTCTTCAACAGCGCGCGCGCTTAATGGATGACGTGGCATGACACCACGAAGTGAATTGCGTGCGCAGTTAGGATGCGCAGAAACAATTGGCGCGAACGTCCTTAAGGAACTAATTGAAAGCCTTATGTAGTCTGTATATTTCCTGTTTGTTTTCTATGTACCGACCTGTCAAAGAGGCAATCAATAATTTGACTGTAATAGATGATTTACTGTCACAGTTAATTACGCTATTTTACCTTTTGCTATGAACAAGGTTACTCAATTAGTCTAATAAACTAATCCACCAGGATGCTTAAAGGCAAGGGCTCACGGTTTAGCGCATGCTTGTGAATGCTGTTTCTTCGCCTGTGCACGCTGTAGCGAGTACGCAAGCAATATTATTTCATAATATTGTTAAAGAACCAATCAGAAGCGAGAAGATTGCTCGCGGGTGTGGAATTTTCTTGCCAAAGTTTCGCATTTAATGATTTCTCAGCTATCTGCACGCACCCCTGGCAGCCGTTTGACTAATGCGCGTGAAAATAGCGGTAAATTCATCAACCATGGAATAAAACCTTCGGGTTAACATTAAATTCAACGTTGGCAGTGTTGGAGCAATCCACTAATATTTCCTGCGACTTTAGCCTTCCGCCGTTCTACTTGGGCTTACTACAGTATGTGATCGCAGAGATACGTGTGAAGTATTATTATGTAACCGATAGAATTACTAAGAGATCGGAAAAAAGTAATTTGATTAATGCACATGCACCGAGCCATGAACCTGTCCCTTTAAGATAAACGTTCTGTTTTCCTTTTGCAGAGTCGAGTTTTGGTGCAGGTGTTGCGGAAGGCTGATTTGTTAAAAGGTTCTCGTAATTTAACCAAAAGTTACTTCTTTAGAATTAAGTTGATGGCTGCAAAAAAAAAACATTTATGAAGAAAGAAGACATTCGGACACGGAAAGAGTCGAGTTTTAGTGCAGGTGTTTCGGAAGACTGATCTGTTAAAAATTTATGGTATTCAAACAAAAAGAAAAATATAACCTTAAAAAGTTACCTCTTTAGAAACTATTAATGGCTGCAAAAAAATATGAAGACAGAAGATATTCGAACACGGAGAGATGCCGTTTTTCTGTTCCCGCAGAGAGGCGAAACATTGTCTTCTATTTATAAAGAAACACTTTTGAATACAAAATTAGTGATTTACTTTGTTTCCTTTGTATGAAGTATTAATGAGTTTACCAGTCAACGGTTAGCAATCCTTATTACCCATTTATATACCTGGTTAGAGCCAACAGGACAAAGTGGAGTAACGTTTCTTGTCTAAAGAAACAACACAACATGATGCAGGGACAAAGTCTTGAACCATAAAATGGCGACCGCAAATCCTACGCGATAACCACTGCACCACCACGCCTCCACAGAATGTGAATAAAATAAATAAATATTTGTAAATTGTATTGAAAAAGTCACGTTTCTTTCTATTGACGTTCTTTTGTGTCTCATTCTCCCCCCCCCCCCCCCCCCCCCCACCTCCCAAACTGGAAAAATATTTGTATTTCTGAAACGAACACATGAAATGAACTGTTAAAATAAGCTCTTGGCAAGCCAGGTAGGCTTGCCAAAAAATCCTGCCGGCAGAATTTCGAGCAGGATAAGCGATTTTTGAGGTGAGCGTTCTGCCGGCAGAATAAGGCATTTTCGAGCAGAATTTGATCAGAATAACGGGAAATCAATGACACTAATGATATGCATAACAGTTGTAAGGAAAATTGAAGACTAAATATAAAACAAATGGCAAATACCTTGTGATTATAAACAATTATTGGATGAGGTTTTTGCGATATCCGGAATAATCAAGGTCGAGCAGTAACTGTTATCAGCCGAAGCTGTTAATGCTGATAACATTATACATTGTTTCACAGGCAAACAAAATAGCGGCAAACAATTTCAACATTTGTGTCCTTCTTGTCTTCCGGCTTCTGAACGCTTTTTCCTTAAGGTATTCGTGGAACAGTTCCTTCGCAATTTTTGTCAGCCTTCTTTTGTTTTCCGAGCCTTTTTCTTTCAGCAATTTTTCAATTTCTTGCTCGGTTGAAGAAGCGAACCGACGAGCCATGAATTTACTTCGCTTTCAAATGCCTCCCACATTGCTCTTGGAAATCAGGCATTGCGCGCGCAACCTACAGATTATTCACTAATCTGCTAGCAGATTAGTGACTAATCTGTAGGTTGGGCTGATTCCCAGAATTGACTGTATGCTCTTAGCCAATGAAAAGACAGATAGTGACTACAATGTATAATAAATGTGATTATTAGCCAAAACGCACTCACATGATCCACTGTTTCGTCCAATATTAGTGATATAAAGTAAGAAGAATTACAATTTTGCTAGTATTAAGAGGTTAGACCCAGGCTCCCTTCCATATTTGCGTAAAATACATAAGACCCGAAGGGCCGAAATTTCTTCGGGTACTGAGCGGAATTCCAGCAGAATAAGAGTGTCCGAGCAGAATTTCGAGCAGAATAAGCGATTTTTATGAGCACTGCCGGCAGGCAGAATAAGCCATTTTACGAGCAGAGTTTATCCAAGCCTAAAGCCAGGTGCAGAGTTAATTATGATGCGCCAACTGGTAAAAATGAAACCCTTTTTCGTTTGGCTTTTTGTTCAATGGCGATCGTCAAAAACTTCAAGGATTTGACGTGATAAGGCACTTTTTGCCTCTGCCATTAATGAAGGTCTTTTATTTCGCCTCAGGAGAACCTAATCCCAAACAACGTTTTATGTTCCTGTCGGCGAGTCACGTTTCAATGCAGGTGCACCGGAAGACTGATTTGGTGAAAGGTTCTAGCAGTTATCGAGCAGAAGTGCTTTATCTAGAAGAACTACACTATGCAAACTAGATGATGGTGTACGTTATAAAAATATATATTGTTGTTTTAGCCGGGGAAAGAAACAAATATCGAGAACACGAAGCCTTTCTGAAGTGCCCACCTGTAGAAAAGCATGTAAAATCTTTTCCTGCTATTGGATAAAAATGTGTGTGTAATAACTAATATTGTTTTCCACAGTTAAGTTGCCTAACCTTCTGTTATTGTTTTTCGTCGCACTCGTTTATGCGCCTGGAAAGACTTCTCCTTCGCATAATAATAGCGAGAATCAAGACAAGAGAAGTTACTGCAAGTGCATTGTCTCCCGCCATTATTTTAATTTGCGCACTTTTGTAATTTATAAGTTAGTTAAATAATAAAGTGTATATCGTTTGTCTCACGATGAGGTCATTTGAGTTGTAGATCGCGACGTTTCGACTGCTTACTGCTAGTCTTCATCAGGCGATGAGGTCGACTGGTTGTGCGTCACCATATGAATCATGATGGTCGCCTGTGATTGGTGCGTTTCGATCTTCCTTTTTCCGCTGTCAAGTTGTTTCCCGAGAGGTCCGATTTGAAGTTGTTCCCTCGGCGGTTCGCTGATGTACCGGTCTCCTGTTGTGTTTCTTGATCGTTGGTATCCACGTTTCAGGAATTTCAATTCCGTTGTCCGTCCCTGTTGATGTTATCAGGGTGAAGTCTTGTGTGGATAGCTTCCTTGACCCTACGGGCGTACCAGTGTGAGTCTCGATCAATAAACTTTACCTCGTTCCAAAGCGGGTGGTGGCCGGTCTTACTGGCGTGCTCAGAAACGGCGGAGGTCTGGGTACGGGCGAGTCGTATATCCATGTCATGCTCTTTGATCCTCTCCTGCATAAGATCTTCCTGTTTCGCCAATGTAGACTTTTCCGCATTCACAGGGAATCCTGTAGACTATGCCGTCTTGTTTGGCCGGATCGACGGTGTCCTTTGGTTGCACTAAATGGGAACTAAGCGTCGTGTCGGACTTGGTTAAATTTCGTCATGAAAACAGGTACTCACGTTTCACTAGTAAAAGTCAGTCCGTTAACAAACACCTAGAAAGAACGTTTAGTTGGTAAATCGGTCTAGTGAAAACACAACCCGAGTGGGGCAAAATTGTATTAGAACTTAAAATACCAACGGATTACCAAGGCCACATCTATACAGAGTCCAATAAGCTGTAATAATCGTCCTGACCTTGTTTAAAATTGGTTTAAACCACGTTTTTCTTAAACCATGTCTAAATTTCCCTTTTAAAATTGCCTTTATAGGTATAAAAACTTCACACGTTAGTACTTCTTTTTTTTCTCTCGCTTGTCGATATATTGTAATCTCAACAGGTTTAGTGGGAGCTGCTTAAAACTAAAGAGTATTTAAAAAAGCAGATGAAAGAACCTTTCATTTTTTTTTATTTGATCATTCATGAATTTATTTATTTATTTACTTATTTATTTATCTGATTTCGTCCACAGTAATAGCTAGGGAGTTTCAGTTACCCACAATAAACTTGGGGCCTGCATTCGTACTTCCAAGTTCTGGAGGAGTCGAAAAGTGTATTTTCAAAAACGGTTCAGTAATACTGGCTACGCAATTCGACAACTAAACCTGTGAAGGAATCGTTCGTGTGCATAACTGATCGTCCTAGTTAACGTGCTACAGATAGTGTCTAGAATTTGTTCATCTCCATCTCATGGGCTCCTGTCATCAAACGTAGATGTCTTCCGTTACAGAGGACGGCTAGGAAATGATCTTACATACACGCCACACATGTTTAACCGTTGCTCTGGTCAGTTAGCCCTTTCTTAAACATGTAGCTGCTTGCAAATTCTTATTTTGCATTATTGGTCCCATTTCAGATTTTACAATAAATAATGCCTATGCATTTCTACTCAACTCAAACTTGATCTTTCTATAGCAAATTCCTTTAAAGGGCCACATTTACATTCCGCTTTGCCCCGTCTGTACGTGAATCAACAATAATAATAATAATAATAATAATAATAATAATAACTTTACAATAATAATAAAAACTTTATTTAATGAGGGTAGCACGAAATAGTGCGAAGCACTAATAAACTTGTGGTCCTCCTAACTTTCTAAAATATCTACAATGAATTATCTAAAAAATATTTACAATGAGTTAAATAAAAATCTAAAACCTACTACATAAATATAAATATATACATGTAATGAAAAACAAAAAGAAAAAAAGAAATTAATTGATAAAAACTAATATAAAAATTGAAATGAAATAATATAGAAAATTAAAAATGAGGTAAAAATTGCTGATTTTTCAACAATTTCTGGTGCAAAGCACGCCTGAACGATTTAACGGTGATTTCCTTTTTTAGGTCTGCTCCTAACATATTCCATTGTTCTATGGCAGGTACTAAAAACGTACTTCCTCCTTCAGTCTTTAATCTGTAACGTGGTGTTAAAAAGTTCAACTTTGAAAATCTATTGTTTCTAGAGTGTAAAGAACTATTGAGCTTTAGCGCTTCTATAAGGTAGTCTGGAACAGACAACTGAATACGTTTAAACAATATCGCACACTTTCAGATATTAAACCACATTAAAGTGTCAGTGTAAAAAGGAAGCCATTTCAGTTAGTTGAATAACGGTAGAGTAGGCGCCTGAGTTTCTCTATTTAAAATTACCCTAGCGGCTCTTTTCTGTAGTCTGAAAATCCTAGAGATACAAACATGAACAACGTGATTGCCAAGCTACACTACCGTAGCTGAACAAAGGCTTAATCATAGCATTGTAATAAAGCATCCTTTGTTTAAAAGGTAAACAAGCTTTGATCCTATTTAGCACACTTATCCTTTGTGAGATCTTTTTACACATTCTCTCCACGTGATCTGTGAAGGAGAGGTGACTGTCTATATCCACACCTAGGAGTCGGACAGTGTCCATCTGCTCAAGAGAATTCCCACTTGAAGTAACTAGGGATAGCGAGTTGGGTGGTACTTCGTCCTGAAGGCGTTTTCCTGTAACAAGCAAGGTCTTTGTCTTGGCTTCATTGAGCGGCAACTTGTTGCAATTGGTCCAATGTTAAACACGGTATTCTTTCTCCTGGACCGCACCTGACGCCTACAGAGCATCACAGAAAACTCGCGTCTGTAGTTACCATTTAAAACCGCATACACCAACGGATTGCAGGCACTGTTGGCAAACATCAGCCACTGAACAAAGAGGATTAATGAGGCTAGAGCCGGAGTGAGTTTGGACTGGCTCAAGTCAAGGTACATGTAGACAATGTGGTATGGTAGCCAACAGAATCCGAACAGCAACACCACTGTCAGAAGCATTCTGATAGCTTTCCTCTGAGCTCGGTTGGTTACTGAAAAAGAAAATGGACATTTGTGTTATTCACTGATGTTAATGTTAACAATGTCAGTCGGGAAAACCATCACAACAACAGGAATTTGAAAGGCACATTGCTAATGCTCAGGAGACATCATCGAGAGGTGATCCAGGACAACACCTCTGATGTTGAATGAATGAATGAATGAATGAATGAATGAATGAATGAATGAATGAATGAATGAATGAATGAATGAATGAATGAATGAATGAATGAATGAATGAATGAATGAATGAATGAATTCACTGATGTTAATGTTAACAATGTCAGTCGGGAAAACCATCACACCAACAGGAATTTGAAAGGCACATTGCTAATGCTCAGGAGACATCATCGAGAGGTGATCCAGGACAACACCTCTGATGTTGAATGAATGAATGAATGAATGAATGAATGAATGAATGAATGAATGAATGAATGAATGAATGAATGAATGAATGAATGAATGAATGAATGAATTCTTTGGCGAAGGTTTTCCCGAGTAGCCCCGTAGCTCTTAACAACCTCTAATTTCATTGGACCTTGGTATCACGCAGCTCTATTGTTTTCGGGGCTAGGGTCCATTGTTTTGTTGTTTGGTGTATTGTTTTCTCAGCAAATCAGAGAAGACCTTGTAAGAGCTGCGACAACGCCCAAGGTTTTCAATCATTCTTGTCCACATTCAAATGAAAGGTTTTAGATGAAGTCAACAATAATATTGTTCAATTTTTCGTGATGCAAATCGTATATGCTCTGATGACTGAGTGAGAACAATGTCTATACAGATCACTGTTTTGAAACGTGTAATATATTTGGGGCGTTCGAAATTGCGTTATGATCGATCAGTTAGACCTAATACTTGTTTAGTTTAACAGAACAACAAAAACAAACAAGACTGCAAACCTCGTTGTGTGGCCGGCAGGCTTCTCAAGAATCGATCAATGTGCACGTACAGACCAGCGATAAGCAACAGTGGAAGAAAATACAACAGTAAAAACATCAGTGTGGTAAAAGATTGCCTTGACTTCCTGTTTGGCCATTCTTCGATGCAGATCGTAACTTCTTTCTCTCCTTGTTTCCACATTGCGGTCTTGCTGAACACGGACAACGGAAGAGGGATGAACACGGACGACGCCCAAATAACTGCAATGGCTTTGAACGCCTCGCGGATGGTTAGCTTACGTCTTGTGTAAAGAACAATGTGCCAGTATCGTTCTACGGCGATGGCTACGAGAGATCCAACTGAAGCAGCAAGCGTCAGGCCTTGGAGGAATGGGATTAGCTTGCACAGAACAGCACCGAACGGCCAATGCCCAAGAAGGTTGTAAGTGGCGGTAGTGGGAATGTTGAGAAACAGTGAAATCTGCCACAGCTAAGTTTAGAATGAGGGTATTGCTTACTGCGATCATTCCCAGTTTTAATGCAGGCGAGGACAACCAAGAGCTGAAGAGGTTACCGAAGACTCCGTCTAAGCAAATCACACGGTAGGAAATTGTGAGCACCCATTTCTGGAAGGAATTTGCAAACAGTTCTGGATCACTGTGAACCTTTGTTGGAACAATTTGCAGTGAGTTAACGTCGCTGTTTGTGATGTTATTATTATTGTTATTATTATTATTATCATCATCATCATCAGCATCATTATTAGTATTATTACTATTATTATTATTATTATTATTATTATTATTATTATTATTATTATTATTATTATTATGTGGCTACAGTTTGAAAACAAGGAATCATTGTTTACCTCTTTTTCAAACTTAATTCTATTCGATACTTTGACGTTTTTCTCGACTTCAGAAAAATTGTAATCTTTGGTAATTTGCTAGAGTTGATCGTGATGCGTCGACTGTTTGAGAAACTAATTGAAAGCTTTCAAGTAAGAAATGTCTAGCAAAGTAGATTCTAAGCTAGCAGTATGAGTTTTTCCAGCTGCAGACTTAATTTTGATGCGCCGACTGTTTGAAATGCAAAATCTTTTTTGTTTGGCACTTTTCGTTCAGTAACGACGCTTAGAACACCTTTCGAAAGAATATCGCGCCCGAAAATATGCTCGCAAAATTTGGGGAAACGAAGAGTTTTCGGGTTTTTTGACAAAGGAACACTGAGGTTATTCATGGGAGCTGCGCTAAACAGCGCTAGCGATTGGCTTAAGCATAGATGACTACTCATCCATTAAACTGTGACCAGTCGTGCATTGAACGTCCCTGCATTTGCAAGAGAGACTAACGGCGGTGCAAACTGTGAACGCTCTGTCGACAAGAATGAGTACTTTATAACGGATTGCATGAACGTCGATTTGTTTTGACTTTGTGGATAGCTATTCTGAAAATAACAGAATTTGAAAAAAGCAATAGAAACTGCATTTATCTGAAATCTGACGAACGAATTTGCAAAGTGATATCTTAATATTACTACGATGATAAAAGGAAGATTTTTCCTGTTAATTTTTTCAGTGCTCTTTAAGACCAGAAAAGGGCAAATAATTATTATTTTCCGCTGTTTTGGAAAACAAAGTTAGACTGATTACGTCTGAATCATCTGCGGAGCTTATTATTCAGGTCGATCCACAGGTCGGGACATGTTAAGTTCAACGTTTGAACCGAGCCTATTCTTAAAAATGTCTTGGGTGAAATTCCGAGGGAAAAGAAGCAGTCATTCCGGACCCTGGACTTGTGCTGCATGTACCTGGACGCTCTGCGTAGGTCTGCAAAGGATCATGGTAAACTGGCGTCTGTAATTATTGTTCAAAACCGCATATACCACAGGATTGCAGGCGCTGTTGGCAAGCATCAACCACTGACAAAACGCAAAGAGCTGGTAGTTCGCACCAGCAAACTGATTGCTGAATCTATAGTGTAAGGTGACAATGTGGTGTGGCAGCCAACACAAACCAAACAACAGCACCACCATAAACAGCATGCGAATGGTTTTCTTCTGAACTTGGTTATTAGCTACATGAAACAAAACAACAGCGTTAAAAAGAAATAATTTCGGTAAAAAGAAATTGTGCAACAAGAAAGCATGAAAAAGAAAGAGCTACTAACTGTTTAGCTCGACAACTGTTGTACGTTGATTGTATTATTAATTTTTGTGTCTCGCGAAAACAACACAGCGCCCCCAAACAATTCGGACACCGCTGCTCCTTTTAACTTAAGACTATTAAGATATGCCCAGCAATAAGGTTCAAACACGGCACAGAGATTTTGAGGTGTTGCTCAAGTTTTTTTTTTTTGGCACGTGTAATTGGCGTTTTAATTTTAGCTTTGGTCAATCTTAACAATTCGAGAATTCATTTTTTTTTGAAGGGGGTATGTGATTGAATGTTGTAGTGGAAAGAACTGCATTTTGACGATGACAGTAAAAATTTCCACCGTTCCATTCATGACAGCAAAACCCATTTATGCCAGAATAATGTTGACGGTTTAAATTACTCGGCCTCATTTGTAGGTAGATGTCTCAAATTTCATCAATTTCACGCATCACGCCTGTACCCTTAGCTAACACTAGACAGATAACATTTAAGCCTATTGATGGCTGAAAACAGTGGGACTCTCAGAGTAAGCGAGCTAGCAACGAGTAAATTAGGCTTACATCGTTGTGTCGTCGGAAGGTGGCTCAAGAATCGACCGATCTGCACGTACAGAGCAGAGATAAGCACCAGCGGAAGGAAATACAGCAGCAAAAATCCAAAAACGATAAATGCTTGTCTCGATTCTACATTTGGCCATTTTTCGAAGCAGAGCGTGACTTCTTCGTCACCTTTTATCAAAGTTAAAGTCTTGGTAAACACGAGCATCGGCAAAAAGAAGATAACAGAGGCAACCCAAATGACTGCAATGGCGATGAAAGCTTCACGGATAGTGAGCTTACGTCTCTTGTACAGAACAATATGCCAGTATCGTTCCCCGGCGATTGCCACCAGGGTTCCGATTGAGCCAAATAGCCCCAGGCTTAGGAGGAACAGGAGTATCTTACAGAGAGCATCACCAAACGGCCAGTGCCCAAGAAGGCTGTAAGAGGCGGTGGTGGGAATGTTGATGAGAGAAACAGTGAAATCTGCCACAGCTAAGTTTGCTATGAGGATGTTGCTCACTGTGATCATGCCTGGTTTGAAACTGGCGAGGATAACCAAAAGGTTGCCAACGACTCCAATCAGGCAAATAAAACTGTAGAAAGCAATGTATACCCCTTGCAAGAAAGGGTTTTCGGTCATTCCGGCTTCCGGGGCGATTTGCGTGGAGTTAGTTGTGCTGTTTGAGTCCATGTTGCAAGATCTTAACTCAAAAAGGCTATTCACACCTTTGGTTGTCGTCCAGCTGCCAAAAATAAGAGGTTCCAGAAAATTTTCCAAGCACTTGTAAGTTGGCCAACTTGGCAAACCCTTGGATGTCGCTTTTGAGCCCAGTAAAACAGCTTGGTCGACTGTCTAATAACATTTAAAACCTTTTACGTTAATGTGTCATTTTATTTTGCGTAACATAGTAAACTCATTTTCTTGTTTGCTGAGTGTAGACATGCCAAAATGTATTAATTTTTACCTTCAAAGACAATGATGCGAATGTAATAACTGAATATTTTCACCTTGCACAAATAAAGTTTTCTTTCCTTTAATTGTGCCCTTTTTAAGACTGGTTTTGCACACTCTCAGTGGGAAAATAAGTGGAATTCGTCCTTAAAACAACCGAGCGCAGCGATAATTTATGTTTTCAGAACAATTTTGGCAACAACATGTTCCTATATTAAACCAAACTACGATCCCGGCCTAGTTTTTATGCTTATTTTCGCAGTTGGAGTTGACATTTTTGTATTAAAAGGATAATTGTCAGAACGTCCCACATATTGAAAACAAGTTTCGAAACAGCTGTCCTGACAAGATGTCCACGAACGAACAATGATTTGACGTGCTATGAAAATGAGCTGTCACCGCCAAATGTCCCGCTAGACAAGAAAAGGAAGCGACAAGAAAATAGTTGTTAACTTTGAACGAAGACGAAGCCATTAAAATTAAAACTTTCACTTTTTATTAACTCTTTTTATTTGTTTATGTATTTCAAATTGCCTTAGGCAAACAAAGAGAGCGGAAGAAAATGGCATTCCTTTGTCTTTTTATTATTTATTTTATTTTATTTTTAATTACACTTTTGAGGCCACAGTAATAAAATTTTAGGTAGTGGATCCCGGTTACCTAAATTTCCAAGATCATCATTACTCAGAAGTTTGTCATGAACATTAATTAAACACATCCTTCGTTTTAATTTAAAGCGGAACTGTAAACAACAATAAAACAACAGAAGCTCGAAAAATAACTTCGTCATGATCAGTTTCCTTGAGTTAACACTCCGCTTGAGAAAATAAAATTGATCATTTCTCCGTGTATCAGGCGTATCCTGTTCTTTGATTCACAGCCGTTTCATTCAAAACAAATGTTTTTTTCTTGTTTTTTTTTTTAATACTAGTTTTCAAAGTTTTGCTCGATTTGCTGAGAATCACCAATATCACTCTAACTATGAGTAACCAATTTTCCAAAAAATTGTCCGCAAAAATTTTGTCTTAAGCTTTAAGCTAACACCGAGATATGTTATGACAATACACAAAGGAGATACCATAACTAACTTTTTTGATGCCGCCGAGCGTTCGCTCCGTAGGTTTGAGTCTAAGCCCTTCGCAGTTATCCAGTTCTATTCATTTGAATAAAGCAAGCGTCACACATTTGCTTAAAAGAGCGAGGTTGTAGCTAACTACATAAAGGCAACGTTCATGTGAAAAGACCAACCTGGTTCACGATCCACATAAAATTCATAGAATTTGCTCATCTTCTGTTTCTGTTCCGAGTCGAAGATGACGACTAAGAAATGTGCAAAGCTGATTACATAGGTAAACAAAGCTGATTGCATAGCGAGCATCTTGTCGTCATCTTCCTGGATTGCTGTAAACCCAATTGCTCCCGAACAGCTTTTTCACTGCTATGTTTTAAATCAAATATTAATGGCATTTGAAACCTTGACTTCATATATAAAGCTTATAATGTCATATTTACGTCTGATCAGTCCTAGACTGCCAGTAGTCTCTTATTTTGGCGATTGCGATTGTCTGAACTGATAGGCAATAACTAATAATGCTTTTCTTCTTTCTCTGTACTCAAACTTTATCTCCCTATAGGAAATCTCCGTTTTTGCGTCTTCACATGTGTCCTTCTATAGGAAAGCCTATGATCACATTTACAAGCCACGTTGCACCGGTTGGATGCGATTCGACACATTATCTCTCCTGGGCCGCACCTGACGTCTACAAACCATCGCAGAAATCTCGCCCCTGTAGTTACCGTTTAGCACCGCATACACTATCGGATTGCAGGCGCTGTTCGCAAACTTCAGCCACTGAACAAAGAGGATGAGCAAGGCGGGAGCTGAGGTGAGTTTAGACTGGCTCAAGTCAAGGTACATGAAGACAATGTGGTATGGTAACCAACAGAAGGCGAACAGCAACACTGTCAGTAGCACTGTCAGTAGCATTCTGATGGCTTTTGTCTGAGCTCGGTTAGTTACTGAAACACAAAAAAATTCGATTATTTTGCATTGATACTAGCGCTGTTACGCCAACAAATGTATACAGGGACTGAGAAGATATTGAGGAAAGGTCGAGGCTGGTACCCGTGTGCTCGAATGTACTCAAATAAACGCAGGATGTATAAACCAAATGAAATTACCGAACAAATATTACTTTACGATTTAAAAACAAGTACTTTATAAGTAAAACAAACAAACAAACAAACAACAAACAACAAACAAACAAACAGACAAACAAAAAAAAACAAATAAATAAATAAATAAATAAAATAATTTTCTCTAAATCTTTCTAGTTAGCAATAGAACAATGATAAATAAAAAAAAAACACGAGACAAAGTGAAAGGTTCCTTCTCCTGCTCTATTCTTCCCAGTTTACTACTATTCTGTTTTAAAAGCCCCGTAGTAAACCGGGGGGGGGGACTCCCATATGAAAGTGACGGGGATGCTCGTCGTCTCGCTTAGGGTTGTAAATTGCAGACTTTGGTCTCACTTAGGGTGTTGAGGACGGAAAGCCAATATTTTTACCCACACAGGTATCGCTTAGGGTTCAGTGTGTGAAGAAATATCTATATTATACTGTTAGTGGTCTAGAGCAGCACAGAAATCGCCGTTGTTAAAATTTAAACATAGAAGACAGCATTCGATTGGAACATCTTTAGTGCAATTAACATCTCTATAGCGCTTATTTAGTTGTCTGTTTTTGCGTGGTCTCCCTTAGGGGTTAAATAAAGCCGGAGCCACGCCCAGATTGGTCTCCTTTAGGGTGTTAATTTTAATTTTCCGACGAGCATCCCCGTCACTTTCGTATGGGAGCCCCCCCCCCCCCGGGACGCTACCCAAGGAAGACAGAATAAGCTTTAAAGCGATGTTAGACATTCCGCTTCTAGGTATATGCTACCCAAGGAAGACAGAATAAACTAAAGCGCGATGTTAAAAGTAATGCTTCCAGGTATATCATACCCAAGGAAAACAAAGCGTAACGATAGCGATCAAGTTTCCAGGTACAGCATATTATGTGAGAAAATCAGAATAAAGCTAGAGCGCGATGCTAATATTTCGCCTTAAGATATACACGTATTTAAAATCGTAATTCTTATTGCCACTTACCAAAGGTCTCTAGTCTCTTTTTGTCTCGATTCCATAGCTTCGTGGACCGGTCGTCGTTAAGACGCGCGCGATTTTCAAAACCTTACATTTCCCGCCACGTTTGTGTTACACGCAAAACACAAATTCAATATAATGTTTTGAAGAAAGCCTGAGATTACCCAAGCAGTCGCTAGGTAGTTAGGTTGGAAACCTTCTATACTTGGAATAAAGTAAGTAAAATATCAAAAAGAAACGCAATGACTCGCGGCTGGGAAATGTTTAATACATGATACTAGTGTAGCTCGACTAAATTATAATCGAGTCGTGAAAGCGGCACCACGTCCCGTGGGTCCTCTAACATACATTTCTTCACATAAAAGTCAGTAGCCTAAAAATTTAATCGATGTCGGGTTCTTGCTAGACCTACATGCAAATCAGCAACGCAGCTTAGTAAAAACAACTATGAACTTTCAGTTTTCTAAGAAGCATCGAGGAGAATTTGCAGGTTTACGTAATGTTGAAATAAATTCCTGCCAGATAATTCTCACACAAAATTAAAATTCTCTTTTTCAGCCTGACCAGGAAAATCTACTAAAAATCGCAATTGCATGCATCAGCCGGTTTTAATTGTCACAAAGGACTCTAGTGGCGGTCTAGCAAAGAAAATATACCATAAAACTGAAACGACGAACACATGTCGCACCACATCATTACAAACGGCGTGACAAGACTGAATACTTCTCTGGGCCTGTTCTAGATTTCGTTTCCTGGCGTATGGTGACAAGTCGTGCGACCTAAACCCTTTGTGTTGCTGGAATTCGACAGAGCCAAAAGGAGGTTACCCGAAAAACAGACAAACTTAGCTGAAAATCCACGCACTTGCGCTGACTGCGCTCGTTCTTTCCTGTAATAATTTTTACTTCAAGGCGTGATCGCCTTTCTCATAATCTTAATGTATGTCATGCTGTTAAGTAACCGCAAGGACACATCCCGATCACACGTATTGATATAATTCTCTACGTTGCTGACAGAAATGACTTCGCGTAAAATAACGCGTTTAATGAATGCATGCTGCGAATTTTTTTCATGGCCAAAGTCCCTCATAGTATTCTCTCTTCTGGGCCCCGCATGACGTCTGCAAATCATCGCAGAAAACTCGCGCCTGTAGTTGTCGTTTAGCACCGCATACACGATCGGATTGCAGGTCAGTGCTGTTGGTAAACTTCAGCCACTGAACAAACAGGTTTAATCTCAAGGCAAGGTCGGTGAGCGTAGACCGGCTCAAGTCAAGGTACATGAGCACGATGTGGTATGGTAACCAAGGGAAACCGAATAACCACTCCACAATCAATAGCATTGTGATGGCTTTCCTCTGAGCCCGGTTGGTTACTGAAAAACATAAAAGTAAGTATAATTGCTGTTACGCCAACAAATGTATGCAGGGAGCAAATATAGACGAAAGATCGAGGCCGATACCTCTGTGTATGAATGTATATAAACACCTGATGTATCAGCGAAAGGAATTGACCAAAAGAACGGTTGAATGAATGCACGAACAACCGAGCGAGCGAGCGAACGAACAAAGCGAAAGAACGAAATTAACTGGCAGTCGAAAGAAGAAATGAATGAACGAACGAGCAAGCAAGCAATGAACAAATGAATAAACGAGCGAACGCACCAATGAACGAACGAGCAAACTTTTTTTTTCAGTCAGAATTAGAAATTACCTAAAACAGCGGCCCAAACGTTTATTCTAGACAAATAGAACGTCGCGTAATTAAACACTTTGCTGCTTTTTGCCCCCACTTGTTGCTTTCTCACCAAAGAAAGGTGAAAACACACATTTCTATTTTCAAGTTGCGTCCGCTATAAGAGATATGCACACATCTGCTGAAAGCGGCAGCTGCTAATAACAAAATCATCTTGAGATCATTTTCTGTCTGGTTAAACAAAAACAAAAACAAAAAATACTCAGTCTAGCCTCGTTGTGTGACCGGCAAACTTCTCAAGAATTGACAAATCTGCATGTACAAACCAGACATAAGCAACAGCGGAAGACAATACATCAGCAAAAATACCAGCGTAGTGAACGCTTGTCTCGATTTAACATTTGGCCATTCTTCGAAGCAGATCGTAACTTGTTTGTCCCCTTGTTTCCACGTTGTGGTCTTGCTGAATACGGATAAAGGAAGAGGGATGAACACGGACAACGCCCAAATGACTGCAATGGCTTTGAACGCTTCGCGGACGGTTAGCTTACGTCTTGTGTAGAGAACAATGTGCCAGTATCATTTTACGGCGATGGCTACGAGAGTTGCAACTGAAGCTGAAAGCGTTTGGCCTAGGAGGAAGTGAAGTACCTTACAGAGAACATCACCTAACGGCCAGTGCCCAAGAAGACTGTAAGTGGCGGTAGTGGGAATGTTGATGACAGAGACAGTTAAATCTGCCAAAGCTACGTTCGCGATGAGGATGTTGCTCACAGTAATCATGCCTGGTTTACGGCTGGCGAGGATATTAACCATGAGGTTACCAACGACTCCGGCCAGGCGAATCACACTGTAAGAAGCGATGTGAACCCCTTGCAAGAGAGGATTTTCGGGCATTCCGGCTTCCGAAGGGATTTGTGTTGAGTTTGTTGTGCTGCTCGTCAGGTTGTTAGACTTTAAAAGCATCGAGTTCGTGTGAAAAATTCTTAACTCCAAAAAGCTATCTACAAATTTAGTTGTCAGCTAGATCAGTACCAAACATGACGAGAATCCTTATTTCTGGAAGGAATTTGCGCGCAATTCTGGGTCACTTTGAATCTGCGTCGGAACAATTTGCGTTGAGGTAACTGTGCTGTTTGTGATGTTGTTAGAGTTTGAATCCATGTTGACCTCTTTTCCAAACTAAATTCTGGTCATAATTATACCCTGGCGTTTGAATATGTCACGGAATAACAGCACTACTTCAGAAAAATTATCGGTTTTGGTAAGTTGATTGTGATGCGTAGGCAGTTTAAGGAACTAATTGAAAGCTTTAACTGCATATTTCCTGTTTGTTTGCTATGTGCCGACCTGTCAAAAAGGCAATCAATAATTTGACTGTAACAGATGATTTACTGTCACAGTTAATTACGCTATTTTACCTTTGCTGTGAAGGTTACTCAAAACCTGTCCCTTTAAAATAAACGTTCTATTTTTCTTTTGCAGAGTCGAGTTTTGGTGCAGGTGTTGCGGAAGGCTGATTTGTTTAAAGGTTCTCGTATTTAGCAAAAAAATACTTCCTTAGAATTAAGTTGATGGCTGCAAAAAAAAACATTCATGAAGAGAGAAGACATTCGGACACGCAGAGAGTCGAGTTTTAGTGCAGGTGTTCCGGAAGGCTGATTTGTTAAAAATTTTTGGTTAGAGCCAACAGGACAATGTGTAGTAACGTTTCTTGTCTAAAGAAACAACACAACATGATGCAGGGACAAAGTCTTGAACCATAAACTGGTGACCGGAAATCCTACGCGATAACCACTGCACCACCACGCCTCTACAGAATGTGAATAAAATAAATAAATATTTGTAAATTGTATTGAAAACGTCACGTTTCCTTCTATTGACGTTCTTTTGTGACTCATTCTTCCCCCCACCTCCCAGACTGGAAAAATATTTGCATTTCTGAAACGAACACATGAAATGAAGTGTTAAAATAAGCTACTTGCAAGCCAGGTGCAAAGTTTAATTATGATGCGCGGACTGGTAAAAATGAAACCGCTTTTCCTTTGGCTTTTTGTTCAATGTAGATCGTCAAAAACGTCAAGGATTTGACGTGATAAGCGATTTGTTGTCCCATTTTATTAAATCTTTTTTGTCTCTGCTATTAATGAAGGTCTTTCATTTCGCTTCAGGAGAACCTAATCCCAAAGAACGTTACTTTGTTCCTGTCGGCGAGTCACGTTTTAATGCAGGTGCACCGGAAGACTGATTTGGTAAAAGGTTCTAGCAGTTATCGAACAGAAGCGCTTTATCTAGAAGAACTACACTGTGCAAACTAGATGATGGTGTACGTTATAGAAAAAAAAGAACGTTGTTTTAGCCGGGGAAAGAAACAAATATCGAGAACACGAAACCTTTCTGAAGTGCCCACCTGTAGAAAAGCATGCAAAGTCTTTTCCTGCTATTGGATAAAAATGTGTGTGTAATAACTGAATATTGTTTTCCATAGTCCAGTTGCCTAACCTTGTGTTATTGTTTTCGTCAGACTCGTTTATTCGCCTGGAAAGACTTCTCCTTCGCATAATAATAGCGAGAATCAAGACAAGAGAAGTTACCGCAAGTGCTTTGTCACCCGCCATTTTTTTAATTTGCGCACTTTTGTAATTTAAACTGTTTATAAGTTAATTGGTAAAATTTCGTCATGAAAACAGGTAGTCACGTTTCACTAGTAAAAGTCAGTCCGTAAACAAACACCTAGAAAGAACGTTTAGCTGGTAAATCGGTCTAGTGAAAACACAACCTTAGTAGGGCAAAATTGTATTAGAACTTAAAATACCAACGGATTACCAAGGCCACATCTGTACAGAGTCCAATAAGCTGTAATAATCGTCCTGACCTGCATTTGTACTTCCAAGTTCTGGAAGTCGAAAAGGGTATTTTCAAAAACGGTCAAGTAATACTGGCTACGCAAATCGACAGCTAAATCTGTGAAGAAATCGTTCGTGTGCAGAACTGATCGTCCTAATTAACGTGCTACAGAAGGTCTAGAATTTGTTCATCTCCATCTCATGGGCACCTGTCATCAAACATAGATGTCTTCCGTCGTAGACGACGGCTAAGAAATGATCTTAGATATACGCAACACATGTTTAACTATTGCTCTGGTCAGTAGCCCTTTCCTAAACATGTAGCTGCTTGCAAATTGTTATTTTGTATTATTGATCCGATTTCAGATTTTACAATAAATAATGCCTATGCATTACTACTCAACTCAAACTTGATCTTTCTATAGCAAGTTCCTTTAAAGAGAGTTCACATGTTTTGTACGCAGTAAAGGGCCACATTTAGACTCCGCTTTGTGCCGTCTGGACGCGAATCAACACGGCATTCTTTCTCCTGGACCGCACTTGACGCCTACAGAGCATTGCAGAAAACTCGCGTCTGTAGTTGTCATTTAAAACCGCATACACCAACGGATTGCAGGCGCTGTTCGCAAACATCAGCCACTGAACGAAGAGGATGAATGAGGCTATAGCCGGAGTGAGCTTGGACTGGCTCAAGTCAAGGTACATGTAGACAATGTGGTATGGTAACCAACAGAAGGCGAACAGCAACACCACTGTCAGTAGCATTCTGATGGCTTTCCTCTGAGCTCGATTAGTTACTTAAAAAGAAAAAAAAACATTTGTGTTATTCACTGATGTTAATGTTAACACTGTTAGTCGGGAACAACCATCACACCAACAAGAATTTGAAAGGCAAATGGCTAAAGCACAGAAGACATCATCGAGAGGTGATCCAGGACAACACCTTTGATGTTGAATGAATGAATGAATGAATGAATGAATGAATGAATGAATGAATGAATGAATGAATGAATGAATGAATGAATGAATGAATGAATGAATGAATGAATGAATGAATGAATGAATGAATGAATGAATGAATGAATGAATGAATGAATGAATGAATGAATGAATGAATAAGGCAAGCAAAATTTTCGAACGAAGAGACATTGAATTGTTTGGGGAAGGTTTTCAGTCATTTTTGTCCACATTCAAATGAAAGGTTTTAGATGAAGTCAACAATAATAGTGTTCAATTTTTTCGTGATGCAAATCGTATATGCTCTGAGTGAGAACAATGTCTATACAGATCACTGTTTTGAAACGTGTAAAATACCTGGGGCGTTCGAAATTATGTTATGATCAGTTAAACCTAATGCTTGTTTAGTTAAACAGAACAACACAAACAAACAAGACTGCATGATCAGTCAAACCTAATGCTTGTTTAGTTAAACAGAACAACACAAACAAACAAGACTGCAAACCTCGTTGTGTGGACGGAAGGCGTCTCAAGAATCGACTAATCTGCACGTACAGACCAGAGATAAGCAACAGTGGAAGAAAATACAACAGCAAAAACACCAGTGTGGTAAAAGATTGTCTTGACTTCACGTTTGGCCATTCTTCAATGCAGATCGTAACTTCACTATCTCCTCGTTTCCACGCTGTGGTCTTGCTGAACACGGACAACGGAAGAGGGATGAACACGGACAACGCCCAAATAACTGCAATGGCCTTGAACGCCTCGCAGACGGTTAGCTTACGTCTTGTGTAAAGAACAATGTGCCAGTATCGTTCTACGGCAATGGCTACGAGAGTTCCAATTGAAGCAGCAAGAGTCAGGCCTTGGAGGAATGGGATTAGCTTGCAAAGGAACGCGCCAAACGGCCAGTACACCAGATATCCGTACGTAGCTACGGTGGGGATGTTGATGAGAGAAACAGTAAAATCTGCCACCCCCAAGTTTGCTATGAGGACGTTGCTCACTGTAGTCATGCCTGGTTTACGGCTAACGAGAATAACCATGAGGTTACCAGTGACTCCAGCCAGACAAATGACACTAAAAGAAATGACGAGGGCCCATTTCTGAAAGGAGTTTGGGGGCAATTCTGGATCACTCGGAGTACTTGTTGGAACGACTGGCGTCGAATAAGCTGTGCTGTTTGTGATCTTACTTAAGTTTCCAAACAACGAGTCCATGTTGCAAGACTTTTGAAATCGACACGCTTTGATGAACAACTATGTTGGTTTTATGATTTCGTTTTGAAAATCTGTAAGGTTTTTACAAAAGAATCTTCACTTTTTGGTAGTCGATGAAATCAGCAGTCAAAGTTCAGGTTGAGATGGGCCGTTTGTTTATTTTTGGAGGCTTTTTATCTCGTTTTTAGAGTAACACATTTCCCCTACTATGTACACAAAGAGACAGTTTTTTTCCTTTTGCATCAAACAATCTTCCGACATTGTTTTTCTTTTAATCAAAACCTTTCAAAAGTGCTTATCTTTTTTCCATTGTTTCATTCAAATAACTTACAATTAGTTGCATTGTTATTTTATCAAGCACGCACCCAATTCTAGTCAAAATACGCAAAACAATCTTAACAATTTCACGCACGTCTAGCTAGCTAAATATTGAGAGCTCTAGCTAAATGTTGATATTAACAACAATTTCTTTGGACTCACCTGGCATAATCGGCTTACTGATTCCAAATGCCAATAAACATTGCAAAAAATGGCCTTGATCAAGCCAGACTTTTGCTTTACGCCATTGTTTGCTTTACCATTTTTTTTATCTCGAAACTTCAACTCCGACAGTGAATGAAAAAGACCGATACTTTCAAATTGCATTTTCTTTTGTATATCTATTGTGAAATGACGTTTGTAAGAGGAAAACCTCTAAAAAAGAAATGAATTTATGTTGGAATAATTTCCTTGGAGCGGAAATTAAAAATACTAACTGATTGAGACATGTGTGAGAATGACAACTTTTTTCTATCAGCCTTAGGTAATTTTGTTTCAGTTTGTGCCTTATTGGCAAAGCACAAGGAGGAAAAGTTGAAGAGCAAATTTTAAATGGAGAATTAAAAGCACTTCAAATTTGTTTTCCTTTATTGATGTAACTCCAAATTATGTTTTTGTCTTGCAGTAACAATTGTCCTTTATATTTCTCTAAAAAAAGTAGGTGCTTTCAAAAAACACTTCTGTCTGTTACTTCTGCAAGGTGGCACTTAAAATGCAGACAGTGGACATAATTAGAATTAAATAAAAGCTTTCAAAAACATTTTAACTTGATAGACAAACATTAAGTTATTTGAAAACATTGCGACTGCGTTATTTTTATCCAAGATTTTATCCCAGGTAACTTATAAAAGTAGCAAATAAAGAATGAAAAGGTTTTCCATTTGAACCATATTTGCTCATTAATTTGCTCTCTTTTACAAATACACCGACAAATTATCGTATCTTCAAGTGCAGAATACGTTTCGGTGGACGGCCTTTGTAGGCGGAATTTCTATTTTATTAAACCGGTAGACTCTAAATACTTGAGATACCAGTCTTTTTTACCGTTATTCCTCTATCTCTAAAAAGTTTTAAGAAACTATGATGGGAAATACGAAAAACTAGAACGCAAGTTTACCTGTTTCCTTTTGTGTCACTTTAAATACGGAAAGGATATAAAGTTAGAAGTAAATGAACGATTTTTAGATAGTAAAACGCAATAGGGAAACATATTGTCGCTTGCGAATAAATTTCTCCGAAATGGCGATTCCTTTTTTTAGCTTGCAATTCTGAATGATCTCGTCTCAGATACTGAGCGGCAGAATAATAATAGATGATTATAATAGATAAGTAGTTTGCCTTATGATGTTTGCCTTGACGTAACGAATATATGAAAAGCAGATTGTTTACCTTAATATGTTGAGTAAATTATCTATCTCTTAAGCTAAAACAAACGAAGTTTTGGCAAACGAAACCCTTGGTCACAAACCAAGTTAGGCTTTGGATACTTGAAATGCCAATCGTTTTACTGTTGTTATTTTGCTTTTCTTAGGGAAAGTTTTAGGGTGAAACACCGCATCCCAAATGTTTCCTCTCTGATGTCACTCAATATTCTCAGTACAAAATAAGCGGCGACGAACAGCCAAACAAAATAAGAGGATATACTTAAACCTCCCCAGCCGAGTTATCTCATTGTTCTGCAACACTTGATTTAAAAATATGGATACTTTGCTAATAATAATAATATTTACTTTAGATACGTTTCTCTTCTGCAAAGATTGAACAGTGTTTAGCATGATCTTTCGCCTGGTGCACATTGAACGCAATCTTGTTCTCCTTTATTGAAATTTTTTCGCCTCTTTCGAAATATCTTTCGGTTTACGGTTTTGCGAGAAAAATGATGATGATACATCGTAAAAACTTACAAAGTTCCCATCAGAAGATTCGTAAACTCCGTTCCGGTCTTCCTTCGAAGACCGGAATATAAGCAAAAAAGGCGCACGAGAACGAGAAAATTCTTTGAAAGCGCATGGTAAAACGAGAAGGCGCATTTATAAAACTCTTTCAAAGCGCTCGACAGTAGGTAACAGTGCATCAAAGTTGCAGGTTAAGTTAAGCGCGAGCAACAGTTTAAACTCTTACCAAAACTTGGTGACTCTCGTACTCGAGTGTTGTCAAGAAACATTATTTATAAGAAATATGCTAAATATGTCGCTAAATATAACATCATGCAGTGCGCGCGCGCTCTGAGGAACTTTAGAAACACCAGAGCTACGTCACAAAGATTGCAACGATTTAAGTACACTCTGTCGATTATGCAAACGGTTTTCTGTAGATGACCATCAACATGCCATCACTATGCTGTTCTGCTCTTATGAATGTTTCTATGAATTCCAACTGCACCACTGTAACGCCATACGGACCTAAGTCATAAAGCTTGCAGCGCGGTATAAGCAAACTTCGTTCATTCAACAAGCAGTTCTCGACTGGAAGGCCACCTAAATGTCGTCACTAAACTGCTCTGCCCTTGTTAACGCTTCTTTGAATTCCAACTGCACCGCTCCAACGTCCTACGAAGGCTATAGTGAACCTGAAGCCCTGGCCTGGCTCCGTTTGTTCGCGTATGCCGTTATTTTTATTTTGGGCGTGGGCGGAAATCTTCTCGTGATTCTTGCAATCCGCCGACCGCACATGAAAACAGTCACTAATGTCTTTATCACAAACCTGGCCATAGCTGATTTTCTGGTTTGTCTTCTTAATGTTCCCATGGTGGCAACGCTGGGACATCTCGGTTACTGGCCTTTCGGTGAATTTATGTGCAAGTTCCTCTCCTTCTTTCAAGGCGTGTCGTTGTCTGCATCGGTCGGAACCTTGATAGCTATCGCGGCAGATCGTTTCAAAATGGTTGTTTTGTACCAGAGGCTAAACACAAAAATCCATCAAGCATACATGTTTGTGACGTTGATTTGGATTTCATCCACTGCTCTGCCCTTCCCGCTGCTTGTGTTTTCCCATACAATTCATGATGCTAATGACAATGACTCGTGCATTGAAATCTGGCCTGACACGTCATCAAGAAAATTGTACACACTGTCGGTGGCTATCTTTCTCTATTTCATACCACTTGGTGCAATTTCTCTGTTGTATTGGCGTATTATAAAGAAGCTTTGGAGTCTCACAGAGTCTCAAAAAGGTGAGTAAGCATGGTTGTTTTGTTTTATAGTTTTTCATCGGTTCAAATTACATAGAGTTTAGCCCGGCCTGATCAATCCATGGCAATCGATCATCAGAAATACAATCGATCAATCGATAACAATCGATGACAATTACTTAATTGCTATCGATTGCTATCGGCCAACCGATGACCAATCGATAATCACAAGCTTGAGTCCTCTAATTGCTATCGATTGCCATCGATTGCCATCGATTACAATCGATTACCATCGATCATCGATTACTACTGACTGTCATTTGCGGTCAAGCTGTTCATTTTCGGTCAATTATCGATCAATTACTTAGTTTCGCTCGTGGCTGCGTACGTGTCTGGTGACTTTTGCTCCGTCTTTTGCACAGGTTTTTTTGCCTATCCAGCAGGTTGTAGTTAAGGGGCATCACGAGTGCCCGGTTTC
Source organism: Siderastrea siderea (assembly GCA_964030785.1). Taxonomy (NCBI): domain Eukaryota; kingdom Metazoa; phylum Cnidaria; class Anthozoa; order Scleractinia; family Rhizangiidae; genus Siderastrea; species Siderastrea siderea. The sequence continues at coordinate 16,568,145 of OZ034968.1, read as the reverse complement.
TGTTGAAGTCAGCGAGCGATTCGTTGCTCAGAAGAATAGAGGAGACCGCGGGAATGCGTTGAAAGTGGTCGATACGATCCACGATCGGCCATATTCAAAAATACTTCATTTTACTACAGAGAAACTAGCGGCAAAGTCACTCTCCTCTCCCATGTCCTCTCCTGGCGGCTTTACCGTTTAAAGTCTGGCACCAAGCTCATAGTTGCGTAATTGCGTTCGTAGTTTCTTTGCCCACCTTAGATAGGTACGCTACGATTTTAACAACTGATGGATAATTTCATTTCACCTTATTTCTTCTGTAAAACATTTCCTTTTTGACCAATGGAAACATATGGAAATCGATGATAATCGATGCCAATCGATGACAATTGATGACAATCGATAACAATAGATAGCAATTAAAAAACAAGTTTTTTGGCCATTGATTGGTCATCGATTTCAGATATCAATCGATTAATTGTTATCGATTGTTATCGATTGTTATCGATTATTGATTTCATCGATTGATCAGGCCGGGAGTTTGGAAAACTAAAAAACTATTTTGAGAGGAAGTAATTTCTAAACAGGGCTTAAATGGGATAAGATAACAACAGTGCATGCGTGTTTTTTTTTCGCCATACTTCAAGCGAACAATAGTTGCACATCTATATATTAGGGGCGTAAGCATGGTTAAGATTGATTCGTCAAGTGTATAAAAAGACACATTGCCTCCTTTAGAGTACTTTTCACGTACACATACTCCCTGATGTAGGCGACTCCAATTTCATTCCTGCGACATCTAATTTAATAGTTTACGCGAGGAACGTCGAAATCCACTTAGTTAAAATAAATCCGGCTTTTGCTGAGAAACAAATTAGACGAGAACGATATGAACAGCCTCAAGAAAGATACTGAAATAACAAGAACGACTGAAATTATAGCATTTACTTTATAATACTACAAGGCTGTATTTTTAGGGTTTCGTGATCAATTTATTGTGTATTATCGTACCGCGATGACCAGTATTCAATACACCACATTTGGAAGATAAGTCAGAATAGTGTAGTTCGTTGCTTTTTAACAACTGTTTTATAATATACTTCAAACGATTACTGATAAGAGTATACGAAATGGTCAACATCCGTTGTTTACCGTTCATGTTTTTCGTACTCAAAATCATGATACACGAATCTATGCTACAGTGATTCAAATCAGGCATCCCTAACACGCAGAAAAGAAATGAGCGCTGTTCTCAATCCCCTTACAAGAGCAGATCGGTGCTTTTGACGCCAGGTCTGTAATCAGTTTGGTTTCGTGAATAAAATAGCACAAAACCAGAATCCTCCCTCTTTTATAGATATGATGCCTTTGATTATCTCCACTCTTCTTAAATTCTAGTTTTTGTTGATAACAATTTTTTTCAGGTAACAGTGTTGTTCTATATTATACTTCAAACCATTACTGATAAGGGTATATGAAATGGCCAGCATCCGTTATCTACCGTCCTTGTTTTTCGTCCTCAAAATCATGATACACGACATTAAGTTACATTATTTTCAGTGGTTCAAATCAGGAATCCCAAACACGCAGAAAAGAAATGAGCGCTATTATCAATCCCCTCACAAGAGCAGATCAGTGCATGCTTTTGACGCCAGACTGTAATCAGTTTGGTTTCGCGAATAAAATAGCACAAAACCAGGACCCTTCCTCATCTATAAATATGATGCCCTTGGTTATGTGCACTCTTCTCAAATTACAGTTTTTGTTGATAACAATTTCTTTGCAACAGTGTTGTTCTAGTTGATGCCTGTCAAAGTTTGCTTTTTCAACGTTATTTTTAGTTTCCTTGCTTTATGACATATCCTTATGTGACTTCTACGACGAACTCTAGTAATCTAAACTAAACTTAGTATGTCAGAGAAAAACAATCTCAGTGTATCAATGTAGCTGTCGTTTTCAAAGATATTTCCGCAAGAACAATTTGGGGGTCAAGGACAAGAGATGAACCGTTTTCATACTTCAAATACCATGGAAATTGCACTGATAAGCATGCATTACACTATCTACATAAGTGTTTCTTGTATTGTAAAAAGGAATAGTGATCATTGATAGAACTTAAACTGACTAGTAATTACTGATTGTTCAGGGCAGAGTTTTTTAATGCTAGTGGTTACTGAATTAAATAAATGCATTACACTAAAGGAGAAAAGACTTCCTGACTGTCACGACTATTTAGTCGAGTTTTTATTTATTCAGGGATGAGAATAGCTTTTGAACCACTGTTCTTAGACTAGAATAGAACACTTTGCCTCTTTCCACGTTCAGTTTACAAACTCACACTAGTTGTGGTACTTTCAGTTTCTCAACAGCGCCAGAAGCGGATCGTTCGTATGCTTGTAATTGTCGTGGTCTTATTCGCTGTCTGCTGGTTGCCATATCATATTGTGTTTCTCTACATGGACTTTGGACAGCCTCAGATAACCTATTCCATTTTATCAGCCATCATGTCAACTCAGTGGTTTATTTTTTCTAACAGCGCCTGCAATCCAATTGTGTACGCGGTGTGCAACATAAATTACAGGCGTGAATTTTCGAGGATGTTGACATGTAGAAGAAATCCGCTGCGTTCTGGGAGAAAGAACGATATGGAAATGGGAGGAAGAACAGTGGGAAAGAACATTTCTTTGACAAATTCGTGTGCAGATGATTCTGGTGGTTCTTCTGTTAGTACGACACGCATATAAAAGAACATGACTGGATTTACAATTACAAACTCAATCGCTTTTACTTTCTAACATTTGTTTAGCTAGAGTGTGGCTTACTTGGTATTGATTTGACTTTAGTTTTGATCGATATGCTTTTCTGGCACATGTGTTCAATATTATCTCTATGTTTGAGAATTAAACCACAATTCACAGTTTAAAAGTGCCGTAAAAACAGAAACTCAAGGCTAGTTTTCCTTAGACTTCTTTCTTTAACTATAGTGTGCTTAACTTCCTATAAAAAGTTTATAAGAGCGCGAATTGAATTATCCTAACTGCTTATTTTACCTGAAAGCATTTTTATCAAGGGTTATCAAAGTCTTGTATTAATCTGTTCTTGTAATGAGAAAAATTGTGAAGCCCTTATCAAAAGGCCTTTTATGAAAGACAATTAGTCCGTTTGTAACTCTTATCATTAAAGCTCATTAGAAAAGATGTAACTGAGTTATTTAAGTTTATTTGTCCCGAAAAGAATGAAAAAATCGTAGTGTTTGGAAACTGCTACAGAACGATTTATCCTCTAATTTAATCAGCGACCTTCAAATTTATCCAAGAACGAACAACAAAATAAAAACCTTCAGACGAGTAACAAAACTAAGTAGCCATTTTGTTGAATTATGAAGTTTTCATGATTGAGAGATGGGTGTCGTTCTGTTTCTAGTGCTTAATGAAAAAGCTTGGTCAAATATCTATATCTTAAGGTTATCTTTACATAATTTTATCAAAATGTTGAAAATATTCAAGATGAAAATCTTTGACTCTTGCATACGTTTCTTACAAGACTGTAATTGGTTATTTGTAGATTGAAAGCTTGCATTTAAATTGTCTTATCAATTGAAGCTAAACTCTTGTACATTGTATCTCTTGACATTCGTGCTTAAGTGCCATAAATAAGAACATTAAAAAGTAATGTGATGATAGGTTCAATATGGGCTTCTCGGGATGAACAAGGAAAAACTATCAACTAGAAGGTAAGGCTGGGTAAGGTTTGATTTGTACTGCGTTCATGCTTCAACATGTTCAGTTCACTCAGCAAGAGTACTTGTCTGGTGGTCTAAGGTCCATCCCAAAACGATCAAAAACGCCGATGAAAACGGAGGCTTGCAAAAACGATTTCAAAAGTGTAGAAACGCATTGTTTTAGTAAGTGGATTGGTGAAAGCGCATCGTTTTGGAAACGTTATAATATGTGGACGGCCAGAAACGGTGACACGACTCAGATGCTTTTGTTTTTCAATATAGTGTGGATGATAGGCGAAACGCATCAAAAAAATACGCGTTTTCAAACAAAAATGAATTATTTTTGACAGATAATTTTTTGGAAAACACATAAGTAGCATAACAAGCATCGATAGCAGTGTTCACGCAAATATAGTTTTGAAATGGCGCTATCCAAACTGCGAATTGATCCGCGAGGCGCGTGCAGTGAAGGCGTATGCCCTCGTTTCTCGTCACTCGCCGCTGGGATCGCACCATTCCCAATTGCTCGTGCGCACACGACTATCTTTGAAGAAAAGAAACGACTGTTCTCAAAGCGTCAACGAAGCCCAACACGTTCTAGGATAAATAACCGAAAAGCGGACAAGACACAATGCTGGACTTATGATCACATAGGAACGGAACCAAATCAGAGGAAAACAACCGAAGGGTCTTTGGTATTTAATGCAATTTATGAAACAGTGGAAGAACTTTATAAAATTTCCATCTCGCTTTACTTGTTAACAATTCGCTTAACAGTGTTTCAGTAACTCTGACCGGCTCTAAATGTAAAAAGTTCCAGTGCTAAGCAAACACACCCTTCTGCGTGAGCTGATATTTCAGCTGAAAAAATAGAGGGAACATAAAAGAACAGACTCTAAAAACCCGTACCAAGCCACCACACAATCAGGATATTCTTTGTTTTTACTTGACGAATGATTTTTTGCTTGAAGTGCAGTGCTGTCGGAAGTTCGTTCACAGCATCCGCCGCTTTTGAGCAAACGACTTTGAGATTATTATTAATTTTGTTGTCTGTTCCTGTGAGCTGCAATTTTTCACCACCCACGACCGCTTTACGAATCAATCCAAAAGTGCGTTTTCTGTTTGTCATCTAAAAAAGGTTACTGTCTGCCAAGTAAATCAGCTTTCATTGCATCGGGTTGTCATTTTGAGTCTGTAGATAAACTCCTACAATGTGCCCACTCAAATGAAAGTACTGAGCAGTACGTTCTTGCGATTTTGTTTATTATGCAGTACACGTTAATTGTGACTGTTATTTTTAGGTCTGAGGATGAAACTCTTAATTGCGAACATTCAAATGAATGAACGTTATTGAGCAGTTTGTTGCTATGGAGCTTCTCATTACGCTGTCAGTTTCAAGGTCGTTCTAAATTTGAGTGAAGTTTTGTATTTCTTTCAACATTCTTAGTTCTTTGTTCCCTAGGTAATTCTTTTTTTTACTATAAACTGTCAGCGCAATTGTAAAGGAATATCTGCATTGCTGGTGAAAAAGTCAAAGAATCAAGGAGGATAAAGTTCATTTGCGTAAGATTCAAAATCTTTGATCCTATTAATTTTCGTTTGGCAATGCCTTAATCCTCGAAAACTCATTTTTCACCTGAGCACGGGATCTTCCTTTTTTCTAGCATATATTATACTTCAGTTTCACCCTCTGCATCCCAATATTTTTCCTTGTTTTTACTTGATTTGTCAATAGGAAAAATAATTACTCAAGTTTAGTCACAAAAAAGAGTGGCTGAAAAGGACCACACCGCCGGGGTGCATAATATGTTCGGTCATCCACAAAGTAATAATACAGAATTAACGATTTAATTCAAGGTTGTTTATACGCGGATGTCAATTTGTTGATAAAATGTGACCCTTGTGAAGGGTGGACAGGAAAAAAGACAATGATATTCCTGCAATAAGCGGTTAAGGATAATCGCCTGGCAAGTGTTTATAGACCGCTAAGGCGTATAAGCCAAGTAAAAGGAAGATTCTCAAGACGGCGGGGCGTGGGTGAAAATACTCTCATTTATTTAACGTTAAAGAACATTTTTAGCGAGGAAGTGCAATTAGTTTAAGTAGTTACGAAATAAATTTCGTAACATATAGATGCCAAGTTATTTTTTAACAACCCTTCCTGTTAACCGAATAAATATAGAAGCGGTAAAACGTATGTCTTCAAAATATGTCAGTTCTTGCTGTTCCAGTATATTCCATCTTCCACGTTTGTTTTAATTCATTTTATCCATCGTTTTTTTGCTGCTATTATTAGTGTTTTCACATTTCCCTTCTAATCAAGTTTTAGCAAGTTTGGGTCATTAATGTGTTTTCTAACTTTGAAGTTTGAAAATGCGAAAATGTGAAATTTGACCACTCAATTGAAAGACATATATTCATGTAATAATTCACTATGCTTTGTTTCTCTAATTGTTTGGTCCTCTCTTCAGAGCAATTGCATAGGTAAAATTGCCTAATTAATAAATCGCTGCAAATTTGAAATGCTAATTTCAGGACCAGGCTTTGGTACTTCGGATAATAGTTTCTTTCGTTTAATGGCTGCAGTATAGCTGACTCCAAAATTTCACGCAACTACATTCAAGAAGTTTGTCTCCCTACTGATTACTTCAGTCCCGCGCTTTGAAGTGCAGTGGCTCACTTTGAGCAAGATTTAAAAATCATAATTCAATCGCACAGTTTGGTAATCAGAAGCATTTCACAGTTCTTTCCTTTGCTGCTGTAAGTTTAATGCTCCCATCGGTACCAAGCGGAAAGAAATTGTAAGGTTTGTACTTATCATAGAATACACATAGTTAATTTGTATACATCCCTTCTGTTTTTACTTTCAAAGATTTTTTGCCAGTCTTTCAATTCAACCGTTTTCGCTTTAAATAATCAATTTGAAAAACAACCTTTGGGTAGATTAATTTGCTAGCGAAGTTAAAAATAGAAAGAAGTAATAACATATCTGCAAGCTGCTTTTAATTATTATTTTATGCCTTTTAAATGAATTTTTTTTACTTTAAATAACCTGTTTAAGCTGGTTTAAGCCACATTTCATAACGGAGGCTTTTTGGTAGCTCCATGGGATAAAGTTATCTTACTTCCTTTTCATCTAAGGGAAATTTACGATCTCGGTATGATGCTGAAAATGGTTTTGGCAGGGAAAGATTTTAACTTATCCTATTTTAAAGAGTACCAAAATTAAAATATGACAATTTATCTTAAATTCCACTTCTGTAAAACCGAAAAAAAGGAAGGTGCTAATGTTGCTTGAATGGTCGCACTTAAAGATTTATTAAAATCACCTTGTACAGCATAATAAGAATGCTACTGGAATTACTTCTCAATAGCCTTAGTCGCGCTTATTAAACGAGAAGGCCAAAACAATTACAATTAAATGGGTGAAACTAACAACGGTAAAATTTGCTGCCAAATCAGCCTGCCCGATTTGATTTTGAAGGTAGCCGACCGTAATCGTTTATTCATTTTCAGTGTCTGATACTAATACCAATTCTTATAATAAATACATCAAATGAGTAACGATAAAAATTCGACCAAACTGAATTTACAACTTGAAATTTCAAGGTCATACTTTTGATTGTAAGACGAGAAATTATAGACAAAAACATAATCCATGATCAGCGAGTTAGGAAAGATTGTCTTTTCCTGCCACTAAAATGTCGCTTCGCAATTTTGAATAAATCATATCTCTTATTGATCATGGGGGATTATGGTTAAATTTTCATGAAAAATGATATGATTTGAGAAAGCAATGAAAGTGTAAAAGAGGAATACATATACTCTGGCAAATAACCCGTTCTTCGTATGGCAAAACTGCGGGCTTCAGCAGACCTTTTGAGGTCCCGTGATCTATTAAGTGGTAACTTTAAATGGTCACTGTTGCATTTTCTTTAATATTCTTCTTCATTTTCATTTCAAACATCAGAAAAAAAAAAGTCTGATAGAATTCTGCGACCTTGCCCTACAGACCCAAAACGTGCGATGGTATTTTGGTGGCGTGAAGCCTCCAAGAAATCAAAGTGAAATCAGCCAAAGTGATTTGAATGCTCAAACATAATACTGTTCAACTGCCAACGGCTCAACGAGAATTTAAAAGTCTGATTGCCAAGGCATGGAAAAACCCAGTTTTTCAGTGTAAAATACAAAACATTGCGAAAGTCCAGGGCCTTGAAGTGAAAATAACGATTAAAGCAGCTATGTCATGGTGTATTTGACGTTTTTGGGTCAAAACCGTACTGAAATTAAAACCTAGTACATGTAGTACCTTTTTTAAACATGAAATGTTCCTCAATGAATAAGAAGGGAAAGTTATCAAAATAAATTGAATTTCTCAAAAGGAGAGCAAAGTAAAATAATCAGTTTTTAAAGATTTATCCAAGACACAACAAACAATTAAGTTGGCCCAGTTTTTTTCGAGTTGCAGTCCATGAGTCCACCTTGTCATTCGTCGCTAAAGACGGCTCTGTATTGCTTTAGAAAACTAGTGGAGTAATTTTAAACAAACCTGGACCATTATTTTTGTTTCAGGCTTTCATTACAATACGTCTCTTAGCTTTATAAAGGAATACAAAAAGTATGTGATATAGACCCTTCAATGTACAGTAGGCTATAAAAAAAGGTTTCTCAACAGATGGCTACGAAATTTTTAATAACTCTTAATGGATTAATGGGATCCACGTGACATTTTATCTGAACGTGTTATCTGATGCCCAGTAAATGGCCAAAACCAAGTGAAAAAGCGAGGGCGGAGATTCTTAATTCCGTTCAAGCTGGTACTGTGAATATTTGGCTGAAATATTTCACAAGAAATAAGGATCTTAAAACTTATTTTTGAAAACTTTAAATTTAAAACTTTAAATTTAAATCAAGTGAAAATTTAGGTTAAGTATTGGCTGAACACTTTATTTATGAACTGCTTGTGGCAAATTAAATTCAAGTGAAAATTTTAGGTAAAATTTTGGCTGAACGCTTTATTAACGGCTTTTAGCAAATGGCAGACATACGAGAATACAACAACCCCGCACCCCTTCTTTCTGCAATACTGGATTTTTTTGTTATTTACTTTCTGTTCATGATTAAAAGCACATGGTAAAAGCGTAAAAATAGCTGTTTAATGGAGTGAAAATAAGTTTAGATAGCAAATGGAAAACGTTTGTGAAAAGCGAAAAGATACCTAGACCGATCAGATAAGAACACATCGAAAATGTGGCTGAAAATAAAATCCTTTAATCCTGAAATCACTTAAATGTTCCTTCAGTTTTTTTTTTCTTGGAGTTTTTAAGCGCTTTTCAAATAAATAAGGCACACCCTATACAATCTTTTAAACCGTTCTTTTATATCAGACGTTCCAAGCATAAAAATTTAATCACTGAGCAGATTTCAAATCAAGCAGGCACTTTTTCTTTTTTTTTTTATCTCTCTTCTTTTTTTAAAAGGCCATATGTCTGAAAATGTTATCATCGATGTGCACGCTTGCCGCAAACAGACTTTTGACATTACCCATATTTTCAGTCGATTCCACCCTTTCTTACCATTTGTCGTTTTTTCAGCGAAATTGCATATATAGGTTTCATTTCTGTCATACACCTACAGTCAAGGTAAAATTGCCATATCTAACAGAACAACAAGAAGGACAGCTGCCGTTATTAACGCGGTAGACTCGTGCAAATAGTGCATTTTATGTTATAATGGATTATAACAACAAAAAGCTTTCAAGCGAAATGATAACCTTAAATAGGAAACGGGTTGATAAAGATCACAAAATTAAGTAGGCCTTTCAAACACACTTCCACGAAAGTAAATTTTTGTTTATCGTCGCCACACACGAAAGTGTTTTTTGTAAGATTTTACATCCTTAAACTGTTTCTTTGGTATGTTTTTGCGTTATCTTGTCTGTAGAAGAAATCCTTGGTTAGTTTGGCTTGGCAATGAAATAAGGTGAAAGCTGATTTCAAATGCTCTTTGTTTTCCACTTTTCTTCAAGAGCAATTTTCAAGTTCTGTCAAGATTTTCCCTCAAACCACACTCTTAAGAAGGTTAAAGGGCATTCACATTCCTAATTTATTTTCTTAGTTCGTCGCTTGAAATAGTGAGATACTGAATATTTTCCGCCAATCCTACATGTTCATGCAAATAAAATCAGATTTTCTTCCCTTTTTTATTTTCAATTTTTTATTTGAAATATCTGTTGTTTTTTTTTTTACCTTCGGAAGCCTATTATATGTTGTGGTCGCTTTCGAACACTGATGAGGGGACCTAGTTGCTGTTAAGTGGTGTGGGCGCTACAATGCTTTGTGGACACTGAATAAAACAAAAAATTAAAACTGGAACTACAGCATTGAAGTTATTGATGAAATTTTGCCATTAAGATTCAAAAACACGCTGTTTTTCAAACATAACATTTTCAGAGTAAAGTCGTTGCTAAAAATGTCGTTATCTTGACATGTTGAAGTTAAAATGTTTCCACTGTTAAGGCGAAATTATTATTGTTAGGTGTCACACGGCTCAAAATTTTTATGTTAGCTCAGTGCTATGCAGAACCCCCATCTAGGCCCCTTGTGAGAGGAAAATTCTTTATATTCATTTCCAAACAATTTAGGATACAACGACATAGCTCCTTTATTTAGTGGAAGTTAAAAGGAATAATCTCGCCGGTTTTAAGTTGTTTCAAAAACAGAGGAAGCATATATAATAACAACTGAAATAGCGTCACCCAACCGACATACGCAGACAGAAAGGTGAATCAAAGAGCCAAAACTATTATCGCAGTCTTTACCCTCCGCCATGCCTAATGCAAAATGGATTGCGCATTAAATACTGTACCTGCAGAGCAATAAAAACATTTCTTCAAATTAACCTCTGGTTACTTCGCTTTCCCATCAATAGTTCGTCAAAGACAAAACGGGCGCCCACATGGCGACTTTATTAAGACGGTTTTATTATTGTCGCTAATTTTGTTGTGGGGTGTAAAACCCCTTAGTCTGCTATGATTAATGTTTCAGTTATAACAACTAATACACTGGCCTGAGGAACTGTCATTTAACTTCGTAAAAGAGGGGCTGTGTTTTTTTCATCTATTGACAAAATGTAACTAGGTGTCTTCGATCGTTATCCAATCTATAACAAAAAGTTTACTTCCCAAAGATGCAGTGAAATACAGAGTAATGTCTAAAACAAATATGCAACTACTAGGTTTTTCTCTTTTGATAGTTTGGGCGACCTTTTTTGCGAGAAAAACAAGGTCGGGCGCGACTTGTGAGCCTGGGAACTAGCCGATTGTAAATAGCTGCCAATTTCCTGTTTCGCGAGCTGTCAATGATCTTGACTTTGTGTTTGTCGGACACGCCACAATCAGCAGAACCTTTTAATATTGACACATTTCCGACATTTCTCCTCAATTCGTGTGACAACTGTATATTTACAAGCAAAGTGAAACTTCCACCGAAGTTGGTTCCTCGAAAGAAACGGGCTGAAACGGAAGTGAAGTACGATAGTTTTAAAACTAGACGAGAAATGTTAACCAACCTATTTGAGAGAAAGTGCACTGTCTTGATATCGGGTATTATTTATTTTTATTCTTGGAGATCAAAACTGAGAAATTTTATTAATAAAACTGTCCAGTGTTTGATGAAGGGTTGACAAGTAATTCATGTTATAATACATATTTTAAATATACGAGAACCGTAGATATCGCTTAAAAGGCTTGTTCCTTTCTTTTATAACAGAATGGACTTATCTTCTCCTGTCAGTTTTGTTTTTCTTAATAACAGAACACAACATTGCTACTTTAAAAATTTTAACATACATTCGACCTAAAATATAAAGTGTGCAATCTTAAGTTGAACGTTTGCGCAAGGAAAAAAAAGAGTGATGTAAGCGGCCATGTGACATCCGATTATGTCATGCCTCAGTTAAAAAAGAACTGAAATCCAAAGAAATTTCGCCATTGGTAATAGGTTTACAACGTTAGGGAGGAGACAGAATAATATATTATTATTACAAAAACGACTAAATAGGCAAAATTTATTTACCGGAGAAGGAAGCCGGATCTAGCCGAACACCAGGGCGGCGCCAAGTGGCAAAAAAATCTTTTAATTAAACATTGTCAGGGACGTTGAGCTCTAAAGCTAGACTTCAGGGCATGGAGAAATAACAATAAAGATAATGAGAAAAGAGTTTAAATACTGCAGATTTGAATACTAGCTAAACAAAAAGCTAGCGACAGCTGCTACAAATCCCGATTAGAACTATCTACACTGTTTACAGGCTTTATGATATGTAATATTTTCCCAGGATAGAAAAATCGATGCGCTGCGAAATTATGTCTTATCGACAAAAGACTTCGTGTATCGATAACACTCTCTGATAAACTCGTTGTTTCAGAACATCAAAAAAACTGACGTTTTTACTTTTTTATTACAAACTTGCGGCCTGTATAAACTGTGAAAAAGCACACACACTTTGAAGACATTTTCGCAAATAGAAAGACAAGCATAAGCCTCGAGATACACGAGACTAAAAACTCCAAAAAATAGAATTTAATTAAGGGAAATACACCTCAAGCGATATTTTACTTAAAGGAAGATCAAGACATAAAAAAAGGTGAATACAACTCATTAATCACCACAGGGGGTAGTAAGACATCTATTTGTAAGAGGCAAGCTTTTGCAGGTGCTGATAGGTTGTCATTCCAATTCTAAAGTTGTTGAGAGTCTGTTTCTTGTGAAAAGCCGCAAAGGGTAATATTACGTTTCTTTCCTCACTTGAAACCGCCGACTAATAACTAACTGCTGTTTTTTACTCTGCCTTAAATCTACAGGAAGCGGAAAACATGTCTTTTTACAACATCGGAAACCGCTGAAGTTCGCTCAGAATTTGGCAACGGGATATTTGTAAAGCATCCAAACTGAATGCAACTGTTTGTTCGTCGCGCGAAGTGATTACTGCTATGTGCGGTCATTGATTCGCTTCACGCCGTTTCGCCGGGAAAATCGCCGCAGAATCTCATAGATTCCAAAACAAACTACTAAGAGTCGGGCGAGAAGAAATTATAGCAAGGTGATTTAATTGAAAACAAAATTGCCTGCCTTTATTTGATGAGTGGACTCGTACAGGTTATCCGGTAGATAATGTTTAAAAATGTTGATGGGCACGTCGATCGACAGGCGCATCTGCCTTAACCAAATACATCCAATTGGAAATTCATGAGATTTGGTCAGACAGCCCATGGAAACTGGTTCTAAAGAGCAGTAAAATTGGCTTCCCCGCGTTCATCATACCTGACTTAGTTTCATCTGGACCAATCGTGGGCTGCGGATTTTTGTTGACGTCAACTGATCGGTAACTGTTAAAGACAACTGCTCAAAACTACAAGCAGATCTCCGTTGAAGAGATCCGCGCTTAGACGCGTAAAGATATCAGTGTTAAACGCAAAACAGCTTCCTGGACGACGAGCTGTCATAAACCTTCAACCTGCGATTAAGGCAAGCGTTTCTGGCAAACCTCTACGGAATCAAACAGTCGTGTGGCCTTGAAAAGCCTCATTTGACTGAAAAGTGACGCACAGAAGCAATATCATTTGTTGGTCTCTACGCGGCAGGACTTGTCTCAGAATATTGGCTTTTAAAGTACGATTGGCATTGTGTTTCAGTCTACATGCACTAATTTGCCGGAACTTAACTACAGCAAGGATCGAAAAAAATAAAATAAATAAGCAACAGAAGCGAATACAAAGGTTCGCTCTCGCCACTCAACTGTATTATGGTGGGCTCGCCGCACACAAACTTCAGCAATGTGACCTCCATTCCTCCGACACCGCTGCAGGACGATATAATAGATCCCATTGCTATGAAGTGGCTTTGGGTTGTGTTTTACAGCATTATATCTATCGTCGGCACCGTAGGGAACACTCTGGTCATCTTAGCGTATCGAAATCCTCGCATGCGAAGCGTCACGAATCTTTTTATAGCGAACTTGGGCGTAGCAGACCTGATGGTGTCTCTTATAAACGTTCCAGTCACTGTAACATTCTCCACTCTTGGATACTGGCCGTTTGGTCTCGTTCTCTGCAAATCGATTCCTTATCTTCTCGGCGTAACGATTTTCTCTTCAGTGGGCACGCTAATGGCTATCGCTGCAGACCGTTATCGAGCCATAGTGCATCCACTACTTCCCAGAATCCGTACGAGACATGCTATCAGCATCATCGCTGCGATCTGGATCGTAGCCTTTATCTATCCGATCCCGCAAATAATTTACCAAAAACTTCATCCCATTGATGGGTCCTGCTACGAAGACTGGCCCTCTCCAAAAAATGCAGAAATCTACACACTGATATTGTTTGTCGCGTTATATTTGATACCATTGATCGTTATATCGGTGCTGTATTTTCTTATTTGCCACAATCTTAACACTACAGAGTCGACTGCGCAAGCAGGTAAGTGCCTATTAAAGTTCCTTCGATATTTTTTTTATTATAAATGCGAGCGCAATCTTACTCGTTAACGGAAAACCAACTGAAGGAAGGATAAAGCGGAAACGAAAAATTTACAACCACACAACTCAACAAATTGTTTGTTTCTATGAACGGAAAAAACCTACATATTGCGGTTTGTTTCGAAATAATCTCTTAACCGAGGATGTGGATTCAGCATACGCTAATAGCGAAACGCGTGAATTTGCTCTATTTACATTACAGTTCTTTCTTCGCTAAAATTATCCCGTAGGGTAGACCATTGACTTCTAAATAATATGTCCTTTTAAATTTTCTCCCGAGTTTATTATGGTCAAAAGAAATATGTAATAAGGTTCTTGAAGATTTTGAGCAAGAAAAATAAATTTCATTTCACCCAGAATCGTAGCTAATTCAAAAAGTCTGTTTGCAGTTTCTAATCTATAAACAAATACTCTAAAACCAAATTTGCATTAATGATAGTGGTGGTTCTGCTCAGGCTCTAGAAGAAAAAGTGACAGCTTGGAGATCTGTTAAAACAAGAGTAACATTTGTGGAGCCTTTCAGAAATGAAGACGCAAAAAAAATTAAGAAGACAACTTTCTGAAAAACAATGGATTGGCATCTAGCCATAATAGTTCGTGAGAAAACAATAAGGACATTAAGCAGACTCTTTTTACACCACCTAGCAATTTTTTGAAAATATAAAATTAAAAAATGGATTTTCGTCTGCTTCTATTACGCGAAGATTTCTTTATTAGTAAAATTATTTGGGCCGCTATACATTTTCGAATTTGTATCGCTGTCATGATCTATATCAATTCGCCGCCGACTTCGATTCTTATTCGGATTAATTCAAGCGATTTTATTTCACAGGTCCAACTTTTGTCATCACTGAAACGGCTGCTTTATGTGCTTTTGCAAAATTGCAAATGTTTTAAGTTTTAAAGCGCGAATGCTGTTTAAACAATACGCCTCGTTCGCATCAAATCCTTTTCTTTCCATCATTGCATTTTAATGAGATTAAAACGCTAAAATGAGAATCGTTAAGGACTTTTAAAACAAGAACGCAAACAAGGCAATTTGTGGAAGACCGAGAAAAAAAAAGCTAAAGATATTGCGTGGTCTGTATGTAGTGGAAACTTTTATTTTGCTGAAACGAAAACAATATAGACCTGGTAGTGTTAATTGATTCTTTAAACTCGTTGTTATTATATGCAACCGGAATTTAAGGTTTTCGCTTTCCCGAATAGAGGTAAAAATCCATTCTTTTCCATTTATGGAAATTTTTCAATTTCAAAATGCGTTTTATTTATGATAGCCGTTGGCGATAACATCATATCAAATTAACACAATAAAATGTTCAAGTCAATTTGGCAGAACGCCTTGCCCTGGGGGAATTTCCAAAAGTTTAATATTTTAGAATTTTCTCGTAACGCTATTTATGGCCGCGTTCGACTGGCCGCTTACTAGAATACTTTAAGAACAAACGGAATTAACTTGAAAGATCACTTTTTTGAGACATATTTAAATTCCAATATCTCTAAATTTTCGATTTAGATATATATAATGGAATTTTTTTTTACCACAGTGGTTCTTCGCAGGTGCGTGGAAGCTAGATAGTCTTTGAGATTAAACCATAAGTCTTCTCAGAAGACAGGGAAAACAATCATGTTTTAAAAGTTCATGGTTTACGTTGTATTCCTTACGATTTTCTACGGTTATGGCAAAAACATACTTCTTAACAGCACTGGGTTCAATTAACCTTAGCACGTTTATTCTAGATTATCAACTGGAGGCCATATTTTTGCCTTACGGTTCCGCATTGAACATGACAATATCGAAGGCTCGAATTGCTTTCGAATTTGGTAAATTCCTAGTCAGTGCGGGTATAAATGTTCTTGTGTAGTGCGAATTTTAAGAAAATATTGCCAAGTAAACTCAAATTGAGCGGAAATTTAAAAGATAAATATCATTCGATATGACCAGATATCTCATTTCCTATCGCGGCCTTTTTGCATTACGCAGAGGACATACTGTGTGTAAAGGAACTCATGCTGTTATTGCCTGACAAAAAATGAATTGTTAGAATAAAGAAAATTGCTGACTCCAAGTCAATAGTTTAAAAAACTAATATAGGGTTAAACAACATGCAAAAATTCATTTTTCAAGACAAATAATAAATTGTCAGCTTCTTTAATTTTTTATTTTCTTACTACTTTATTTCTTTTCGCTATACCTGAAATATTTATCAACAATTTTGCAATTTTATATTCTGAGATATTTCTGTACATACAAGGTACATACAAGCTAACGCATTAAATTCGGCTTATTTCTCTCCGTTCTGCTACTCATTAGCTGGTCGCTGTAGGAAAAAGAAAGTAATTGACGGTGAAAATAGAAACTAAAAATTTAGGCTTACCAACTAAGTTGCCAATATTGCATTTTTTAATTGCTCTTTTAAAGCTTTTCAAGGTAGAAAGAATTCTAAACCTTTACAGAAGTTTAGTTCAGCCCATTTCCGGAAAGAAAGACTTGAATCGACGCCGTCGAAAGCATTAAGTTTGCGATTTTGATTAATGAGTATCTCGAAGCTTTTTCTCTTCATCAATGACTGCCTTAAAATTACAATAAAGTTCGTATTGATGTCGAAAAATTAAAGGTTCCCCTATTGAAAGGTTATTTAGAGTGATTTAACTTCGGCAGGTAAATAGCACATTAATCAAGAAGGGACAAGGGGTGTATTGCTTAATTCATTATCCTTTTATGTTTTATTTGGGATTAAGTTTCAGTATTAATTCAGCCCAAAATTTTAGACTGTAGGTCGTCTGCTTGATTTATTGTCTTGAGCAAATTGCTTTTGTTTTTAAAAATAGAAACACTAATATTGTGAATTTAATCTGGATCTAAAATAGAGCTTAATAATAAGTTTTTGGCAATATTTGGGAAGGCTTTTCTTTCCGGGATGTTTAAGAAGTGCATATTGACATTTATTTAAATTTATTTTTATTCAAGATTTCCAATGAATATGGACTCCGGTGAATATAGACTTTCAAAAACGTTAGCTACAGAAACATTTCGTTTCTTTGTAAGCTTATTTTTGGAATGAATGTAATAAAACAGATCGCTGTGAAGTTTTCAATTTGGACTCAGGCAAGCTGGCCTTAAATATACATGAGTTACATTAACGCGGGTGTTGCCTTGAGTAAGTGCTGCGTCTAATGTAGGCGAGAAATCGGGGTGAGACCCAGTTTTCAAATTTTCATAAATTTTAAATATATATTTAAAATGTATTTAAGAGAGAATTACACACTGAATGTTTTGTTTTCCCGTGGATGTGTCTTTCAAATTAATTACTGTCGCAGAGTACAGGTGACTTTGAGATCGAAACATAAATAATTTTGCTTCATATAGTATTCTGTTATCTAAAAACTATATCAGAATTAGTTTTAGATAGAAACATGGAGATGGAATACAAAATAGAGCACTGAATAGCATGTTTTGCAGATATTAGGCCGATGTTCGTTTTTATTATTATTTGCCTGTTCCGGCGTCCTAAGGTTTGTTTTAGGTCGACTCTCAGAGAAAAAAAACATAAATAACATGTCAACATTTGACTAAATTGGCGTTTTACCTTTCACTTTTTGCTAAATTCACTGTTTGCTGATTTCACGTTTTGCTGGAAGCAAAATGCATGACAAGTTTACCACGTAAAAAGAAAGCCCTTTCGGCCAAAACTGATTCCCCGAATCTCCAGCAGCCGTGGATAGACTAATGGACAGAAAAACCTAAATTTTACCTCAGATTGCCGGCTTAGAGCTTCATAAATCTTAAACTCCGTTTCACGAACATTTAAAGATAGACACTACGACGCTAAGCAATATTAAAATGCTATAATATAAATTTTTTGGGAGGGGGTGGGTTTTTGGTCTTCTCCCCGGATTAAAACGTATTTTGTAAAAATAAATATCCCTATAAAATTTCATAAGCATTTTTTGTTAACAAAATTGACGCCTTTTGAACTCTTTCAGCGTATAGGAAAAAAACAATTTTTGGCTGAAATAGAGAGAAAGGGCCACGAGGAATGAACATTATCGCCATGTTTGCTTTTGATAGCACAATAACTATTAACAACTATTAGAGACGGTACGTTGGCGTAAAGGGACGTAAAATGGCGCCAGGGAATTGTAATTGGAACGAAATGTACTACTGATGTTTGAAACATAACCAAAGATGTTTTGTCAATACAAGGAGTTCAGAAAGTGCATTTCCTAATGAAATATGCTATTTTAGGCAATGTAAATGGTTTGGTGGACTAACTGACTAGAAAAGGCATACGGCAAATCAAAATGAATTAAAACAGGAAACTCTTTCACTCCTACGTTAAGACGTTGAGTTACGTAATGTGCTCTTTAATATATGTTGATTCTGTGGATGAAATCGTGTCGTGTACCATTCATGTTAAAGTTCAACATTAAGCAGTACTCTCCTGTGATACTGTTAACTATGCTGCATGAGGTGGTTCGAGCTTTAATTAAGTCGCCGGATGAAATCCGAAAGGACAAAATCCTGAAGTATGGAAGAAGAAGCACTAGTCAGATGAAGCACTACTCTTATGCCTTTTGATATTGCTTGTTTTATTTATATGAATTTTGCAGAATGAAACCTGAGAGTTTTTAAAGGAAGTCGTAATTCAGTAATTTCTCTGGGCTAGGGGAATGTAGTTGAAGGCCCGTTTACACGTGCGATTTTTTGTGCAGTTTTGGATGGCACTTTTCAGTGCAATTTTTGTCGCGCTCGAGCTCCAGATAAAAATTGCAAGTGTAAACTAGCAGCGATTTCTGTGTGATTTGTCGCCGCGATATCGCAGAGGTTTCGAACGTGCGAAAATTGATGCAACTTGGCGGCGATTTGGGGGAAATTGCAGCAAATATCGCACTGGAATCGCAGCGAAATGGCTGCTAGTTTACACTTGCGACAAAAGTTGCATTGGAAAGCGCGACAAAAAGTGCACCAAAAATCGCGTGTGTAAACGGGCCTTTAGATCTGCTTTATTCTCCAGGAGTTATATTTAAAATGAAGATTGGTAATATACAAGCTCCCTCAAAACATCATGTTAAATCAAGGTCTCTTGTGAAAACGACAAGAAAAACATTTTACTTCAAATCAACTTAGGGCCTCTTCATATGATCCCGGTAACCGGGCTGGCTCGGTTACCGGGATGAATTTTGTCGTCTGTTCATATGGGAAATTTCAGCCCGGTTACCGGGATGAAATTCAAGAAACAAAACCAAAATGGCGCAACATTAACAAGTATTGTTCGCGACTATCATAGCTTTGCCGACTCTCGTAACTTTACTAATAAAGCTAATTCGAATACTTTTGAAGTGGAAATGCACACACGGCAAAATTATGCTATTTTGGCCGCCCAGTTTCGAAAGCGAAGCTAATTTGTCAAAAACATTTTCATCCCGGTAACCGGGCTGGAGTGTTCATATGGGAAAATTTTCATCCCGGTTGCCGAGATCTCGGTTGTAGAAACCGAGATCTCGGTAACCGGGCTGGCCCGCCTTCTCATATGAACACATCGCAATTTTTACAAAGGAAATAGGAGTGAGGCGAGATCTCGGAAACCGGGCCAGCCCGGTCAACCGGGCTCATATGAAGAGGCCCTTAAGCTGCAAGCTTTTAAAGAATCTTTGAATTTAATCCTACTTTACATGTAGTGAAAGAAATTTTTCTTTCGCAACTTAAACCAAAACACTTTGCTTTGACATAGCAGAATGTCGCCTAAGGGCAAGAACGTTACACTGCTCTCTGTTAAACCAAAAATTTCGTTGCAAAAATTTGTTAGATAATATGGATTTTTTATCGAAGGCATCTTTGAACCGTGAAAACGTTGCTATCACGGAAGATTTCAGAGAATGTTTAAATCTGTGTGGTCTGTTTCTTAGCATTTATTATTGAACATTCATTTTGATTCTACCATACCCAGCTTAAGGGACCGATTACATAGCAAATTTCAGTCCGGGCTGAGGTTTCAGCTCGGCTTCCTGAACAAATCTTTTCAAAAAGACGTTTGTGATTACATGAAGAGAGTTTCAGCCGGGGCTGAAATTCCCAGCCCGGTTTGTGGGACCCAGGGCCTCTTCATATGATCCCGGTAACCGGGCTGGCTCGGTTACCGGGATGAATTTTGTCGTCTGTTCATATGGGAAATTTCAGCCCGGTTACCGGGATAAAATTCAAGAAACAAAACCAAAATGGCGCAACATTAACAAGTATTGTTCGCGACTATCATAGCTTTGCCGACTCTTGTAACTTTACTAATAAAGCTAATTCGAATACCTTTGAAGTGGAAATGCACACACGGCAAAATTATGCTATTTTGGCCGCCCAGTTTCGAAAGCGAAGCTAATTTGTCAAAAACATTTTCATCCCGGTAACCGGGCTGGAGTGTTCATATGGGAAAATTTTCATCCCGGTTGCCGAGATCTCGGTTGTAGAAACCGAGATCTCGGTAACCGGGCTGGCCCGCCTTCTCATATGAACACATCGCAATTTTTACAAAGGAAATAGGAGTGAGGCGAGATCTCGGAAACCGGGCCAGCCCGGTCAACCGGGCTCATATGAAGAGGCCCCCAGGCACCCAGGCTGAAATTCGCCTGTAATCGCAAAAAAATTTCAGCCCGGGCTGAAATTCGCCATGTAATCGGCCCCTAAGTAATAACTGTCTTCTAGCCAAAGATGCTTGATTATTTATTCTTTTCTTGACCGGGCTCGATAGCAAACGTTAACAACAATACAAATGGGAAGGCTGACTCCATGTCAAATAAGCAGCATACGATGAGACAAAAGTGCCATTATTTGGTTCTCACGTGTTATCGGAAGCTGTGACTTCTATTTATTGCTTCACCCCCTCCGACTGACATGTTTAATTCAAAACAGTTCAAATCCGAGTTAACAATGGATAATTGTCAAAAGGCTTTTTATTGCACCAAATAAAGAACAAACAATAAAATCAAAGTACATAAATTCAGTAGTTAAATCGCCGATAAGTCATCAGTGAAAGTTACAATACGTCAGTGAAAAAAATATTTAAGATTGAAGTGCATATAACATCCTACACTTTGCATATTGCTTTACTTGATTGCCGTGTAGGGATTTGATGATTGAAATAACCAGTTGATTTTCATTAATTTTCCGTTTGCGTAAAGGTGTTCCATAATTGTTCCCCGCTGTAGCTGAAACCACGCCTTAGGTAGTTAGTGCATGGCAAGGGGAAAACCAGTTTGCAATAAAAAATTCGTAAATTATATTCTGGGCTTCGCGGTTCACCGAATAGGTCTTGTAAGCACACTGTGACTTGAACTTACTGAGAGTGTGAGTGAGTGCGTCGTACCGTCCGAGAGTGTGTCCCAGTAAGGCATATCCACGAGTATGCTGAAGCTCATCATTGTTTCGTAAAACAGGTTCAAACCATCACGTGGCTGACTATAAAACAGGTTCGAAGCACCACATGACATCACAAAACAGGAAAGAAGCACCACATGATAGGATAAACTGAAAGGTTCGAAGCACCACGTGGTACCATAAACAGGTTCGAAGCACCATACGGGTTCGAGCATCAAAAAGGTTCGAACCACCAACTTTAGATTAGAAACTTGTTCACTACGGATTAACTAACAGCAATTGTATTTCGCAAAGTAAATTTAGGGATTTCTGAAGTTCTAAGGAACGACAAGCATCTAACTCAGCAGAAAAGTTTCAGAATTCTAACAAAAATTGGCAAGAAGGCGAGACAAACACTTCGATGCTCTAAGCTAGCCCCTCCTTGAACCCTCAGTCTGACTCAAAACGGCTAGTCTATTCAAATAACCTTAAGTATTTACTTATTTGTTTATTTATTTATTTATTTATTTATTTATCCATTCATTCAATCAATCATTCAATCATTCATTCATTCATTTATTTATTTATTCTTTTTTTTTATTTTCAACTATCTTCAGATCTGATGTTGAATATATTGAAACTTCGAGTAGCTTCGATTTTTTTGTATTTCTTGTTAAATGAAAACAAACCATCAATCGATTGCAAATCTGTCAGACCAATCTTATAGCTCGACAAAAACACCAGTTTCATTAGCAACAGCATTTAAAGCATTAGAACGTTTTTCAGTCGAGTCTGGTAATTGAAAAACTAGACAAAAAAACAGGACAATCACTCTAACAGAAAACGTACATATTATATACGCGTATAAGATAATAGCAGGACGTAACGGAAAAAAAAAAGAAAAGTAGGACACGAAAAAAAAGGAAATTGACAAGAAGAGCGAGGCTGCAATCCTAATGTGGAGGTTTTGGAAAAAGAGTGGAGTTAAAACAAAGATTGAAGTACCATAGAGGACTAACTAATAAACAGGTAGATCGAAGTCACAGTTCATTTGAAACGGTTCCATTTTGAGTTATATTTCTTAACAGCGTTCGTCTTATAAGCAAAACATTTTTCGATTTCCTGGCACTTTAAAAAGGTTTGCGAAAATATATGTAAATTCGGCAGGATTTTCTTTATTTTCGACGAGTGAATGTGATATCTGCCAATTAGAAGTGCATGATGTAAAAGTATATCCTCAGTATTGTCAACTAATCCCAGACAGGTGGGTAGGTTCAGAGAGAAATCTTGTGGCTTAACCTGATGCTGTATCACCCAGTATTGTATATTTTGCCAAAACTTTTGAACAGACTCACATTCCCAGAAGAGGTGGATCAGGGTTTCTGTGGTTTGTTCACAGAAAGTACAGGAGTCCGTTAAAGAAATACCTATTTTATAAAGGTATTTGTTAGTAGCAATTCTTCTGTGAAGGAGTTTAAATTGGAAAGTTTGAAGTTTAGTTTCTCTAGTGCAGTAAAAGGGCAGATTATACGACTTATCCCATTTTATCGAATTTGCTTAATTTCCGCAGTCTGTTATCCATTTTGTCTGGCTTTTTGCAGGTGTTGAAGAGATTCTTTTAACGATTAATTTATAAGCTTCTTTGCAAATGTTTGAAGCCGATAGTAACTTTTGGCCACAAGTGGGTTGGTTGGAATTCATCGTAACCTGATCTTGGAAAGACTTTTTCAATTTTGCCGTGGCTGACACAACACCAGAGTACGTTAAAAAGGTGGTCTTAACTTTATAGCGGGGTTTAAAATCCTCATACTTTAAAAAGTCCGACTTTTGGTCTA
Source organism: Siderastrea siderea (assembly GCA_964030785.1). Classification (NCBI taxonomy): domain Eukaryota; kingdom Metazoa; phylum Cnidaria; class Anthozoa; order Scleractinia; family Rhizangiidae; genus Siderastrea; species Siderastrea siderea. The sequence continues at coordinate 16,544,723 of OZ034968.1, read as the reverse complement.
AAATGTCTTTGGCCTGGTTAACTCCCACACGTGACCATTTTCTATAAAAGATGGGTTGGTTTGCAAATTCAAATTCGAAAACAATAGGTATTGTTTACTAGTGTGAAACTGGCCATATTTGGTCATTTTGAGAGCGGCGAAAACAATGACTAGCTAATGCACGAGGGAAATTCAAAGTTTCCGATCACGGTACTCGCGGTAAATTTGAATCTTCGGCGAAAGCAAAGTACCCCTGTGGGATAGGGTAAGAGGAACATTTGTCACGGCACGAATAGTTACACAGGGGTGGATGGTTATGGCAATGAATGTCGCTCAACAACCGGACAACAAAGAAAAAGTGCAGCTTAGTTTCTCGGCTTACAGAACGATTAGAAAACATCTATACTTGTTTCGGCGGCATTTAAGTTTGCTAATCAGAGACTATATCAACGGGAATACACATCTGCAGGCTGACACACGCGAAATTCAGCAAGGGATTGTTCGCGTGTTCCATTTTGTTCCACACAACTCCTTTCTTTCAAAAAGCAGTTAACCCAATCAATTCTAGTGAAACTGAAAGGGAACGGAGCATTTAAATTTCGCAATACATATATCATTTGAGTTAGAAAAAAACATTCCGCCGTCATGGCTATTTGCATAACTTTTAACTGAACATTGGGTTCCCTCAAAGTCGAGAAAACACATCTCCACCTGACACACACGAAAATTCAGCAAAGGTCTGATCGCGTGTTTCATTTTCGGTGTTTTACACAACTCCTTTCTTTCAAAACGCAATTTTAAAAGCCAGTCAATTCTCGCACAGCATAAATAAACCGAACACTCGTTTTCCACTTCGTTGAGTAATCTCGAGGTGTGATAAAATGTTACAATGGGCGGTGCGCTCATTAAAGGGACACTGTCACCAATATCTAGATAATTTTGAAAAGCAAAAGGACATATTCTAATCAACGGAAATCCAAAAATACTGGTTGAATTTCGTTTAAAATTACTCTACCAGTTCTCTGAGATTATAATTGAGTGTGTTTTGCTGCGGATCGCTGGGATGGATATGGTTGCAACTTGAAAACATCAGGCTGATGTTTTCAAGTTTTTCCTTTGTTTCGTGGAAAAATCGCGAGTAACTGACTATGGTTTGTTCTTCCTTTGAGAAAATCATATGATTTCCTTTTCTTGACGTTCTAGGAGTATTCTGTGTACGTGAAAAAAGCATTTAATACAAATTTCCGCACATTTTCACCCCAAAACGTAAAAATCACCGTGACAGTGTCCCTTTAAGAAGAGCCGGGTTGTTTATTTAAGGAACTATTCAAAACTTTGTATAGGCTCGAAAACAATAGGTGAGAAAAACGCAGCAAAACAAATCTCTCAAACTGAAATACTAACTCTGAATATTGAAAACATAAAGTTATGAATGAAACGGTTCAAGTAACTTTGTAACACAAAACTATCTTAAGGGGGCGCGCTTAAGTTTAAGTTACCGCCCGAGCGTAATATAAATCAAGGTAGAAGCGATTTGTCATGAAGTCGGTTCCCGCGTCCATGACTTAGAAAAAACTTAACGCAAAGTTAAGTTGCGTCTGTAAGAGGTGCGAGTCTTCAAAATAAACCTGTTTGGCAATGTATCAGAGTACCTCCTACACAAACAGAAAGAAAATGCGTTTTTGTTTGACGCTATCAAGAAACGCTCCTTAAAAAGCTAAATGTCTTAAACAAAGGAGATTGTTTATGCTTTCCTCTCCTACAAACTGGAAAGCGATCTAGGTTCAATGGCAGTAAGCGCTGACTAAAAAAGGTAACCAAATCTAATGAACGATGTCGCTAGGACAGATTCTTATTTCATAACAACAATTATTTTGATTTAAGAACGGCGCATACTAAACTATGACTTTTAGAGTTTGCCGAAAATTCTGTATTTTCAATGGCTAACAGACAATACAGCGAAGGCTCGGCGAGGAGACATTTTCCCCTCGGTACCCCAGAGAAAATAGCATCACGCTAGGACAATCTACACTCCCCACCCCCACCTAAGAAGAAAGTTTGTCACGTCGAAAAATTTACGATCTTTGACGAACTTTTCGTCGTGATCTCGGCATGGCTTCCACAGCGTCCCTGTGAACAAAAGGCTATTGTTCCTGCAAACAACAGGCTATTGTTTGTGCGAATTTGATCCGGTACAATAGACCATTTCTTGATACGTAAGAGAATTTATCAAATCGGCGTATTTCCAACGTCTGTTAGGTTTTCTTCGTAATTTAGGCTTGACCAAATTTCGATTACCTCTTTAGGGGTCGACCATTTAACTCTTAAGGGGGGTGTGGATGATTTCGAAAAAAAATTTCCTGCAAGCCCTTGTCGGAAGAAAAAAATTGCATGCAGCACAAATGAAATAGAAAAAAATTCTTGCACTGCTGCAAGCAAGAAAAAAAATGTTGCAAAGCTATTTCATCATTCCAGGGGGGCTTTACAAAATCCCAGCAAAACTGCAACCATTCTTCCCTTGCTCCCTTTAAACTCTGGAGTTGGTTATGCTTCAGAATGTGCAATGCATTCTTAGCTTTATAGGGTCCGACAATCTGTGAGCCAGCGGGCCACTCCAGTTAGCCTAAAGCTATTTTTCAAATTAGACCATGATCAACTAACTTCAATTCTGCTTTCACATTTCTTTTTGAGATTTCAGTCCACTTTAAATTTTAACTTATGATTCTAGCAGTAATTGCCATGCTATGAGCACGTCTGAACTGCTTTTTGCTTTTTGACACTTTTTGACATGACACTTTTTTGAGGAAAAAAATCCTGCAGAGAAATGAAGAGGAAAAAAATATTCTGCAGAGCATTTAGAAGGAAAAAAAATATCCTGCCCATCAGGTTGCTAGAAAAAAAAAGCTTGCTGACCAGAAATCATCCACCCCCCCCCCCCCCCCTCAAGAGTTAAATGGTCGGCCCCTTAGTAAAAGTGTCTTGAATATTTAAACCGGTTACATCAGCGTGGTTTAAGTTACCAGTCAGAAGTAATTTACCGTCATGTTCCTTAATAAAATAGTCAAAAAAGAGTTTCCATTATGCTTGGTTACCGTCATCAAGGTACTTCTGTACCCATTTAGCTTTCAAAGCGCAATTGAAGGATTGGGTATCTAACATTTTTAAACCACCATCTTTGCATTCGTTTATCATCACACTCCTTTTGATTTTATCCCCTCTTCCATCCCACAGAAAATTATACAAAATTTGATGAATTTCTTTTAGATATGATTGCGAGGACGGCAAAGGTGACATGATATAGACAAGCTGAGATGCATCTAAACTTTTTATGACAGTTATTTTGCCTAGCAAAGTTAATCTTCTTACCTGCCAGCAATTTAAGATTTTAGAGATTTTTTTCTTTTTTTTGCTGGTAATTTAGCATGGCAGCTTCTTCCACACTAGTTGAAAACCATACTCCAAGGGATTTAACCTTCCGAAAAGTCCACTTTTAAAATGTTTTGTTTTATTGCTAGCTTATCCGTTCGGTTTTTAAAGCATCCGATCCAGAGTGCCTCTGTTTTGTCATAATTAACCTTTAGGCCTAACAATTTGGCAAATATAACAAGTAGCAGGAAGGATCTTTCTATCGAGGGCTTTGTGCCGTCCAATATGAGCGTAGTATCATCAGCATATTGGCTGACTGACTTTACACCCAACCGTTGTTTTGTATGCTGCTACTGATATCGGTATAAAAGAATTTAATCCAAGAAATAAGAGAATTTCCGAAGTTGTAATATTTTAGAGTTTTTTCAACAAAGGTCCATTCAAGAGTGTCAAAAGCTTTCTCAAAGTCAATGAAGAGAAGAAGTCCTGGGAGTTTCTCGATGTCTGTATAGCTCAAGATACTATTTAGCAGTCTGATATTTTCGCCAATAAACCTATTTTTTTGGAAGCCTGTTTGATCGCTATTTAGCACCGAAGGCAAGACTCTTTTTATTCTACTAGCGATTGATTTTGCAGCGATTTTGTAATCACAGTTCAAAAGCGAGATGGGTCTCCAGTTCTTAATATAGCACAGAGATTTACCTTTTTTTGGAATTAAAGTTATTAATCCCCTCCGTTGTGATATAGAAAGAAGGCCTTTCGCATAGGAAGCGTTAATGGAGGCAAGTAAAAAGGACTTAATGTCATTCCAAAAGATTTTATAAAATTCAGCGGGAATTCCATCCGCTCCAGGTGTCTTGTTTGATTCCATTCTGCAGCCGTTAACAAACCTTCACAACGTTCTTTCGTCGTCAATTATTTTACACTGATGTTTTGTTAAAAGAATAGGTCTTCACTAGTAATTCCTGGGCTTTACCTCGGTGTAAGAACCTGTGAAACTCACGGATGACGTAAAACAAAGGAAACAAAAACATTTTAAACAATACCGTACAGCAAAACAAAAGCTACCAAACAAAGAAAATCTTGTCAGGTTCTTACACCGAGGTAAACCCAATTCCTGTGAAGAGCTACTGTTTGAAATGTAAAGTGTCTGAAAAAAGCGTCTCGCTTCATTCAGAATTTCTTGATCTGTATTTAGGACGGTGTTATCATCGATTTTCAGATTTCTTATTGTTTTACTATTATAATGCCTTTTTTCCAAACCGAAGAAATACTTTGTATTTTTTTCCACTTCATTGTACCAACGTGTTCTGTACCTAATAATAGAACCTTGGGTTTTATAGCTGATCACTTGCTCAAGGCTTTGTTTCTTAATCTCCAGTTTCGTACGAATTTCACACTTCTCATCATCGGAAATGTTATCTTCCAGCTTTAGTTCTAGCTTTAAAATTTCGGTCTCCAGGGTTTTCTCAGTATGTTTTTGTTTTGCTTTTTGTTGTTTTGCATATTTAATTGCGTTTGCTCTGATTTGCATTTTCATCACATCCCATAAAAGTATTGCGTCTACTGTCTCGTCCTCTTTGTAATCATTGGACACTTCGTTTATGGTTTCTTTGATAAGGTTAATATATTCAAGATCCTTTAAAAAGTGGCTATTCAACTTCCAGAAACCTGGCCCTCTGGGGTTTGTTTTTGTGGCAAGAGATAAAGTGATTAAAGAGTGATCAGTTTTAAAGCCCGGTAGAATATCCGCCTCAAGTGCATCGATCGATAAGCTTGAGCTGATTAAGAAAAAGTCTAATCGACAGTGGATTTCTGGCTTATTTCTTCTCCACGTAAAACGCTGTGTACTTGGGTGTAGATTGCGCCAAATGTCAGTCAGATCCATATTTTCTTTGAGCATTTCGATTTCTTCTAGTGATTTAAAGTGAGTGGTTTGGTTCCCTCCCTTCTTGTCTTTTGGAATGTTTTGTACTAGGTTAAAGTCCCCTCCTAACACTATGTGTTCACATTCGAAGGTGGACAGGTTGTTAAAGACGTTTTTAAAAAAAAATCACGATCATCATTATTCGGTGCATAAATATTCTGTAGAGTTATAATTTTGTCTTGTGTTTTGATGTCGACTGTGATAAATCTTCCCTCGGGATCTGAGTAATATTTTAGTACCTCAAAAGCAAAATTATTATTAAACAAGATTCAAACCCCTGCTCTAGAGCTTGAAAGACTGCTGAACAGACCAATATAACCCTATTCAGCTAACCAGAGTTTTTCTGTTTCGTTTGAACTGTGTACTTCTTGCAAAAAGTAAACAGTGTGTTTTGTTCCTTAGCCAGTTAAAAGTTTCTCTTCTCTTTACGTCATTAGATAGTCCCCTGACATTCAAGGAACATATTGTTAAATTATCTACTTTGGAAATATTCGACGAATTTATAGACATATTGCAAAATATATTGACAACGGATCGGGAGTGCGGCATCGTAACATAAAAAACACCTACAAACATCAACATAACTTAGCAACAAAAAAAGTAAACAAAAATTGACCTTAGCTAAAATTTCATACTTAGGGCACATTAAATCTAGATGTATCTATCGGCAATAGGTTTCACTCGGCCAGAGGTTGGCTATACTTTATTATAACGAGTAAATAACCTAATTGTATAGCATATGGGTAGGAATTTTTTAATAAGTGCAAAGGATATAAATTACGCGTCCATTGAAGCAGCTTCATTTTCCAAATAGTCCGGAATATTGTCCGCTCGATATGAATTTCCTTGAACAAATAGCCGTCCGTTCTTGATATATATGCTGGAGTAAGGTTCTTCTTTCTGGCGTTTCGTAAGGCATTTGACAATTTCTTCTGCTCTTTGCGGTCTCATACGCGTAGTCAGGTACCACGACAACATTTTGATGATTCGAAGAGTTGGCAAGCTCCTTTCGTCTATTCCAGAGATCATTTCTTGTTTCGCGGTTAACAAAGCGAGCGATTATTGCTCGAGGCTTTCCATCATCTCTTTGTTTACCAGTACGGTGAACTGCATGGAACTCGACCGTGTTCGCGCCATCCATTTTGACCGCGGCCATCACCTCACGTACAATTTCTTTGCAATTTTCGTCTTCGTTTTCTGGAACATTAAGGAGTCGTATGTTTTCTCGTCTTGTATAATTCTCCAGTTTTACTGCTCTAGCTTTGGCGGCAGACACTTCAGCTTGAAGGCGTGCATTATCGGTTTCCAATTAAGTCAGTTGAACCTTGTTTTGCTCATCTTGTTGTTTTAATGCTTCTATTTCTACCCAAGCAGCATCTAGAGATGTCTTTAAATCGTCCGTGTTGTTCTTTAGGATCGAAAGTTGGGCGTTGACGTCTGCCCGTAAGCTATTGATTTCACTCATGGCTTCCGCAAAGTTCGAGTCTAATGACTGTTGAATGGACTCTAATTTTGCCATTATACATTTAAGCGAGAGCTCGGAATCTGATATGTCCGACATGCTAGAACTTGAGCTACCTTCACGTAGGCGTTTGTTGGCGTTCATGTCAAAATAACTGGAAAAAAAGCCAGACCTTGCCGGAGAGAAAAAACTAAACGTCCGTCGCCAGTGCTGGTCACGTGATCCCCGCGGAAACAAAATGTTTCTGAAAAAATTCTCCGGCAACCAAGTTCCGTGTGCGCGCAAACGGGAAATATTGAGAAAAGCAATGCTTCCGCACCAATTTTTCCTCGTTTCACGTCTTACTGGCTGAGACAGTAGCAGGAGTTTCACAGTAGCAGGAGTGATCACAGAGCGCAGTAAAGGCCGAGTAATGATACATAAGTGCAACATTTTCTTTCAATTTTTCACGCAACAAATGTTGCGTCCGGTACAGGTTGCGGTCTGGTCTTGCATGTAATACCACTTGCACACGTAACAACACGGCCCTAAACGTTAATAATGACATTGTCTTTTATCTCTCCACGCGCAGGAGCTAACCGTGCGAAAAAGAGTGTCATCCGAATGCTGGTGATAGTGGTTGTTCTATTTACAGTTTGCTGGCTTCCATTCCACGTCACAATGCTGTATGTTAACTTTAAAGGCCCTGGATATGAATCGACAGCGTTTTTTCAGCTTGTGATGTTCAGTATGTGGCTGATGCTTGCCAATAGCTGCTGTAACCCTGTGGTCTACGCGGTGCTAAATCGCAATTACAGGAAGGAGTTTGTACGGTTATTGAGGTGAGATTTCAAATTGGAACCATTCACTTTTTAAACTAATGACACACACAGGAACGTTCCGCTTGTCTGTACATAAGCCAGTAAGCCCGGGCTTACAAAGACAAGTTTGTTTACATTGCTTAGTTTTTCTAACTTAAGCTAATGGGAAAAGAGAGAATGGTGAATGTCTATTGCATTTTGCATCCCAGAAAAGTATAAGAAAGGTGTTTACCTGTTTACCTGGAAGCTACTCAACTGTTTACCAGGGATGGCCGACAATTAGCCTAAAACACGAAAACTGAACGTCAGGTAAAATATCTAGACGATGTGGGGAGAAACTGCTGACTTCAATCCAAGGACCTGTCTAGCCCCTACCCCACCCCTTCTCTGTCTCCAAAATGCTGAAACGCTTGTTTTCAGTAACGCCACTTGCACGGAGTGACATCATTTGAAAATTGTTGCTCAGCCAAGAAATTGCCATGACATTTCTTTGGCTTCTTAATAGGCTGTAACCTTCTAAGCGGCACAAACCCTTGTTCTATAGCTAGTCCTTTTAACAAAATTTCAGCGTGTTAAACGCCCTATTGTGAAATCCAACATGTCATGGTACCCTCTTCAATATTTGTTAAACGACTTAAGTAGCAAACCCAACATTTGCTTACAATGTAATGTACCGGTCAAATTGAAGCTTCAACATCCCCCCTAGGTATACTCCGGGCATTTGACTGTGCATCGTGCCCGGGGAGGGGGGAATTTGAACGTTGCCTTGGAAGGGTGGGGAATTTCAACCGGATTTATCTCTTGTCCTAGTGTAATACGCCCGTGAATTTTTTCGGTTTTTGCAGGGTTTGACGGATTTACAAGATAGAATTTCGCCTTTGTTTGCGAGTAACTCTTGCAAAAGGGTGTTTAAAAGAAGTTTGAAAGTGTCATACGGCAGATCTCTCTGAAAAGCGTGAACAGCGTTTGATTAAAGACGAAATTTGCCTTTGAGGAGAGGTATTTTAGTACTAATTGGTGGGTCATTTGAACGGCTTTTTTGCCCCGAGGGAAGGGAATTTGAACAAGCCAATCTTCAAAAGTTCAAATACCCGGGGGGTTGCCCGGGGGGGGATGTTGAAGCTTCAATTTGACTGGTACATAATCGGCGCTATGCGATGGAAAACGCAATCAAGTTGGTCGCACTTGTTTCAGGTTACTTCTGATTGGTTAAGAAAATGGCGGCACTATTTCAACCGATCACAAAGCGTACTAATGTACAACGAAAGCAAACGCTAATTTATTTATTCGACATTCAATTTATAATCACTCGATGCACGCTGCACTGTTGTTGCTGTCGTGAGCCAGGAAGTTACGCCGATCTGCTTGTCGATTTACTTTTTCTTCTTTATTTTCAGGTGTCAATCTCTCAGTAGCATACTGTACGGAAACTCGGAATCCGCGTATGATCGGCGCTTTTCTTCAGACACAAGAACATTCTATAGAAATGCCTCCAACTATTACGATAGGATTTTTTCCAAGAGGAAAAGTAACGCAAATGAAGATTTTTCAATGCAAAATGGAACGACGCAAATGATGCCTAACAGTTCAAGAAGTGGCCGTTGTCAGTCAGTTTCCAACGGGTCAGGGGTTGAAAAACAAATTGTGTGTGTTGAGTCCGGATTGTGATTCATGGTTAGAAAACAACTTGTGTATGATGAGGCCGGGTCGTGACCCAGGATTCAAAGATCAAGTTTTTAATCCAGAATATTCTCCAGGACTGAAAACAAATTGTATTTGTTGAATCCCGATTAAGATTTGGGACTCAATAACAAATTGTATGTGTTGAATCCGGATTAAGATTCAGGACTGAAAAACAATTTGTGTATGCTGAGTCCAGATTGGGCTTCAGGTTTAAAAAAGAACAACTTGTGACAGTTGAATCCGGATTGTATCCGGAATGTTGAGTCCCAATTGTATCCAGTACTGGAAGTTCTTCATCCTTTCTCGAAAGAATTGATACATTTAGCATTCAGGAATAAACTATTCTGCTGGGTGGGGGTCGAGAACGAGGCTTCAATGAGAAGCAAGGTGCTAAGTATAGAGTACTTGCTTGGTTCATCGCTTCAAGCGGAGTACAGGACATCAAAGATAATTGAGAAGCTTCCCCCTTGAAGTCCCTCTTACTGCCTTGAAGCCATCGTTAATGTTCCTGTATTGACTGTTTATATTAATATAGCCTTTTGCTCCATGCCAAACCTCAGGGAGAGCCTCGGAGAGAGGAGTTCCTGCTATTAAGTCCTCCACCCTCCAGGATTGGTGTACCTTTTTTCTCGAGGCCAAAGCTTTCACTGACACATCTCTCCGAGTCGCCGGGGTGTCGCAAGCCTGCCTACTACGGCAAGGTGCGACAAATATGGGAGGAGCTGTGATAGAGGACTAAAATATGCTGTCACTTGTCGTTGCCCCTCGAGGAAGCCGAGATATCTGCCGATCGCAGAGAAACGAAGCAGAATATCACAGCAAACACTCAAAAATGGGCGTTTCCCGCCGGGTCAATATGAAATGCCGCGTCTTTTTTCAAACAAAACAAAATGTGTACCGGTCAGGGCTCTTGTACCGGTAGGTAGCCCTTCGGACTTGCACACATTTTACTGACGAAAACTGTTCGGTCCTTGTTGTCTGTTAGCTAATTTCGCCCTTGGGAACATTGTATGTGCAATGAAGACTTTCACATGTCGTCTCAAGCATACTGTTGTCTCTTTGTTGACATCAATCACATCTGTCACCATTCAATCGCAATCGTCTGCCAAAATGGACTGATAAAACTGAGATGGGAACTGAACAAAAAAGCTCTTTCAAGAGTGATTTCAAGGATCACTTAAAACTGCTTCCATGGGAACACTTAGCTTCTTTGTTGTTCAGTGACAGAGAAATTAACATGACTTAATGACTTCATATTGGTATTTACAATGTTTCATATTAATTCATAATTTAATTTTTTGCTTTTCGGCTAAGAACGTTCCATCAGAAACTTAGTAACCGCAAAAGATTTATTTATCACACATTAAAACAGCTCGAATACAGAAGTAAGCCGTAGAAGCCACAGAGGTAAACCGTTTAAGATATATAGCCTATATAAAAGGGCCATGAATACATGAAAGAGGTACATGATATAAATTTGAACATATTGATTGAACGAATAAATATTAATATATGAAATTGTTTGAACGTTCTCGGTTTCTTTAGCTCCAAAAGAATTTTGAATTCCATTTAGAATTTTGATGGAATTTTGAATTCCAAAAGTTCTCAATTTCTTTGCCTCCAAAAGTTTTGAATTTTATCAGCTTCCTTTTTTGGTCCAGGATGCCAAGTCAAGTTCACCTACTTTTGCTTAATTAACAATACAGGATTTGCTATGACAGTTTGCTCATGCATAGCCTGCGAGCAGGCTCTCGTTTGGGTTTTATGCGCGAGATGCGAGAGGCGAGTGGTGAAGCCACGAGACGAGCGGCTTCGCCGCGAGAGCGTGGGGCGAGGTGGGCGGGGCTGGGCGAAGGGAGAGCCTGCCCCTATTACTGTAAATTTTTCATTCCCACCCCGGAAGCTATAAAATTTCACAGGAAGTGAGAAATTTGACAGCAACATGTGTAGACCGCTGGATTGCTGAAGTAAACATAGTTTATTAGTTATCAACAACATGGAGCGGGAGTTGAATGCGATTTCGGAGGTTTTAACCAAGTTTCAGACGGTATCTGCCGTTAGTTTTAAACTGAAAAAAGAGCAGGAGTCTGCAGTGAAAAGCCTCCTGTTAAATCGAGACGTGCTTGCTGTTCTTCCCACGGGATACGGGAAAAGCTTAGTTTTCCAATGTTATGTGGCGGCGAGGGAAGTGTAAGAGAATGCGAAAGTATCTCTGCTTGTAATTTGCTTGTAATTTGCCCTGCTTGTAATCGCGATCGTTTTTTGATCTTCCAGTGTCCTAATTTTTACATGCTCACTTGGATACAAAATAAGGATTTTCACTTGCGCCTTCCCCTGCGATAGATCGTCCACGTTTAGCAAACCGAGCTCCCAATCGCCTCTGCCATTTCTATTCGATTCTGCTTGGTTTAAATAAGCTTTTCCTCGACGTGGGTTTCTTTCGTTTGTTATCTGCGATCTCTGCATCATCATCGCCCTCTACTTGTCGCTTTTGAGATGCAGGCTCCTCAACGTCTTTCCTCAGTATCTTTTGTTTACCGGGCTTCGCTCAGGCGAAAAAACAGACGTCGGAAGACAACGTTTGAACCTTTCTTGACTCTCTGTCTCTGGATCTTGCAACGCACTTGCAACAAAACAAAATAGCTGATGCATGTTCCGTATTTTCCTTCCACAAGCGGCACAAACTCTGTCCGATTTACTTTCACTACGTGTCACCTTCAATCCTACTTCATCACACTGTTTTGCAAGGACAACACCGATGGATCCTTTCTGCTTGGAAGGTTGAAACAAATTTTCTGTTCCAATCTGGCGGGCCAGTGATCCATACTGGACCTTAAAAGAATAACCACAAAGTCGGCAGTAATCTTTAACTGAAGGAAGAAGAGTTTTTCTACCTCGCCTAGTTTTTTTCTTCGGAGTTTGATTGTTATCGGCCGCTATTGTCGACACGGCCACACGCCTTCTTGTTTGTGTGATTTTTGCTTCTGGCGCAATCCTAATAGATTGACAGCTTATCACTTTTCAGCCAATGGTGTTAAACTTCGCTCACGCAAAGAGGAAATGAAAAATTTACAGTAACAGGAGCAGGTTCCCTCTTCGCCCAGCCCCGCCCACCTCGCCCCATGCTCTCGCGGCTTCGCCACTCGCGTCTCGCATCTCGCGCATAAAACCCAAACGAGAGCCTGCTCGCAGGCTAGTTCATGCAGAGTTTTTTTTCTTATTTATATATCCACGACTGCTCAACTTGTAATTTCTCTTTACTGTACGTATCAATGTACACTGTCATGCAGACAGAAGATAATAATAAAAATATCGTAGTAGTGAAATATTGTCTTGACTTGCTGATTGCGATATATTGGAGTTGCTTACTTAACTGCCCAAATGTCAGCGCAAATAGCCCATTTTACAATTGTGTGCTTAGTGCCAAGGCCTTTGAGTGGTAGCGAGGTTGAGGTTGTGTTCGTTTTGTTACAAACCTCACCTCCTTGCTTTTCTCGTCTAAAACATGACCATCAGAAACGTGTTAGAATAAGAACATGTTTTGCATATGAAAAGCAGGAAGGTTTGTATCAAAACAAAGTCAACTTTTGCTTCTCCAGGCCAAGTCGCTGCCATCTTCGACTGCCCAACCCAAAGTCCCTGGGAACGAGGTTACAGCTCAGGGGCCAGGTCGCTAAGCAAACAACTGTAAAATGAGTTATCACCATGTTTCGCGCTCATATCTTGTAGAAGCAACGTCACCGGTGACACTGTACGCCCAAATGAAAACTGAGATGTCTGAGGACATAAACTCACAGGACTCGTTTCGCAGTTCTCACTGGTTTCCCAAACGAGGCATGTTAAGACTCGCTTGAATACCCCTCCCTTTCTAGATGAGATGCCACTATAAATGCAAATCTAGTCGAGACTAACGCTGTTTGCGCGCGCATTTCTCAATTTCCCTTCATGGGAACACGTACACGATTGCAATATTGCTTTCTCAACCCCCATTCCTCACTCAATGTTGTTTGGAAGGGCTGACGATTCGTCAGGCCTTGTGGGCGGTAAGGAAACATTGAAAAAGAGTTAGGGCGCCAAGTATTGTTCGTGTAAGCGGTTTTCACGGTCGACGCTCTTGTCCCGGTCAGGCCCGGGTAAAAAGGCAACTGTTCGTCATAAATCACCGACTCCCCAACGCCCCCCCCCCCATGTCTCCCCCCCCCGCCTTTTCCCTGGTGCATAAAAATAACACTTCTTCAAAAGCAGGCCGACAAGCTTGGAAGATAAAATATTTATTCTATTGTTACATCTTCTTTTAAGATGTGCACCTAAATCAAATACAGCAGAATTGTGCAAACATGTCAACATGTTGCAGTTTGTTATATCGCTGATGATAAACGATACTCGTATTCTCCTGATACACTGGAACTAACTTGCGAAAGAGGCTAAATAAATGCCCATGTCGAACGAAAACGGTGGAAGAAAAAGAAAACACTGAAGACGCAAAGGCTTCGACGAGAGCGCCTAAAAGTAAAACATGTAGTCTGACCGGCATGTCAGCTGAATCATAGCCCTAACCCCCGTGGGCCACAACCTGCGAAAACAGGTGAAATATCTCAGACTAGAAAGTAGGTAACCAAACGTGAGTTTGAGCCCCACCGATCCCCGTGAAAAATTGAGCAGATTAAAATTAGAGCGCACTACAGTTACAGGTAAAACGAGCGATTTCAAACTCATCCCATCAGGTTCAAATTTGGTACGAGCGTGCGAAAGGAAGCCAAATGAGACGAGAGTTTGAACTGTCATCGATTTGAGCAGATTCAAACTCTTCGCAAGAGCATGAGAGACGCCCAGAGCGCACGACTGTCAGAAAGAGCGCTCAAACAAGAACAAACAAGAACGACATTCGAACTTTTCTATCCATTGTAACGTTAATTTGAGCAGATTCAGACCCTTGGAGAGTGCAAAAGATGCGCTCAGGGTGCACAAGAGTTTAAAGCCTAACTAGTGAGTTTAAACTCCTGTTCACTCTTAATCTCGCTTGGCAAGGGCTTAAGGGTTTGAGCGCTCGGTAAAACTTCCCTTCGTCTGGCCCTAACTTCATGTACGAACTATTTATATCGATGCTTGAATTTTATGAAGATGCTTTTAATGATTTTCCCCCCTGCAGTCTCCATTGCAAAGCTGCAAAAGTTCCATTTTCACTACGAGAATACGAGCATGGTTTGGTCACCACCATAGGAAGAATATACACATCTTAGGTTGCTAATAAATAAACTGTCTTATACGTTATAACTTCCAAGAAAAAAAAACACTAAAATAAGTTACCATCAACTTACGTAAATGATATGGTACAAAGGCCCTATTCAATGAACTATCAACAGAAATGATGTCATTGCGATAAAAATCATTTTCTGGAATTTAATTTAATCAATTAATAACATTTCCCTAGGTTTGCTAGGTATTTACTCATTACATATTAAAAATGGAACATCTTTCGTTTGAAATGAAACCCAGCTTGGCCAAATGAAGTCTGCTCGAAAAGAAAACGTAGAAAATATCCTTAGCAAGTAAACTACCAGAGTTTACTTATGAATATCGCTGCTGAAAAAAAAAACTACAACGGGACACCCCTTCAACAAGGACACTAGCTGAAAGCGACAGAGCGAGAGAGGGGCCCGTAAATTAAACAGGTTGAAATTGCATGAATTTTGGTCTCCCTAAAACCAGGTGCAGTGTCCTCTGTCGGTAAAGTCAACATTTCCCAATATTAAAAGGTGTCCGTATTGTGGAGTTGACGGCAAGGAGCAATTCACCTTAATACCTTCGTACAATATAGCAGCTCATATGGTTTCTGGTTTGGCAAAGTTCATTTAGCGACAATAAAACGAATGCAAATTAAGAATTCATTGAGTTACTTCCTGTTTAAACTTTTGTTTAACGTAACCGTGGAACGGCAAAGGGTCAATAACGGCTGTGTAATTAACCTTTTTACAACGCTAACAATTACAACGATATATAAACCTAGAATTGTTTCTATTTACATTATGAATACAAAAATATTATCAAGAAAGGATGGACAACCAGAAGACATTCAGTTATACCTTTCATCTCCCGAGTTAAAGTGACAGTACCCTGCCAAAATATTGAAATTTCTCTTAAATCGGATAGAAAGTTTCCAAAAAGCAAAACAGAACCTGTAGTTTGGGAATTAGAGCGGTTTTCAATTAAGTGTCGAAAGTAATTCGCGATTTCCTTTGGTTTTGCTTAACTTCGCTCTGTGGTTGGCTAAAAAAATCTCGCGCCACTTTCTCGACCAATCAAAAGTAAAACTCAAACCACGCGTTTTCCCGCGCTTGGCGCCCGTTACAAGTATTTGCTTCAAGTTCTGATTGGTTCATGGGCTAATTTGTGTTTGTTGTGATTGGCTGTGGTAATTACTTTGGTTTTGGTTTTACGACAGTTATTTGAAAAGCGCCCTAAGTGCAGGATAACAAGGATTGTTCAAGTGAACTGCAGTTTGTTAAACACTGATTCCTTGAACGGACTTCCAGAATCAAAATTGCGATTCTGATAGATCTTTGAATTCTTAAGCCCCTATTTTGTCTCTCAAGTTTAGATTTCCTCGCTTTCATCACTTTTGGCGATTTTTTTCCTCTCGCTTCATGATAGCAAAGCAAACTTCGGGCAAATTCCTGGTCAATGCAATATATCGACCAGACACTGTCCTTTTAAACTTGAGCAATGTAATGTAGTTTTAATCTTGTTTCTGAGCTTGCGGCTGAACTCCGCAAGTCTGATGATTAAACTGAAAGCTCTTGACTACCACTACAAACCCAGTGGCGTTTCTTTTTTGATATTTTGTAAAATGGAATTCATATTAAACTTTTGAATTTGGGGATGGTCGGTTTAAATGTTAGTGTGCTGAATTTGATCCCCTTCCGGGCTTCTGTTCTTCATTACCAACTACATTTTTTCGGTAGCAAAGAGAATGGTTTGTTCCATAAATACATTATTCTATAAATACCACCGACACCCGGGACTCATGACATCTAGAAATACATCTAATAGACCACCAAAGCGCCACAGTAGACTCCTCACGTGTTTTCTTTAGAACTCAAAATTAGATATAAGGCAGACCCTACCCTCCCTTCAGAATTGAGGAGGAAGAAACGTGCGCACATTTTACTCGCACGGGAGTTTCGTTTGCACGAACGTAAACCATACTTGACGATACATGAGGGATAAAGGTGGCGGGGATACCCAGGGAAATTTTTGTTACGACCAGAGCTCCAGTCCTAAATCAAACTATATTTTTAAATGCCCGAAGCCTACTTCAGACCTAGTCCACAAAAATTTTCCCATTTGCAGGCCAAACGGCGAAAATTAATACCCTATTCAGACCGAAAGGCTCAAAAACCGAAACCTGTGGAACGGCACACAGTCTCCATTGCCTTCCTAGCCTGAACAATGACGACGCGATTCAGCCATTTAATATCTAGCACAACAAAAATGTGCACTATAAAACGTCCCCAAGTAATTTACAAAGATATGACCCGTTTCTATGGAATAATTATGTCTCTACAAAATATATTACGATCAAGGATCTTTACATCTTCTTTAAAAAAGGAAAAAGTATTAAATACTAGTAATAATGATTGTTGAATCGAGTCCTTGATGCTTGTATTTTGTTAAATGCTACCTAATGGACGGTACTAACTTGGGTCGTCTCTGAGTATGTTGACTTGAAGGCCCTGGACCTGAAATCACAACAAGAAAGACACGAATAAGTAACAAGTATTGAAAGACCTCTGCTAAGACTAGCAAAAAATACGCAAGCCGTTTTGCAAAAAACACACAAAGTCCCCAAAATGTTTGCCCAGTTACAAGCCAAACGGCAAAAATTACACCAAAAGGCTGAAACCTTTGGAAGGGCACACAGCTATACAGCTCAGCATTCACTTAAGCACCGATCAATGGACATGCACCTCTGCAAAAGTCATCTAATGCATAATATGCACCTTATGCAAAAAGATAAACATTGGCGAAACAGGACGAGACTAGGCAAACAACCTAGTCCCCAGGGCCTTCTCCTCGTTCAAAATGGTGGCGGATGAGAGAAACTTCTGGCCAAGGCTGCCAAAGTGGCTCCAATAATTCGGCAAAACTTAAAACTTTTTAAATTATGCTAATTGTTAAAGTATTTTAAATTAGTTTTATATTGTAATATCTATTTTTATCTCTTTTCTTAGTTTTTAATTTTTTATTTTTATTATAATTTGTAGGGCCCCACTGAAAACCGCCAAGGCGAGTGGGCTCCCTGGTTAAATATTATTATTATTATTATTATTATTATTATTATTATATTAAAGTTTCGTCCCGTAAACACGATGAAAGATCTTCGTTTCGTTTGAACAACGGTTTCCGATTGCAGAAACCAAACAAGGTCACCAGACGCTGGAAACAACCTCCGAAAAAGCCATTTTATCATGTGTCACGTGACAAAATACTCCACGATTCTTGGAGTATTTCAGCAGTCTTGGCCAGGGGCTTCTCCGATCCACTGTTTTGAACGAGAAGGCGCTGGGGACGAGGCTGACTAGGTGACCACTTCATCCAAACCAGTCGCCAGACACCTCAATCCCCCTGATCATTCTAGCCAACACATGACGGTCCACGGTCTTTCCCTACATCAGGGCAACACGGAAAGCCGCAGAATTTTACAGCAAAATTTCACCTTTCAAATCGGCATTCCTAATCCCCACGGTATCAAAGAACGCTTTCCATTCAACTAATTTATTCCTGTTTTTTCAACAATCTATAGTTCCTTGATTCGCTCTGACGAAGGGCTAACGCTAGAAACGTCAGCTTTCAGTCCCTGCGGTGGCAGTTGAAAACTCCAAATTTGTATTTACACACGGTTAGCTTTAATGCTATGTAGAAGTTTATGGGCCGGGGTCGTTAAAATTAAATTACTTTCAACGCTTACGGTTTCTAATTATTTCATCACATATCTGATTGGCCTCACAGCACAATTTACGCATTTCTGGTTGACACTGTAAAGCGCGTAATACAAGTGTAGAAGCACAGCTCCGAAAGTTTCAAGATTACAGAGGAACAACTTACTCGTGAAACCTTCGTATTCTTCGTCGCTAACAGGCGAGATTCCTCGCCCATCATATTGGTGATTGTTTGATGACGTATTAGCCTCGCTTGCAGGGTGGTTGCTGATTGGCATGCTTACGCCCATGATTCCGGTCAGGGGACTGTGCGTATGTCTGGTATGTCCCCGTGAGTACACCCCTCCTTGGTTTAAATGACTTGAAGGGGTTGACATACGTCGAAAAGGTCCATCACTCTGTAGAAAGAAACATTGAGATATAGGAAACTGGGAAATGGGAAATGGGAAATATAGGAAATGAGATATGGGACGTGTCAAGTTGAAGGCGTCTTCGAACGAAGTGCGAGAGATTGCAAACTTGTGTTGGCAATCTCAAGTCGGCGTGTGTGATCGTGACAAAAAAAAGTTCGCCAACATGTTGACAAACTCTTGGCGACAAGTGGAACTTGTCTCTATTCTCGCGGTGTGTTAAGGTGTGTCGTGTGAAAGCACGCGTTTCTCAACTTACGGAAGTTTGCAAACTTTAGTTTGTCGTGTGAGCGCGTTTGTCGTGTGACACTGACGAGTGAGAACGAGCGAGAACTCACTTTAGTGAGAACTGAGTGACGAGTGAGAACTGACGAGTGAGAACTGACTTTCGTGAGAACGCTCGGTATGAAAAGAGACAAACGTGCAAAAGACTTCACAATTCGAGAACATGTTTGAAATGTCAATTTGCAGAGAAGTCTCCGTTATTCCTCTTACCTTAAATGTAGCTGCAGAAGTATTGGGTCTTGAAGCGTCTGCTAATTGTTTCGTTCTGAGCGACTGCCTGAAAGAAAAATAAACGAACAAACAAATACATACCAAAAAACAACAGAAAACAATGCATTATCGCGCAAATAAATACCCAAAATAAAACGCCTTTTGATCTCTGTTAACTTAGATTTTAACTTGTAAATAAGTTTACCGTAAATTCTTTCAATTTGTATTATTATCTTTCTATTTTAAAAGTAGGCCACTGTATTTACACTAATGAAACGAATTTACACTAACGAATTTATTACACGAATGAAACTTGTGCCACCATCTTTTTATTAAAGCCTTGTTATTGTTCCAGATGTGGTTCTTGTTGCTCTTTGTTGTTGTAGTTGTTGTTGTAGTTGTTGTTGTTGTTGTTGTTGTTATTTCAGTTTATCGGTACACGCTTAATTGCCGTTTGGATGGTTATTTCCGCGTACATACGCCTGCTTCTTTTTGTTGTTCAAATGTCATCATGGTTGTACGAAGCTATCTAGGTGCATACAGTCATTAACACAAAATGCTTACCTAGACACTGCACTTGACGCGCGGTCGAATGAAACTTGTTTCTGTGAACAGAAGGAAAATTGATCACTACATGTACAAAAGAAAATTGATAATCGCACTAAACGAATAATAATCCCAATTATACCAGGGCCGGAGGCCTGCCAGTATAATTGAAATTATATAAACAAACGAAGTGAGAAATATATGAGAAAACATCAGGTAGAATCCCACTTACTGTGCTACGAACCACTCTTTAACACATCTAGAATAAAAGAAAAACATAACTGTACCCCCCTGGGTAAGAAAATGTCACACATGACGTAATACCATAACTCCCTGCGATCGTATAATAGACCGCTGGCCTCTGAGCCCTCCATTCTTTTAACGCTGTGGACGGTTAACACTATTGTTCTTGTATTGGCACCATAGACATGGTACCTGAAAGTGTAAAAATGAGGTGTCACCGTCGACAGGGAAGGGTGGGAGGGTCCTCATATATTTCTCACTTCGTTTGTTTATATAATTTCAATTATACTGGCAGGCCTCCGGCCCTGGTATAATTGGGATTATATTACACAAACTCCGTTCGAAATATATGAGAAAACATCAGGTAGAGTTCAACGCAGAAGGATGGTGCCAATAATAGACAGACAGAATCAAATAACTTGAAAGACTTTAATGTCATAACAAAAAATACTGCAAAGTTGACAAAGTCAATAAGGGGAAGGTGAGGTAATTCACCATAACATCATCAGATTGCTTAACTGAAATCTCAAAGTCATGAGCTGTTTGTAAGCTCAATGTATGGTTAGTATAAAGTTACAAAAAGTTTCAATGAAGAACAGCATATGCAAAAGTTGAGCTGTGAACAGGTTTGTAATAAAACTTCTGAAATGTAGATGGAGAAGACCAGTCAGCCATCTTCAAAATCTCAGAAAATGGGACGTTGGAATTGGCAGCTGCAGTGGTTGAAGCTCCACGCACAGAATGTGCCTTAAAGATATCACTATTGACTCCAGAAGCCTTCAGAAGAGAACGTAGCCACCTTGCCAAGGATGGAGCCGAAATTGGTTTGTGAGGCTTCACATACGATATAAATAATGGATCTGGTTTAGACGAGGGGATAGCTGGACGAACTGAACGTGTAGCCTTTAAGTAGCAACGTAATGTCTCTACTGGGCATAACTTGGAGTTTGAAGGGAAACGCGCGAAGAAAGCCTTCGGTAGTTGATCAGCTGTGCCCCTTTTACGAGGAGACGAGAGAATAAACTCAACACCATCAGGAAGGATGCGGCAGTGGCGTAGATCCAGCTTTGTAAGTGCTGAAACTCTTTCGGGACAAGTTAAGGAAAATAACATTGCAAGTTTCCATGACAACTGCTGGAGAGACAGTGACCTGTTACTGCCAAGAGACGCAAGATATGTAGTCACCAAACTCACTTCCCATGTGTGAGAGTATCTAGGTTTAGGGGGGCGATTGTTGAACATCCCCTTAAGAAGCTGGATGACTAACGGGTTTTGACCCACAGGGAGGCCATTCAGTTTGGTGTGAGAGGTGGAGATCGCTGAGCGTGCTACATTAACTGAGCGATAAGCTGCACCACTGTTGAAGTACTCGGTTAAGTATAGTAGAATGTCGGTTAATGGCGCTGAAAGAGGATCAGTCTTTCTCTTAACACACCAGCCACTCCAGCGTCTCCAAGCTGATCGATAGGTTTTCCTTGTAGATGGGCGGGATGCTGAGAGGAGAATCTCCGTAACGTTGTCTGGAATTCCCATTGTCTGGTACTGTCCCCGGAGACATGAAACACGGCTAAGTGTAGTCTGGGGAACATTGGATGAATCCTCTGAGGGTCGGCTGGGTCCCTCAGGAGGTGTCTGTAGCTCGGGAGGAGGACAGGTTGCTCGACCAGGAGGCTCAGTAGTAGTGGCCACCATGGTTGAGCTGGCCAAATGGGTGCCACTAATATGATGTCTGCTTTGTCCTGAGACAGTTTGTTTAGGACGGCTGGAATCAGATTGAAGGGTGGAAAGGCGTAGACCTTGAAGGGTGCCCAGTCCATTGTCAACGCATCCGCATGCAGTGCCTCTGGATCCGGACGCCAGCTGACGTACTGGGGAAGTTGGGTGGATAGGCGAGAGGCAAACAGGTCGATTTTGCACCCCTTCAGAAATGGGGAAATCGTTTGAGGGTCTATCTTCCACTCGCTGCTGTCGTTGAACACCCTCGACTCTGAGTCGGCAATGGTGTTCAACTTGCCGGGTACGTGCTGAGCTGATATCATGATGTTCCTCTCCAGGCACCATTGCCAGAGTTCCAATGTGAGTGCTAAGAGGCAGGGTGAGTGGGTACCGCCTTTGTTGTTTACATGGGCTACTGCCGTTGTGTTGTCCATTCTCAGGCATACCACCTTGTGGGATTGTTTCTTTAGAAAGGACTTTAGGGCAAGAAAGGCAGCCTTGAGCTCTAATACGTTTATGTGCTGGGTGCGTTCGCTGACTGACCAACGCCCGTTTGTGCGTTGACTTTCGCAGACCGCGCCCCATCCCGTCTTGGATGCATCTGTTGTTATAAACAACGTTGGAGCTGGAGGTCTGATTGGGCTGCCGTTCACAAAGTTGATGTTGGACACCCACCAACGGAGTTCTTCCAAAGAGTTGTGATCCAGAGTAATAAACACATCGAAGTTCTGGTTGTTCACATGTAGAGCTTGGATCATTCTGATCTGCAAGTATCGGAAATGAAGGGGGGCTTGCCAAATTGCTGGGCGACACGACTCTAGAGTGCCTAGTAAACTTGCTATTTGACGAGCAGACATAGTTGGAGTTACGGTTGCCTTCATGCAAAGGGATTTCACCTTTACAACTTTCTCCTGTGGGAGGCTTAGTGTTTCTACAGTGGAGTCGATTACAAAACCCAGGAATGTTATTAGTTGGGTTGGGATTAGACGTGACTTTTCCCGATTGATAGTGAAGCCTAGGCTTTCCAGGAGGGATACAGCCAGAGCTGTGTGACTCTGCGCCTCCTGGTAGGTTGACCCCAAGATTAGGAAGTCGTCCAGATAGAGTATCATACGAACACCCCGTTTGCGAAGGAATGCTGCTACGGGTTTTAAAAGTTTGGTGAAGATCCTTGGTGCAGTATTTAAGCCAAAACAAAGGCCTTGGAAGGCGTAACATTTGTCTCTCCAAAGGAATTGAAGAAACTTTTGTGAGTCCTTGTGGACTGGGACTGACAGATAAGCATCTTTCAGATCCAGAGTGGTCATATAATCTCCCTTTTGAAGTAGAGACTTTAGGCAATGAATGCTTTCCATCTGGAAGTGTGAGTTTTCCACAAACTTGTTCAGGAAACTCAAGTCTATCACAGGTCGAAAAGTTCCACCCTTTTTGGGGACTAGGAACAAACGACTGAAGAAACCCTCTCTTATGGGGGGTGTTTCTGCAATGGCCCCCTTGGTGAGGAGGCTCTCCACCTCTGAATCTATAAGGTGAGCATTTACTTGGTTGGGGTTTGTAACTGGTAGAGAAAACTGAACTGGTTTGCAACGCAACGGAATTTTGTAACCTGAAACAATACTGAGGATGTCTGGGTCGGAGGTTATTTTCCTCCAGTTGTCTATGAATGAGTCGATTCTTTTGCCTCTTGTTTGGGGACACGAAAGGAACGTCCGTTTTTTGGACGGTTGTTGTACTTAGAGTAGGAGCCAGCAAAGGGCTTGTCCTTGTTAGGAGGACGCGAAGGCCCTGAGCGCGGGCGCTTAGCAGGCCGGGAGGCTGCACCCAAGTTCTTTGCGAGGCCCCTCGAAAGGTCTGCTTGCTTTGATGCAATACTTGGAAAGTCATCCCCAAAGAGCTTTCGCTTAGCATTGGGGAGAGGCTGGTCAGTCAGGCCAATCTTTTCTTTATTTATGGCCACGAGGATTTTCTTCCTCCGTAAGGCTGAAAACTGGAAATTTGCAGAGCCTAGCAAACATAGTGACTGCTCAAGAATTAATTTGATGTCCTCTTTGGATATCTCTTGGTCCGAACATAAAGCATCGTGTAAGCAACAAAGGGGACCTGTTGTGTTTAGCATGGACCTCTGCACAGAGGCCAGTTCTTTGTCACGCTCTTGTGTATACTTTCGAGACTTTAATGGGGAGATCTGATTCAAAACAGAGTTGTCCAAGGTCGGTGAGAACAGGCAGTCGACAGATGGGATTGAATAGCTATCAAGTATGTCACTCACTTGATCATAAGTTAACTTCCGACGGAAGTGTTTTTCCAAAAAGGCGGTAAAATTCGCCTTTGGTTCCCATGAGGACTGCTGAGAATCTGGATCATAAAGATCACCGCCATTTGAAGACACGTTTGGCGCGTTTGGCCGCCCTTCGGCTTCATTTGGGGGTTTATTAACCCCGCTTTGAGGTTCAGAAACCTCGGTTGGTGGCTCATTTGCCCGAGTTGGTGGCTCATTAGCCCGTGCTGGTGGCTTTAAAGCCGTAACCAAGCCCTCACTATCGGATAAAGCAAGGTCTTCGAGTGAACCGTCACAGAGAGTGTGTCAGTTTCCACGCTAGGATCTGGAGGGAAGACTGTGAGGTTTTGATGCCAATGCTTTTCCATGGACGACACGCGTTTGTGTGTTTTAGGTCTTGTTGGACCTCTTGTGAAGTTTTCAGGATAGCCGATAAGGAATCCTGTTCCTCATTTGAGGTTCTCGGACGTTTATGAGCGCTTGGAGGAGGAGACTTCTCCGGGTCGCTTCGGCGGCCATGCTTTGATCTCGAGCGAGATCTCGAGCGTGAACGATGACGTTTCTTGCTCATTGCGAAGGAACAACGCGGAAAAAATTCCTGAAAGAGAAGTAACTACTTACCCAACAAACGAAACGACTCTAAAAGAGCCGAGGTTAGCCGTAAGACGGCCAAAAACGATTAAAAAGTGTGGTAAAAGAAACCACTTACCTGTTGTGGTCCGTAGCACGAGGGAAAAGATGGAGGGCTCAGAGGCCAGCGGTCTATTATACGATCGCAGGGAGTTATGGTATTACGTCATGTGTGACATTTTCTTACCCAGGGGGGTACAGTTATGTTTTTCTTTTATTCTAGATGTGTTAAAGAGTGGTTCGTAGCACAGTAAGTGGGATTCTACCTGATGTTTTCTCATATATTTCGAACGGAGTTTGTGTAATATAATTTGTCTTTTCTTACCGCACTATTCCTTCCTCCATTTTGCGGAACTATTGTTTCCCTGTTAGGAGACCTGTCCAGTGGTGGAAGAATAAAGTTTCTGCCCCTGGAAAAACACAGCAAGAATGAACACTCTAAAATCTAAAATATCCGTTTCAGACCCCATGCCCCCAGGGCTGACTCGATCCGTCTCTGTGGGACTGTTACGATCACAATCTGGGACAAAATGGACCCATCAAACACTGTCAGTACAGTACAACCCTGGAACTCAATTTCGCGCTATTTTGGTTCTAATTGGGAGGGCCACATTTTTTGGGCCCCACCAAACACTGTTAGTACAGCATAACCCTGGAACTCAATTTCGAGCTATTTTGGTTCTAATAGCCCTATTCTGATGTATTAACATTCATCATAAAACAACAGACATCACTACAAGGCTTACTGTTAGGGGACTAATATAAGGATTTATATAGGTTTATTCCCCTAAGCCTCGAAATGATGCCTATTGTTAAGACTGAATTTTAATATATAGAAATTCGGCTATTAGGACATTAGGTCTTTTGAATTTACATTATGCAATGTAACAGCAACTTTAATAAACGAGGTCGGGGGAGGGGAGCAACAGAGGCAATTATTTACAGTTTAAACCCTCCCAAAAAAAAACATGAACAAAAATATATTTCAGTTGTCGCTGGTGTTACTGGACGTTACAACTAAAGCGTCCCGTGTGTTGGTAAAAAGAAAGATGTAAATGTGTAGCCAGTCATGTAATAGGACGTTATAAGGTTAAGGTAAGATTAGTGCTGTTTGACGCTCGCTCTACTTACGTGTGAGGGGCTGGTGAGTTGGAAATTGCTTGTGGTGGTGACGGAAGTCTTTCTTTCTCAGGAAATCTAGCGTTTGAAAGAAGATAAACACAGTTCAGACAACATCCAAATCAACCAATGAATACCCACGTATAGAAATTATAGCTCAACAGTTATTATCACATCTGCCGTTACAGTTTAACAATAATAACAGTTTCCATTTGGCTTCCAACTCAGGCATCCCTAGGGCTTGTCACGCAATCCAAGGAGCGCGTGACGAGCCCGAAGAATGTCTGCGTTGGAGGCTGCTAACGTTAACTACACAAGTATGCCGTAGAACATGAAATTTTTCCGGACGTATTATTCAGTGAATTGGAGAACTTTCGTATTTTGCAGGAACAAATTTTTCGATTAGGGATGACTGTCTTTGTCTGCTGGAAACTAAGTTTTGCGATTCCCTATTCAAAATGCGGAAACATATATTGTTTTGTCAATTTTCACTGCTTGTCGTTTTGCGGTGATGCCATAACGACACTCAAAGAGACTTTTCAGTGGAAGGGATACGGTACCCTCTGCTCGAAGAATACTATGAAACTCGTAAAATATTTGTGCTTATTATCTGTTAAACCATCGCATACGGTATAGGAATAACGCAACAGCAGAACTCTATAAACGTTTCAAATCCGATACTGTGAACTTACAATTTCTTTCCTTGAACGATACCTCCCATAACATCATCCTATCAGAAGAAAAGCAAAAGTATTAACCGTTTTAACTCTTGTTTCCCGAAAACAGCAACAAAGCAAAGAATTTTTCAATAGCTTATCATCCACAGACTAAAAAGAAGAGTAGCTGCGAAGCAGAGCCTGCACAGTGGGTGAAGGCGCTTTCATTTGAATAGTCAGTCTTCAATTCAATTCAAACCTTGAATCTCGCTGTGTGGACAGTCAATCACCTTATCCAACCTGGTTTAATATAATTCTTAACAGCAGCACAGGAAAGCACCGCTCAGCTGCTTTCACTTTAATAGCCACGCCTTGGGATTTCATGCATCCACTCAAAAACTTAGTTACTTGGGCCGAAGATATGGAACAAATCGCCCGCATCCATAACAAATCTGACCTCTATTGATTCCAGTAAGAGACAAATTCTGAGTATTGAGCACTGCGCATCGTGCACCACCCGACTTTTTATCTATATTTTAATCCATGCTATTTTTTCTTATCCATAATGTAATTATAATTATCAATTTTCCCTTTAACGACAATCTAAAATGACAGCTCTTTAAAAATCCCAATATATAAAGCAAACAAAGACTCTCTCAACAACTACAGCGTACTTTTTATCTACCTGTGCATTACACTCACCTGTACGTTGGGGGTCCTTGGTTTACCACTTAGAAGACTTGGAAGGTTTCTGAAAATGTACAAGAAGCAATTCAACTAGTTAGTTTAGGAAACTATACTTTTACGCAGTAATAAGTGACAATGTTTCGGGCTTTTCTCGTCACACATTTGCTCAAATCTACAAACTCAAAGGGTGACGGTTCTCTCGTTGCATACCTTTTCCTGGGCGGCATCGTCTTATGCATAAACGGATCTGAGTTATGACCAGCAATCCGTGTTGTAGACCGTGACGCCACTGTACTGCAGGATCCTGGGCGAGCCTGAAAGATCAAAACAGAAACAACTGTAAGGGCCAAGTCACCTGCCTTCAGGTTCTCTTTGGGAAGGATAAAACCTTTGTCAGGTTTACATGTTAGGGGCTAGGGAGGAAACTGGGAGATAAATTAAAGAGAAAAGGGAGAAGGAACGAATTACAAGAAGACATAAAACAGCAACACAGCCAATTTCACTGCCGTGTGCAGGACCCAGGTTTTTGAAACGTGATTCAATCGCTATGTTTCACCCATCATGATTCGTCTATAACCACAAAATAGTGAAGGAAATTAGCAGATATTCTGCATCTTTGTGATATTTTATATTTTACGAAGTGATCATTTCCTCTGTAAACTCGTTAATGTAGCTAAATTTTATTTAGGCGAACTTAAACTCGAGTCAATGCGGTCAGCAGCTTCGCCCCCCATTTGGGATGTGTGAGTTGCGGGGTGGCCCCGGGCCCTGTGCAAGGAGTTCTGAAGAGAGTTGCGTTACACGTGCTTGGCATTAGAACTGATTGTGGCGGATCACTCTAAACGTTAGACTGCGAGTAGTCTCTAATTTTGGCGATGGCGATTGTGAGGCGGGCGAAATACACACACGCGCGCGCGCGAAATTTCGAGAAGACGCGACGCGAGGGGAGCGCCAAAAATTTACAAAGGCGAAAGATTCGCTAACGAGTCTATACTAGACATAAAAACGCATTTCAAAGCAACTGAAACATTTCAGTACACACATTTCTCGAGTTGCCACCCACCAGGGGTCAAAAAGGGCTTCATTAAAGGCGAAGCACTTAGGCTTCTCCGGACAAACTCCTCAGAAACTACGTTCAAAACTGCAGTTTCAAACTTTAAAACACATCTCAAGGAAAGAGGGTTCCCCGAAACTTTGATTTCAACAACCCTCGCGGAGATTAGATTTGAGGACAGAAAACTTGCCCTTCAACAAAGGCGTAAACAGAACTTGCGAATCTTGCCTTTCGTCACACAATATCGTCCAACAGTGCCTAATTTAAAGCAAATACTTATGCAAAAATGGCATTTAATTCAGCAACAACCTTTGCTTAACAAGATATTTAAAGATCCCCCTATGGTCGCATACAAAAGGGGCAGATCCCTAAAAGACATACTCGTTCGAGCCAAACTGTGAACTGGTTATTACACGTGGATAGGAGTTGTGTAGGCCTGTCACCCTATTGTTATCTCAATTAGGAGCTTGTTTAGCTGGTGAATCGTTGCGGATTCTTGCTAAGCTCATTTATTGGCGATGAGTTTAAATGCACAAATTTCCACGTTTATTTTGTGACCATGGCAGGTAAACCATAGCCTGCAAATCATGACTCACCCATCATATTGGTCACGTGATCACAAAACATCAAATGGAAATTTGAATTTCGCATGAAAGGAGTTTATGGAGGAAATAATTACTTGCTGGGATGTTAAAAGACCTCTTTAAAATCACAAAGAACTGGAAGATGTAGCACTTTCTGACTATGGGTGACTTGTGAAGGGCAAATCATAGCCGGGAAAATCGTGTACGAAACACCTGGCTTTGATAATGATAATGATAATAATGATAATAATCTTTAATAAGGATGCCAATTTCACTATATAACACCAAGACTCTGCACACTGCAGTGTAAAGGACTGTGATTTTTGAGGCAATTGAAAGTACACTGTAGAAGAACAATATTGTGCAACAATGTACCAACAGAGAAGAAGATTTGGAAAAAGAGGTAAAGGGTGAAGCAGGAGGGGGACTGGTACCAATAGTAAGGGGTATGGGAAGCAGGACATTCACACCCAGGAGTGCACAAGGGACCGGTATTTTACTCGATCTGGCAAGAACGTCATGCTAGCCCACATATAAGGCACTAATAACATTACAATCCTATATGAATATATACACCAACTGATTAATGCACCTACCTCCACTAACACACACTTTCCTTCACTTGTACTCACTTTCCTTCATTTGTACTCCCTTTCCTTCATTTGTACTCACTTCCCTTCACTTGTACTCACTTACCTTCACATTAGTGCCTTATATGTGGGCGAGCATGACGTTCTTGCCCTATATGTGGGCTACCATGACGTTCTGGCCCTGCCTTCGAATCTACGCTCATCACTCAAACGTAAACTTAACATATTAGTTGTACTCGCCAAAAAATATGTTTATTCTTGTGAAATAACCAAAAAGATACCCAGCCAATCAGAATTCCAAGAAAAACTAAATTTGCAATGGAAAATAGAGAAATGTGAAAATATTACAATGATTTTCTTTTCCTATAGCTCATGTCACCCCTATAGTTCATCATTTTATTTTCTCTTTTTGTGTAGATAGCTTGTGTTCTTCTTTCTTGTTATATTTACACCTAATTGCAATATTGTTGTCATATAAAAATGAAAAAAAGAGAAAAGGAAAAAGACAAAAAGGAATAAAATAGGCGCGCTAACTACATTCAAAGATTTGCTCTGAAAAGCTGCTAAAGCTCAAAAAGTCCATATTAGGGAGGCCAATTTACCTTTTATCAACTCCACTGATACAAAATTGATGTATTATACTGTAGTGCATAAGTGCTTTGCGAATTATTAAAATCTGACAATGTAATTTGCATGGCTAATTAATTCCTATTTGGCTTTTTTCTTTGTTCGTTTTTTCCTTTTTGTATGACAACGTTGTTGCA
The DNA here is from genome assembly GCA_964030785.1 of Siderastrea siderea. Classification (NCBI taxonomy): domain Eukaryota; kingdom Metazoa; phylum Cnidaria; class Anthozoa; order Scleractinia; family Rhizangiidae; genus Siderastrea; species Siderastrea siderea. Next base: position 16,514,795 of record OZ034968.1, on the reverse strand, counting down.
ATTAGGTGTATCTATATTTACACTTTAACAGCTGTTGTTATTTTGCATTTCTTTGTTTAATTATTGTATTATGTATTATCTGTAATAAGTATAAGAGTATCGTAGTATTAAGTATTGTCAAGTACTGCAAAGTTTTGTAAGTTTTGTAAAGTTTTGTTAAGTATTGTAAAATTCTGTTAAGTGTGTCAATATTATTTAGGTATTATCAAAAAAAAATATTAAGGTTTAAAATCAACAAAAAACAATCTTGAGTGTATTTCTCTCCGCAAAACACAACTGTATAACAGTAACAGAATCCCATGACCACTCAGTCTGTTTTGACCATGTTATAAGGTCACTAAAATAGTACTAACTTGTAAAATAGCCAAATAATGCAAAATATCTTTGGCTGCATGTGACTGGTTGAAATGCATTACATGGCACAATTATGCCTCAATGCACTGCTTATAGCCAAATTATTCAAAGGATAATAAACACAATAACCTTTGCTTGGCTTTAAAAATATGAACGGAAAATAGCTAGAAATTATCTGTTCCTCAAAGTTTACAGTTTAAGAAGCTGAAAAACAAACCTGAGTAAAAGGTGAGCCTTCTCTGCTTTCAAGAACACTGTTAAAACAAAATTGATTTCCCATTAGGATATATGTAATGGGCTTTGTCGAGGGGTTCATGTTAAAACTATAATGACTCTCTCTCTCAAACACAAAATGATCCAAGAAATCAAGTCAACTCTCAAGATGAGCAAAACACAACACATTTTTAGTGATTTTCTAAGCAGAACTTTAAACACTGGTCGCACTTTTTTAGGTTGCAATCCATTCCATCCTTGACATCCAGAACCAAAGGCACATTAGACTTGCCCACAAGTCGAGCTCAGAGTTTTTATATATATTTTTGGGGGGAGGGGGGTGGGGGTGGGGGGAAGCACAAAAAAAACCCAAAAAACTAACGCGGAGCGCGAGCGAGGGGAAGTCTGAAGGCACATGTCAATACTATTGGAGCAACAGTATGGTACTTTAAAACAACTGGACCATTATTTTTATGTTTTATTTATGACAATATTATGGTAGCTGGATTTTCAAAATGATAAGTAAAAACAACTTGAACAATCCCTTAAATGAGTGGGGAAAACTGACCTTTTCTTAGAGTTGCAACTCCAAGAGCCATAAAATTACACATTCTTATAACACGCACACTAACACCTAACACAACAACAATTTCAGCAACAGCAAGAAACACTCAGAAGAACTGCACATAGATGACAATTTGTACAGCTACAGAACATTTAGGTTGTGTAAAATCACTGTACTGAAATGTAATATTGTACTTACATATAATGAGCTGAAGGAGCCCTTTGGTTCAAATGCAACGACTGGATCTTCATCGCACTACTTAGACTACTTGGATCCAGTGGTGGATTAAAACTTGAAAAAGGCTTAACTCTCGCCTAAACAAAAGAAACAGGATCCATATAGGTCACAAGTGTGAAGACATGCATACAATGTATCCAGCCCTTTTGAGAAAAACTGTCATCATCATGGCATGCACGACATTACTCAACGGAATAACCTGCAAGAAGGCACTCTTTAATTCGGTACTTGTGCATGCCTCAGCACTAAGTACATCAAACTATCAACTAATTGCAATAATGAAACCCCTATAGCATTGCGTCGATAGTGCAAACAAAGCATTGATTACAATTGCCAATAGTTTAATGAACAATCAATAATTTCGATAGTTTCTACACTTATTATTTCAACTTAAGTGGATAATAAAGACACCCTTTTTACGTCCTCTTTGTCCTTTGATTTGCAAAGTCACAGTAATAGGAAAAATTCCAGCTAGATCTTGTGCCACCCCCTCTTGTGAATTAATACGAGAGGGTGATAACCTCAATTGCTGAGTTTAAACTTTCCTGCCAAGCAATCTCAAAAGAAAGGAAGGGCTGTCCTATGAAAGCATTTTGGCTTCACTAAACTTTAGTGAATATCTTACCTGGGATGAAAACTGACTTCTAGAAATAATGCTTTGGGAAAATGGTCTGAGAGGGCTCTCAATGACTCTGTCATTAGATCCCACTACATCTGCAAGGAACTGGGGCTTATCTGCAATGTAAATATTTTAAGACTATTAATGCAAATTAGCTCCACCCCACACATTCTCCAAGATCAGAAAAATTATTTACCACAGACAACATGTAGTTCAACTGAGACATGCTCAATGAGAAGTACAGGTACATGTACGTAATTTTAAGGTGACAATTAAAATATTCTGACTTGTGTATGGTATACCTCTCAACACTTTTTGTGAGTAAAGACTTAATAAATCTCTTAGCCATAACACCACCTAAAACAGACAAATAATAGACCACGTGTAAGTGTTTAAAATAAGTCAGAGTTCAATAAAAAATCTTCTTTAAATTCACTTCCAAATTTTTCACAGTTCACAGATGAGAAGTACTATGATTACCATAATTTTTACATAGTTAAATGTATAATATACATCCTAGATTTCATCTATGGCCTTTGAAGTTAAACCTATATTGTACATCTTAGCAGACAGCACCACACAAGGATACCTCTAAATATCTTGCATTACATGTTGTATTTTTATGGTGCAATCTCAAATTTATTCTTCACTGACAGAAACTGAGGGACTATTTTGCAGCAAAAAAGGTGGAGAAAAGTTACTTGTTATTTTGAATGGTTTTGGTGGTAGACATGACCAGTTAAAAAGTCCTTGAAGACAAAATCTGAGTAATTCTGGTGCATGGGCATCAGGTCTGGGTACATTTTAAAATTTGCCAAGCATAAAAGTCAGAAATACAGTTGTTCAATATCTCACATGCTATCCATCACACTTCAAGATTTCACCTGCAGACTTTATATAAGCTTCAAACACCTTGTACATCTTAGCATAAACCCTTAAGTTAACATAGGAAAATGGTGCTCAGTAGCTTTGAATGCTTAGCACAAACTCAGTAGTTATAAACAACAATGTAATGAACAGTACCATACAAGAAAGTCTGTACATGACAGCTCTCACTTTAAATAGTCACAACCAGAGACTCCAAAGATGTACAACATGTACATGTATGTTCTGGTTCAATTTAGGATTTGGTTCAATTTATGTTTTCCACCGTCTTTCTTTTGTTTCAGATTATGATATTTACGATGATAAGACAAAGGAAAGTAAAAATCAAAGCAAAAACAATTAAACTTGGACCACGTACAACATATGTAGAGCCACATAGCTTTCAATCTTGACTCAAGAATTGACTCTGGCAGTTAAAAAAACCCTTGCAGCACGAAGTCTTTTTAAGAACTCACCTCTCCCCAGGCCTGGTCAAACAACTGACTGAGCACAGCATCCTTGGCACAGGCATTTGGAGTCACAGGGGGATAACCTCGCCTCTGTTGTCGACGATACCTGTTACCTGCACTGGAATTGAACTCCTCTTCCTCTCTGCAAAGCAAAATGCACATTCAGCAATGTTACAAGTGACAAACATCAAAAGAACTCAGCAGATAAAAGCGATTGACATTGCAGACACCCCAAAATATCACGAAAATTATGGTCTTCAGGGAAATGAGAGAGTGCTGGGTCAATCCTTTTCCCACTGATATCCAAGCTCACCAATTACAACCAACCAGCATGACTTAAGAGAAATTTGCAGTTACTAATGTTTGATTTCAATATACATGTATTTTGTAACCATGTGTGCATGTCTCAGGGTTCTCATTAAGAGCCAGCAGGGAGCTGAAAACTGACCAAAGTGTGTACCTCACTTTCTGAGCCATCTTATTTTCAACAAAAATGCACATTAAGCTTTTGTGCAGCATTTGCTAGCTCAGCCAATTACTTATGAAATCTAGCCATCTGCTTTTAGATTAATTACTTAATGAGAACCCTGATGTATTGTGACATGCACACAAAAATCACTTTTCTAAAAATACACGTTTCACAGGTAAGAGTAAAAACGTTGTTTAACTCACACAGCAGGTCGATCATAACCAAAGTACTCTTCCACTTCGCCATCTTCTGCTAGAACTTCCTCCTCAAACTCTGCATAATAACTATTCAGTTCATCTGCAATGCAATACAACAATAACTATAACAAACTAACACAATCTAAAAGCACACAATTATCGTATTATTCTAAAGATGCCTACAGGTGCTACCATAATGAAATCCACAAAGTGTAAGACTAATGGTAGCCAATTAGCCAAAGACTACAGTTGTAGTAAAAACCACTAGCCATTTTGGCTACCAGAAAAAAAAATGGAAATCAGATTAGTTATTTATTCACAAATATTTTTTAAATTTATTCAAAACAAATTCACAAAAATACATAAATTATTAAATAAAAGGATTATTAAGTACTAAATACTCATAAATGAAGATTTGGTTCCACCCACAAATAGCAGTAGCTAATCAAGGTGGGCGGAGCTACAAAGATACAGCAGTCCATCCAATGGTTGAATAACATACACACATACAGTTAGAAATCACACACTGTACTATGTGTTTTGCAAGTAAGCCTGAACAGAAAGAATGGAACAACAATTGAAGGGAAACACTTCATTCATGCTAAATCTGCAACATTTCTTCCATACTTTCCAACTCACTTGCGAGCACCAAGTGAGCATAACCTGTTTTTGCACAAAACAAAATTTTGGCACTGCTTGATGAGAATGTGACTAGTGAAACTATAATTGTAAAATCTGACACATCACTGAAAAGCCACTAGGTTAGCAATTTCAGGCAATTGTCATAAAGCTAATACATCTACATGCACATTTCGTTAAATATGTGGGGGTGGGGGGGCACTCAACAAAGTTTTATATGGGGAGGCTCCACCCCGAGGTCCAACCCCTTACCCTTTTGTATACCATTTTTGACAGAAAAGGTACCCCTTTCGTATACCCTCCACTGAAAAATGGTACCCCTTTCACACACCTACTTAAAAATGCTGCATCCCTTTTCTAAATCCTTGGAAGGAAGTTTTCTTGCCGTTTTCATGCAGCGTTTAATAAATTAAAATGATATAGTCATAAGGTGCGTCTACTCGAAATATTTTAATTAAAGGCCCTTTTAAATACCTAAATGGCAGATTTCTCTACCCTTTCAAATTCTTCAGCTTGTGAATCCCCTACCCTTTCATATACCTGAAGTCTGAAAAAGGTACCCCTTTCGGGTAGGGAGTACCCCCCCCCCCCCCCCGGGCATAAAGATGACATACATTGTTACTTATCACAGTGTCCCAATGACATTAGTCAGGGACTGAAGTTACACATTTGTTACATTGTATCTTTCACTTCATATAAAATATCTTAGCTACATTTAACTTAATTTCTTACCATCCAAGTAGGATCCTGGAGGCTCTGCTAGAGGATCAAGACGGAATCCCTCGATGCATAAACTAAACAAAATAGAACATAGAGGAAAGAGACCGTCAAACTTTGCAAATTGTTGAAATGTCATACATGAAGGTAACTTACCCCTGTGAATCAAAAGCTCCAAATTCCTCCACATCTTCCAGTACAGACGTCTGTGGCCGCTGCCTGTACACCGCTGTGTCCCCAGCTGGAGCTGGTATTACCTGAGTGCCATCATCCTTGGAAACAAGCAGTTGATGGCCGCAGATGCTACAAAGAGATTTAAGAATCACATTATTTCTGAAAGCTCAAAAGGTTATTGTTAAATAAAAAATGTACTGTTCACAAAAAGCAAGTTAGAATGTTACATTGAATGTTACATTGTCAAACATTTTTGTATAAATTTTTCAAAACAGGCAGAAAAGAACACCACATCTCAGATTAAACCCTTTCACTCCCAAGAGTGTATAACATTGAAATTCAAGACAAATTCCAAATTTCATTTTGTAAAATACGTAAATATAAATAGTGCCTGCTAAAGAAGTTTCATTTGAATGGCTAAATAGGATTTCATCCACAGACCCAAAAGTTAGAACCACTTTAAATGTCTCCATAACTGACTCTGGGAGTAGAAGGGTTAAAGGCCAAAACTGGAACCCATTACAGACCTGGAAGGTCAAAAAATGATGGCATCAAGTGGCACATATCCATGAAATTATAGCATGTATGGGGTAATACCCCCATACTGGGATACACTGTAAGTAGTACAGCACCAATTGACAGGTTCAATATACATGTAGGGCTGTAAGCTGCTTTCAGTAAATGCTATTTACCGTAAATGTGGAAATTGTTGAAACCATTCTTCACACTCTGACAACAGTTGGGTGCTTCCTGAGAGGTAAGACAAGATAACGGAACCATTAGCACATGTAGCATTGTAGGACTGCTGTACCTTATGCATTAATGGACCTCTAGATTGAAGCATCAAAAAGGGTGCACTGAAAAAGGACCATTCCACCACAAATGCCTAGTTTTGTTGTTCTTGTTTTGACTTTGTTTCAGTTTGTTTAGATTTTAGCTTGCTTTTTCTGTTTTTGTTGTTGTTTTCATATGAGGCAATGGAAACATTCTTATGTTACTCAACAAATGAAACTTTGCCTTAAGATTTGAAAACTAATTAGATTGAAATAGTCTTAATCAAATCATGTTTTGCTCCATCATATGGGTTTTGAAAGTGACATCAGGCCTCATCAGGGTCTTGTTGTGAATACATCTGAGATCAGTGCAAGTTTTACACTCACCACTTTAGGTCATGTTTCTGACCCTTTCCTTCAAATGGTTTCAGCTGGGTAGATAAAAGTTATGGTGGCTGTTTCATAGCGATAAAAGATATTACAAAATTACTTGTTGGGACACCTGGCCATTTAATTTTTTTTAACAGTATCCTACAAAGTACTGAAAATATGACTCTGACAACTGGTCACTTAAAAGATTATTCACAAGTGTCACTGTTTACCATTGAAAGGTTTTCCTTCAAAAAGCATTCCATCAATCTCATCAAACATGCGTTTCACAGTAGCTGAAGCCTGACGATCAAATTCCTACAAAAAAATTAAACCATAGTAATAATCAGGGCATCTGACAGGATACGGTGGTGTGGATCCACATAATTCTTTAACGTCCATATCTTCCGCATTTTCAGAGCAATTTCCGCATAAGACAGAAAAATTTACCTAATATTGGTGATAAAGCAGCTGCTTTTCATCCTCACAAACATAAAAGCCAAAGAGATTGATTATTTTGAAGCAGTTTTCCTCCTAAACCTCGACGAAAACACACCGCTTCGTTCACGAGCAATTTTTAACCTCCAGGCGTTCCATGCGTCTTTTGGCGATCAGCCTGGGTACTAGTTTTGTTCTTACACTGGTTTCTATTGGACGAAAAGCATTGACATTTCAGCGAATAACAGTAATTAATAAGAAACTGCGCTTGACTACTACTTGCACAAGGAAACTTGAACACGTTGTCTTCTTTTGCTTGTTCATTGTCTCAAAGAATCATCTTGCGGTTTAAGCTTATAGTCAGGATAAATGGGTGATTCCAGAAAATATCCATACCCTACCACGGGCGGCATCTTCATCTAGACCCCCCCCTTGACTTAGGAAATTCCAAAATGCTCAACCCCCCCTTGCCCTCGGAATTCCAAACCGTTCTACCCCCCATGCCTTCGGAATTCCGTAATCATTCAAACCCCCCTTAGGAATTGCCGCTTTTTTCTTCCAACTGATTTGAAAAGCCCTCTCTATATTCCAAACACCTTTATTAAACGGAAATTAATCCTTTCGCTCCCTCCGAAAGAAAAAACTTACATCCAGCACAGCAAACAATCAACGTTGTGTGATGACAAACAGCGGCTGACTGAGTGATATTTTACATTGTAACCTTCCACGGCAAAACGTACACTACCGATAATCTGTTAAACATTAGAAAACTCAAACGGCTTTGAAGTCATTCCAACGCTTGGTCCAATGTTTAAACATGTGTCTATAATATTTGGTGTCGAGCGTTGCCGTGAATAATTTGCGTGCCGAATGCGACGTAAAATTTTAACAACAAAGCTAAAATTTTCAGAATTGAAATTGGAAATTCATAATTGCGTTTGCCAGACTCAAACCTGCCGTCAAAAGCGAAACTGTTGAATGCAACCTATTCTAAAAATCGACGGTTATGATGCTAGGAAAAGAATTAGAGTAAAATAGCAAGCTTTTTTCCTGTAATTATTTTTAGTTCACAGTGAACGCAATTTGCATACTGTACTGCGGCCTCAAATAAACTGGGGGACAACAAATCAAACTCTTTCCCCGCAGTTTATCCTTCGATTAAAATTAAAATAGTAAATGAAACTCACATTGAAATTCAAAGTCAGTAACAACTTTGAAAGAATTTGTACAAAATAGTGAATGTAGTCTGATCAAAAGCGCATCAAATTTGCATAACGCATGAAATCTAACCTTTTCAATGAACGTCACATGGTATGTAATGCAACAATTTCACATGTGTCTCAATGATATCTGCTTTAATGTAGGGGCTGAAAACCCTTTGCTGGGATCTACAGTACAGTGAAACCCCGCTTTACGGACACCCGCTTAATACGGACACCCCGGTATTACAGACAATTTCGTTGGTCCCGACGAAAACCTTATACATTTTCTCTTAAATTAACCCGCTTAATACGGACACTTGTTAATACGGACAACGGACACTTTTCCGTGTCCCGAGTGACAAACTGTTATACATTGTCAACCCCACTTTACGGACACTGTTTATCTGTGCACTGTCAATTTTCATGGTCGCGATTATTTGCTAACTTCACCCTGGTCAAATAATGACAGAATTGGACGAGTTAAGACGATTTTATTACAAAGAGTAGCTAAATAGCGTGAATCTTCAGTCCGCCTGGTTGTGTGGCAAGCTAAAAGCTTCCGTGCAAAGTAAAGTTACCGACTTTTTCGAATGAGTTTGTAGAGTTTAAGAACAGTTATGGTCAGATTTCCAGAGACGAAGGAAAATTTATAGAAAACGTTCTGTTGCTGTCGAAATGCGTTTTATTTCTTGCAGATATAACTATAGTAAAGCTGCGACATTTTCAAATCATTCCACCGTTGCGTTTATTAAAGTTTAGTTCGAGTGTCTGACTAGATCATAAGTTGTTCGTAAAAAAGTATTAATTATAATCAGAGAGTTCACAGTTTGCACTTGTTACAGTTACAGTACAATTAAACAATGTTTTTTTGCCGTCTTTGTGTCGATAAAACATGTATCCGTGACTTTTTCTGAGAACCCGCTTAATACGGACACCCCGTTAATACGGACAATTTGGCTTGTCCCTTTGGTGTCCGTATTAACGGGGTTCCACTGTATTGTATTTGAGCAAAACCATCGAAGAAAATTCTACGATCGCTTTTGTGATCAATCTATTGGCAAGTGAACAGCTTCCAGCCGTCATGTTAGCATAAACATTTTATTGACCGACCATTGAAATGTGTCTCCGGCATGTTGATTGAGTTAAACGTGTCTCATGTTTACGAGTGAATCATCGTCCTTAGATAAGTCGTTTTTGACGAGTTTTTCTTGAAGAGACTTAACTACACCAAACTGGAAGTTACTCTCCTGAAAAACCCCCATGCCTTCGGAATTCCAGTCCAATGAACCCCCCCATGTCCTCGGAATTCCAGTCGACTTAACCCCCCCCCCTCCCCTTCGGAATTCCGAGATGCCGCCCGTGGTATGGGTATGGATATTTTCTAGAACCACCCAATTTAAAGAGACGAAGAAGAAGGAACCTCACTAGGCAGTTAAGATAACTGAAAAAACAGTGGAAAGACACAATTATCAATGGTAAATTGTTTAAATTTCCGCATAATCCAGCGTGTTTTCCGCATAATCAACATATTTTTCTGCATAATATGCCTGAAAATTCCCGCATAATTTTTGATTTTTTTCCGCACCCTATCAGATGGCCTGAATGATACATGTACTACATGTGACCTCTCACGCGAAAACGTTCCTTACGGAATCCGTGTGCTCAGCGGAACGCGCGGCAAGCGAACGGATGAGAAACGGGCCCATGAGCCGTTCTACACAGATACTGTGAACGGCTACACGGATGTAAATTTTTGTTGCACGGATGAAGTCGAACGGCTGCACGGATGTAAATCTTCTTCGCATGGATGAAGTCGAACGGCTGCACGGATGAAAAAAGTTTAAACGGCTTCATTCATAACAAAATAGCAAAACTCCTCTTTCGAATGGCTCCGAATAATATTATATCAAAACAGTCGATTGAATTGCGTAATACAATAACACTGATTACACAAGATCGAATCGTTCTTCTAATCTGAATTCTGTATCAAAAACCTTGAATAAAACTAAAACTGTATCGAATATCTCAGTCTTTTGAGAGCAATGGGAAATTTGTTTTTGCCGGAAAGAAACAACAGACGTCTGAACTCCAATCACTTGCTGTATAATTTTATATATGCAACATTTCGGCAAATGCGTAACGCAATGACTAGATGAACATCTCCATTGTTAAACTGTCCCGCGCTGCGAAATCATTTCAAAGTCAAAGCATAGGAGCAGATTTTTTTTCTCTAACTTTCTTGTTTTTATGCTGCTACGCGCATCACAACTAGTTTAGTAAAGGAAGGCGGCCATTGTTAAACTGTCCCACGCTGCGAAATCATTTCAAAGTCAAAGCATTCGAGCAGATTTTTTTTCTCTAAGTTTTTCATTTGTATGCTGCTACGCGCGTCACAACATTTAGTAAAGGGAGGCCGCCATTGTTACTCTGTTCCGCGCTGCGAAATCATTTCAATGTCAAAGCATTCGAGCAGATTTTTTTCTCTAAGTTTTTCGTTTGTATGCTGCTACGCGCGTCACAAAATTTAGTAAAGGAAGGCCGCCATTGTTAAACTGTCCCACGGTGCGAAATCATTTCAAAGTCAAAGCATGCGAGCAGTTTTTTTTCTCTAAGTTTTTCATTTGTATGTTGCTACGCGCGTCACAAAATTTAGTAAAGGAAGGCCGCCGTTGTAACTTTCCCGCGCTGCGAAATCATTTCAAAGTCAAAGCATTCGAGCAGATTTTTTTCTCTAAGTTTTTCGTTTGTATGCTGCTACGCACGTCACAAAACTAGTGAAATCCTGGGTTTTACAATGCGTGTTAAGTTAATGGGAACAGTCAATAAATACTCTGCCTTTGAAGGCACATTACTTGTGACAAATTTTACTCAAATTGACACGAAACAATCGCTTGACGCATTCTAATTCTTGGCTATTGTCATTTGCTTGTAACTTGAAACCCAAGATGTCGCGAAACCACAAAACTTTGATATACCGCACCAAGACGCACGGAGCTTTTGATTTGAAACCTGTGGATCAAAAGTTTTCCTTCAAATAAGAAAAATGTCGGATGGAGATGGGTGTCTGTAAAACCTGGAACACCCCGGAACACCCCGGAACACCCCGGAACACCCCGGAACATCCCCGGAACACCCCCAGAACAGCCCGGAACAGCCCGGAACAACCCCGGAACACCCCTGGAACATCCCATAATACCCCGGAACACCCTCGAAACAGCAAGGAACACCCCGGAACCCCGGAACACCAAAAATAGTGGTCAGCGGTCAGACTGCTCACGAATTGACTAAGCCGAAGACCTCCGAAGATTCCCAATTCTTCATAAGACTATTGCGGATCACCCTGAGATTTCCGAGCATTTCAAGAATGCTTGGAACATTTTCGAAGCTTTTAAGAACAGCGAAAAAACCGTTAATTAATGGGAAAAATATATCATGCACGTGACCTTCATATCAATAACTTACGATTTTCAGTGATATGAAAATGTGACAGTTGAACTGTTAATTCTGTATTGATTTTTCTCGTGTGAGGTTTGCATTATCATGTTCAAAAAACAGGTGTGACCTTAAGGACATAACAAAGCCAAATGATACAGTGTCACGCAATGCTATAAGGTCATTATTCCGAGGTCACACGATCGTCATCGTTTTATTTCCACAGGTGCATGGAAAATGTTTGGCCGCCGGTTCGTTACGCTAATATATACACCTACCTCATTAAAAAAAACTTCAGTTCATATTAATTTGAAGTATCATACCGTACTGCATGAGTGCTTCAGGAATGTTAAAATCCAAGAACGTTTTTTCATGTCTAATAAATTCCCATCTTGCAGCTTTCTCTTGTCATATTTGAATGACAACGTTTTTGCAGTTAGGCCTGCATATATTTTTGGTTAACAAAAGAGCGTAGCTCGGAAGATAAATGAGTAGGAGAAATGTGCGCCTGCAAAAAAAGTACTCACTATAATTTTGTAGAGGTATCCGAGGGCTTATAATGTAGGATGTCACAACGTAATCAGGGAGCAAAAGGATCGAACGAGTTTACACTCTTATAGCGAGAAAAGGAACAAGTATTTTATTTACTTTCACAAGATCTAGTTAGACTTTAAGAGAAAAAATTCAGTAAACGAAAAAAGGAAAATATCAACGATGAGAGTACATATCACATTTCCTTGAACTTTGCTAAGTTCGTGTGCTCCCTCAATAAGCCAACTTTATATGTTGTGAAAAACCTTGAGTTACAACTTACTTCTCAAAACTATTCAAACATTTTTCTAATTGGTCTTTAGAAGGAGTGGCAGTGTTTCTTTGCCCAGTTCGTACAGTAACAGCAAGTGGGGCACTTATTGAGAAAATGCGGTAGTACTAGCTACATAAATTAAAATCGAACAGCCTTTACGGAAACAAAATAAATCCTATAGACGTTTAGCAGCCTGCAAAATCTGTTTTGTTTTGCGTGCAAAATCTGTCACGCAATGCCCAAGAGTAAGTTATCGCGACCGTGACGTGTTATATGGTGAATTGAATTATTATTCGGGATGCCCACCCCCAGAATTTCACTTGTAGACGTCACGTCGGTTTGTCGAGAGTTATAATGCAAATCTCGCATGAGTTACAACAACTTCAATAATTGAATTGAAATATTCAAAATCAAATCTTTGTCGATCTGAAGGACACCAATGTTATTTTTTATTTTATTTCTGTCATTTTGCCTTCGGGTGATCCGCAAAGGTCTTCGGAAAAATTCGGAAATCTTCGTTAATCTTCGGAGGTCCTCGGGTCAGTCTGTGCCTGAGCGGTCTAACCGCTGACCACTATTTTTGGTGTTCAAGAGTGTTCTGGCTGTATTGAGGGTATTCCGGGGCATTATGGGATGTTCCGGGGTATTATGGGATATTCCAGGGGTGTTCCGGGGTTGTTCCGGGCTGTTCCGGGGGTGTTCCGGGGATGTTCCGGGGTGTTCCGGGGCTGTTCCGGGTTTTGCAGACACCCGATGGAGATGGGGGTTTACAAACTGAAAAAGCAAAGCTGTTCGCTTTTTCCAGCGAGAGAGCGTGTTCGCAGCAACGGGTCGACAGTGTATTCCAACACCAGGTAATTATTTATCTTTGACCTCAAATCAAAAGCGCTCGAAATTTGCATACTGTCAAGCAACGAAACATTTTCTCGTAATTCGTTATGAAAGGGAAGATATCTCAGGAGCAGGAAAAAACTGTGTCTAGTTAAAACGAGGTGTTTGTAAACAACACATATTTACTAAGGTGCAGTTTTTAGCTCATGCCTTTTGAACAGCTGTCAACTTTCTTGAATGGGTAGCTTGAGCCGCTTGAAGGGCTGACGAAATTTTTGAACGGATAAGCTTTTGTCGCTCGAACGGCTGACAATTTTCTTTGCATGGAACGGTCGAACGGCTAGTAAATTTCTTCACACGGAACGGTTGCACGGCTCGAACGGCTAGTAAATTCCTTCACACGGAACGGTTACACGGCTCGAACGGCTAGTAAATTTCTTCACACGGAATGGCCGCACGGCTCGAACGGCCCTCAATTTTCCTAACGGCATCCCTTTCCGTTCTCACAGCTACTAAACGGCAAACGCGCGGCTATCCGTGTCAAAACGGCAAGTCCTAAGGAACGTTTTCGCGTGAGAGGTCACACATGTGCATGAATGTATGTATGACTATGTATGCATGTCTTGCAAATACAAAACAAAGGCTCAAATCCAAAGCCATATACACGTATGTACGCTTGAAAAACGAAAAAACTTTTAGAAGGCTTGAAGGGGTTTTTAATCATGATTATAGTGTTAACTAAGTTTTAGGCTTAGCTGTGGAATCGCATTGGAAGGCAAAATGATGAAAACATGATGAAAAACTTGTGCCAACTTGTGTGTAAATTTGAACAGGGTAAAATGAACCCAACTTATGCCAAGTGAATACAAGTCCTCGGCAAAACAGAGACACAAGTCCACGCAAGATGGAACCTTCCAACCAATTGTGAATTTATTTGGCAAGAAATTAACTCACATCTTCATTGCCCCAGGAGTTGACGCTACATGTGCTCCGTCCAGTGTGAATTCCAGTGTGCGTTGACCATGTGTTGGATTCAGAGAGTCCATTTACTATACTCGAGGTGTTATCAGTTGTGGGTGATGATCGGCCACTAGTGTCTGGTGTGAAGTTTGAGAGGGCACTCTGAACTGCCTCAATGTAGGACAGGGGCAGTGATTCTTCTGGTCTCTCAGGGAGAGGGTGGAGAGCATCCACACTACCGTGACCAAATCCACGTCTGAAGAAGAAAGAAAATAGTTATTTTTAAAGCAAGGAGCAAGGATTGTCATATCTTATAAATTTGCCTTAACGCAGGTGTGATACAAGTATGACACTGAGAGAGGGAGTCCTTAACGAGGCCTATACAACCAAACCTGAACCTGGTAACTTACATGAGCCAATTGTACAAGACACTGTAAATGTAGGTCAGTTACTAAGTTCATATGTAACAAATATCCATACTGCTAGTATGAGTATCATATCACTATCATAAGCATCAAGTGGCTGATAAAGAAAAAGGTATTAAATTTTGAGTTCATTCCTGTTGTAAATTGTAAATCCTTGCAGTATCCAGGACACGTGTCACGCCTGTGACATATATGGACCTAGTACATGACCTAACCGGCTAAACATCATACTGGTGTACTTAACAACAAACAGAATACAGTTTTATTTGCTATTGCACTTCAATAAAATTGAGGTTACAACCTAAAAACAGGTAACAAACAAATTTCAGAAAGCTTAGTACATTTTCTAGTTGGGGAATCAGTTTATTACTACACTAGCATGATCTGATTACGGTGCTTAATATGAATTACAACTGGATTTTGGAAAAATTTCTGTATGCCCAAGTACTCAACATTATTATTCCTCTTGAACAAGAGAAATACAAAATTGTGTACATGATTAACTGTAGGCTCCAAAAGTCTAGACCAGATAACAACCCCAGTGCAGTGATCAAAATCCTCCAAACTACGTATATTTTCCTTGATACTTCTAAAGTGCACTTAATTATCAGAATTAAGTATCAATTTGTACTATCGGATTCCAGATTCCATAAACGTAAATACAATATCTATTTTGGTTCACCATGGACTATCAAGTTGTCTTTGTGACAAAGGCTTGGAGAGCGCAAATACCAAGTATCAGTGATACTATCTTTGGTTTTCAAACTTTTTTGCTGTTTGGAAGCATATTAATGCAGCAGTGAAGGTTTACGGATAAACAACTTTGTTGCAACATTGACAATAACATCGCTCAGCTTACAGTGCAAATGTGTACTGATATTAACGTGCAACTTATCCCTGAGTTCTTAGGGGCTGTTTACATGGAGGGAGGAAGATCCTAGCACTAGGAAGATCCTAGAAGGCGAAACAAATTTTCGTTTGGTTTACATGCAAAAATTTCGGTCGGGGCGGTTGCTGGAAATCAAATAAAACTGTCGGCTCTTAGCAGCTGAACGCCCGGCCGCCGCCATATTTGCTTTTCTGTCCCTAGTACTAGGATCTTCCTAGCGAAGGTAGTTTACATGGTGCTAGGATCTTCCTAGCGCTAGGATCTTCCTATCTCTCAGCTAGGAAGATCCTAGCGCCAGAAAGATCCTAGCGCTAGGGCCAAGTACAACATTTTGCATGTAAACTGAATACAGAAAACATATGGCGCTAGGATGATCCGCCTTCTAGGATCTTCCTAGCGCTAGGATCTTCCTCCCTCCATGTAAACAGCCCCTTAGATATTCACCCTGGTAAATAATCCCCTGGCAATCATTCACCTCCGACTCCGCGAACATAGGTGATAAATCTACCTCGGCTTCGTCTTGCTATAAAATATTCACCGATATTCAACTTGACTTCGGTGGACAATTGTTATTTTTACATGAGCAAAACGGATACATTCAACACGAATTTCGGCAATTTCTCGCTGACGAATAAACAAGCTTTCATGGCGAACGAAATCACAAAGACACAAGGAGACTTACATTTCAAGAGAATAGGCCCTATTCGTCATCTCTGCCTTGTGGATGAAATACAAAATTCCACTCCATGCGGAGTTGAACTCCCCAGCACGTCCATGACAACAAGAGTACAACGAAACCGCCGCTCCAATCCACACCAGACCGACTCCTACATGGTTATTTTTTACTCAAACCAATTTCTTCATAAGTACTTATAGCTCCCTGTCCGAAGTCAATGGTTTATAAAACGTTTAACACTGAAAAACTTGACTCAATTTCCGATATTGACTCACGACACAGGTTCCCAAAACAACAAAAATCTGGATGGAACACAATTCTCCCAGCGAGCCTTGCGCGCGTGAAAATAGCGAGAGGTTACCAAGCGATTAATTTCGCGCCGTCGTCGAGTTTGTTTGTGATGATGTCTACCAGGGTCTGACCTTAGGTCCTACCAGGTCTACGTAAAATTCAGAACATTCTAAGGTCATAAGAACGATTTTGTAAGAATCGCACACAGTGTTAAAAATTACGGCCTTGTCTAACAACGCTGATAAGCTTCGTACATGTTACCCACTGCAAATGACGTGGCGGACAGAAACCGTACAAAACTGTCCAAAACACTTAAGCCGCGGTTACACGAGCGATTTTTTGCTTGCGATGGTGATGCGATTTTTTTCAAAATTGTCGCGTCGCCAGTGCGCGGTGAAAATCGCATGTGTAGCCACCCTCGCATAGGTGATGCAACAGATGAAAAAATCGCAGAAAAAAATCGCGAGAAATTCAATGAGTTGAATTTTTCGCGACAAAATCACGGACTTCGTCAGAGGGTGGCTACACGTGTGATTTTCGCCGCGCGCTGGCGACGCGACAATTTCAAAAAAATCGTATCACCATCGCAAGCAAAAAATCGCTCGTGTAGCCGCGGCTTTAAATATGAGGATTACAAAAACATTATTCTACAATTCTTCATGATTTCGCTGTGAGCTGTCAAAAAAAGCTGTCCCGCAGACCTCTGCCGGCTCGTCAGCCTTGTTACAGCAGCTACCAGTCGATACCAGCCACCCACCAGTCGTCTAACTAACGCTGCTTGTTGTCGCAGGTTACCCAGCTCAGGGTGGCTGCGCCGCCAAAACTTTACCTTCGCCGACAATATCGCCAGCTACGCAGGCTACTGCTTAACTGATATTTCCAACCAACCATCCAACAGCATGTGCGTCAGCTTAGTAAAAGGTAGTGGTATGTACACGATGGATTGCAGCCAGTTAAGATTTTGCATTACTAAACATGCTTCAGGAAGCCTTTATACGCCGTTAGTATAATTGCTAGGGTGATTATAGAGAAGCGCGCGCACTGATTGGTCGAGGATTACGTCATATCTTGCTATAATCACCCCGCGCGAGGTAATTATAATACTGAAGTACTAATTTTCAAAATGGTCACCGCGCGATTTTTGATGTTTCTGGAGAAAAGAAAAAAAATGTATTTGCTCTGATAATCACCTGAGCAATTATACTAAAAACAGTTATTCTCCTCGGGCTCAGCGAATATTGTGGATTTTATTCTTGTGAATATTATTCCACAATATTCACTTCGCCTTCGGCGAATAATTGTTAAATAACTTTTTTGACACTGCCTCACACAAATATGCTGAAATGGCAGTTTCCGGCAGCAATCACAAACTGGCTTTGACTCTTCGACGTAACCAGAAAATAAAACTGACTTGTTGAAGGAAGAGTTTTCGGAGTCGTAGAATAATGTAGCATTTCCCTCCAGTTTATATTTGAAAGCACACATTGCAGGGGTAAATACCCAACGATCTGTCCGGCGGAATTTCTGTTCGAAAGGTCTCATCCCCAAATGTCTGGATTTTTTTAAAAAATGCGATGCCAAAGCTAGAGATTTCTTTGGTGTAAAGTCACCTCAAACTTTCGTAACATGGGGACTGATTAATTTCTAGTGTTATCAGAGGGACAGATATGCCGTTTAGAGTGCGAAATAAGGTCAGCTAGAATTAGAGTCGGAAAGCAACTCCGAAATTCGGGGGATAAAATTCTGTTCCTTGAAAATTTCTGTTTCTTAAATTTTCAGCTAAAAAATGCGAACAGATGATCCTGTATTAGCTTACACAAACACCCCTTTTTAGCTCTAGCTCTAGCTCTAGGCCTTCTAGCTTCTAGCTGTAGCTTCTAGCTTCTAGCTCTAGCTCTAGACCTTCTAGCTTCTAGCTGTAGCTTCTAGCTTCTAGCTCTAGCTCTAGGCCTCTAGGCATTCTAGCTCTAGGCCAGCCGATCAGGAAAATTACATAACAAACATTTGTTTAAATTTTCTCGTTGGATGTCCCTCACGCTGACCTAGAGCTAGAATCAATCCTGAGTGTCATAAATTCCCTAAACTAAACTCAGAGTTACACAACCGTCTCAACTGATGCTTTACTGAATCAGCGTTTGCTAATAGTACTGACACAATCTCAAATGATTGGTAGTATTTTTTATACAAAATTCCGAGGATGCCATGAGTTTTAAAGCCACTTTCAATCGCCGGCTGAAAAATGCCCTTCAATCGAAACGATCATACGGTAACATATTGCAACGTACAGTATCGTAAACGGCTGAGTCTATTCCATCTACATGTAAGTATAAACTGCAGCGATTCGCCGGCTGCCATTGCTTGGACAAAAAAAAGCTCTTCGATCGCAGTCTAGGTATTTGATACAGTTCGACCACCTTAAAAAAAGATTGACGTTCTCTTCAGGGTAAACTTACACTATCGTATCTTCGTTTGTTTTTTAGAAAAAAGATCATATTCTCTTCAGAGTGGAGTCTCACCATCGTAACTCCCTTTGTTTTTTATCGAGATTTCCGGCACTATGCGTAGCTAGTTACGTCCTAAGAACTTGATGTACAAACACCATTAGTCACCATAGAAATGATAATTCTGTTTTCAACAGTTAGTTTGGATCTTGTTATAGCAACGACATTGGCGTTAAACTTATTTGTATGTCGTTAATTATTTATGCCAGAATAAACGCAGTTCTTTTCAAAACTGACACCTTGTATGCTTTTCTAGACCTTACACGGAACGGAAGAACTTACAAAGAGAAATCCGGATTAAACTTAAGAATAACTGACGACTAGGGTTTAACCGGCCAAAAAATGCGAAACTGCGCTCTATTTATATCAGCTTACATTGTTTGACCGAGATCTCCACAGAACGAAGTCTTTGTCTTTTGCAATATTAAATACTCAACCACCAATTCGTGTTTAAAATTCAAATTTCCAACCGTGCTCTTCAATTAACGTTGTGTACGAAAGGTACTTACAAGATATTTTCAACAATTCTCTCATATAATTGGTGGATACGAGACTTTCGAGGCAAATAATTACTCTGGGGTTTTCATACGTACACTACCGTGAAAACAATTTTTCCTTCCGCTTGCCTGAGATTATTTAATTGCAAAACGTTTCCTGAAAGAAACGACTGTTTTATTTTAAATGCAGATAGTTCTGAACTTCTAGAAGATTCCGAGTTTTTTTGTATAATTTCTTTGATACGTCTTCAGGATTAAAATACAGCAAAAAAAATTTAAGCTTTGTATAGCTGACTGGTTTCCACCAGGAAAACTGCCCTGCAAAGTTGACATGTCGAGCTATATTGAGCTGTACAAGCAAAATCCATTAACTGGGAGCTAAATACTAATTTATGCACACATTGAATAGAATTTAATTACTAAAAATTTAGATAGCACAAGTAAAACTAAGGCCACTATTAATAATTTCTCCTCAAAATTTCCCTTCGAACAGTGACATCTTGTTGCAGAGAATTTTTCAGGTTGCAATCATATTGACTTTACGCCAGTGGCTAAAAAGGTATATCAAAGTTATTTTATTTCATCAGCACGTTAACACCCGTGAAATGGAAGTCGAAACTGTTCATGATTAGTTCTTGGGGATTTTTGACCTTAAACCAGAAACGGTAACAGAGGTTTTGCGATTTTCATCAGTTTGTAATACGAATAGAACTCCTTGTATAATGATACACTGTGCCGATGATAGAAAATAAATACAGAAGATAGAACACGCGATAAAACAAATACACCTATCCTAACCTGAATAATAAAATCATCCGAGTGGAGACAACACAAGAAAAGCGAGAATCGTTATTCTCTGTTCTTTGTATAAAACCGTTACTGCGAAATAATGACAAAATCATGGAATCTCACAAAGACGCCATGAGTAACATAAAACATATCTGCATTATAGGAAATGCCCCATTTTCACTTTCCAAACGCGTTATGACACAATAATGCATTCTGGACGGTATAATAATTCATGGCTGTCAGTTTTCGCCAATATTTCCTGATTATGTTCTTTGTCATACATGTTAGTCAGATATTATTTCACCCATCACTTCTATGCTAGAAGCCTAAATTCGGCGACCAAATAAATTGTCTCGTTTAATTTCATGGTACAAGACTTCAGAACAAAACGCTCTAGAACTTTCCCCGCGTGCTATATTCAAAACACTGTTTTCGTTTAAAATATCACTTATCTAAAATCTATAACGATTTTAAATGAAAATTTGTCAAAATCGAGGATGATTTCAGTGTCACTCCTTAGAGTAGTTTAAGTAGTTGAGATTTACAATCGTAGAAATTTCGTTTGATAAATTTAAAATAGTAAATAGAGTTCATCTGTTTAGTACCTACCCCCTCAAAATAAAGGACAGTTCCTTGTTAGTTTCTTCTCGTCTCCTTGAGCGATAGACTGTCGGGAGGTACATGAAATTTCCCAACAGAGTCATTAGGCTCGAAATCCATTCGGCGCGATGTGAATCCTAACTGATGTTCTGTGGCTGAAGTTGTTTTGACTGTCTGAAGTAGCGCGTGGTCTTGTTTCCAAGCGAAGCTCATCACACGACCGGAGACAACGCGTATTTTTGATATCCTTTATAAAATGCACATTTTCAATTGTGCTTCCCGCCAAGGGGCCAAACATATGCTTACATCCGGGTGACGATCTTGAAATCTGCTAGCCCGGATGTCACGTGCAGAGAGTCTAAGGCTGGCTGAGGCACAGATACACACAGAAAACGGCCTTGATCTCCTCCGTAGAGTTAAAAATTAATATGTACTGTTTTGTACGTTTAGCACGGCGTTCGGTTAGGCACGCGATGTAAACATGGACTTTGTTCTTTGTTCTCATCTATACATTTGCCTCCGGCAATTCCGTAATGATGTAAATGGCCTCAAGAGAGAACCTGAAAGCAATAATGATTTACAGCCGTAATACGTCAGCGTTTTCTTTGAAGTTCGCCAAAAATATTCACACTGACGTAAATCAAAGGCGAAACAACAGTGCAATTAACATGAGGACTTCAAGAACGGATAAGGGGGTACTTGAACGATTTAATGTCTTTCTGAGTATAAAACAAGCCCCCTGTACGAAGACGAAAGTACTTCAACCACGAAGTCACGAATATTAATTTAACCGATTTGAAGAACAGTCAAATTATTGTTAAAAGCTTTTTTTGTTTATAGCTCTTTTACCTAAAGAATCTTTTATTCCTTGGTTTTGTTTTGAGAGTAACAAAATTTACATGTAAACCTTAAAGGGGATAATTATGTCACGAGGATTTTGGTATTTTAGATCAGTTGTGTGCTAAAATCATAACCTAGTACCTTTACTCATACACAAAATGCTCCTGTAAAACTATGAGAAAGATTTCAAATGAATTTTATCAGGGAGAGCTAACCATAATAATTTTTTGGTGATTTTTGAGAACATAGCACCAAAACTTGAAAAAATTGGCCCCATTTTTTCAAGTTTCAATCCATTTCCATCCTTGCTATCAGTACCAACAGACGACAGGAAACAAATTCAGTGCCGTAAGATAGTCTTTAATAACAAAGCTAGACCATTATTTTTGGAATTCAATTGATGCCGAGACACTTTTTAGCTTTTTGAAAAGATACTAAAATAGCGTGACATAGCCCCTTTAAGTATATTTTCTTATTAATTTTGATAAAAGTAACATGCATACCCCAATTTAGTTGTTTTCTACTATTTTATTTTGACGTTATTTGACGATATTGGCGGTTCACACTTGAATTATTAACGGCATTTAACTTGACATAAATCTTAATTAACATCGCTAATTACCCTCATCTCTTGTTTTGCTTTTAAAAAAAAACCTTATACTGTTTTTCTGTATCGTTTTACTCGGTGAAGTTTCTTGGTTTTATAATTGAAGACGGGACAGAAAAGATCCTTTCCAAGAAAATTACCTCACACGCTGTTGCCAGTGCGTTTAGTAAGCCATTGATGGCACCAGTTTCATGACCGTCTCTAAGCAACTTGCGTTTAAACTAAATAATTAAAAATAGCAGATTTATTTTGGGTTTTCATGACCTGATTATCTATCTCTGATGTGCTTAATTTTAAGAAATGATCTTGTACTGCAAAGTTGTTAACCAACTGCAATTTGTAAACTGATATTTCCATACTTCAAATTCTTTACATTATTTAAATTTGCTGTCTCTATGATTTGCACTTATGTGGTGAGATCGAGTGTGAAACAAACAATGTCTTCTAGTACAGTTTCCTTAGCAATAAAGTGCTACATGCAGTATACTAAAAACACAGGGTCGCGTTTCTATAGCGTCGAGTAATGTTAACACTAAAAAACCTTCAGGGCTTCTTCCAGAACTCCTCCCCTTATACGGTGCTGGACGTCTTAGTTTACACGTCAACGGGGGAGAAGGTTTTAGGAACTCAGGGAACTCGCTTCCGGGAACTCGCATAGGCTTTTGTTCCCTTTTTAACTTTGAAAAAGGATATAAACCAATGCATTAATAGGGCATTTGATTGGTCGTCACTTGAGGAATATTTATAGACCTTTTTAAGGATATTTGAACTCTTCCCAGCAAAGATTCAAAATCACAGTATTTCCGTCCTAGTTCGACGTCATAATTCCCATCGTAAGACACTTGCGATCTTTTTAAGTACTCATATTCCAAAGTAAAGTCCAGCAAAGACAGTTTTACATTTAGCAGCCAAAATCGCTTTTAATCGGAAAAAATAACTTGGGTTAACATTTTATCCTGATTTAGCACTAATCGGCTTTCGAAAAACGACACCGAGAGCTTAACTGATCTGGCTAACGTCTTTGTATGCCTTCGTTTATCTGATCATGGGTTCCTGTTCCCAGAGTCCCCGGGCTCCTCGGTCAGCGGGGTCGCGCCTGCGGGCGATCTAGTTCACAGAGCCCGCGCTACCTTTATTCAGCGATACTCGTTCTGCTGGGTAAGGATAATGCGGGCTCACAAGAAAGAGATTCTTCGCACACCGCCTTTCGTGTTAGCTTCCACCTCCCCTCCATCTACGAACTCGTTCATACAGACCAAGGTGCACTGGTACTCAACTTGTGGAAAATGGACAGCAAAAGTTTTAACTGGATTCCAGCTTCAATTAAAAACCTGCTAAGCCTACTTTAAGGGGACAGGTGACTACTGAAGAAATTTAAGGCCCAGTCCACACAGTGCAAGAAACAGCGAGATATAAGGGAGACTGGAACTGCAAGTTATCTGTGAGAATTGGCATTGCGTGTTAGAAGCATAAAGTATGAAGCTGTCAAGCTTTGAGCGGTCATTGAACGGGTGATTCGGTTTCCATTGTAAGGTCGTGTTTAGCTTCCTTGTCAGCTTTGAGTACGTGCGAGTGAGGCTGGCAGCCGTTAGCCAAGGATGAAGAAAAGCAAACACGCAGTAAAGCCCACAAACACTCATGTGATAGAACATAAACCAGGATTGCATGTGCGCAGCTTGAGTCAAGAAAACGACTACAAGATAAACGATTAGCCAAAAATAACATGCGGAGTTGAGTAGAAACCACGCATGAAACGCCTTGATCGTGTGCATTCCGATTTTGCAAAAACGCTGGTGGATTTCAATAGCGTCGTTGACTGTACCGCCTTCCATTTCAGTGATCTGTTCATTACCTTTTTGGGCCTGCGCTATAGCCCCGTTTATAACCGTACCATAGACGAGACAGGCAATCACAGTAAACCACAGGACGATAGAAAACAAGGTGTAGAAAACGGCGCCAATTGGATCGCAGTTGTCGCAGGATCCTTTCGAGGAACAGCAAAAATTTAGCAGGTTGGATGTTGTAAGTAGGATCAAAAAGCCGATCAACTGTACGTTCACGACGACCCACTTTTTTGGTTTGACAAGTTTGTACGCCTGCTCTAATGGCAACGCTTGTGACTTATAACAGCTTCTTCTAACAGATATTTTCATGGCTACAAGGCAACATACTTGAGCGGCCACAGCAAGAAATCGCAGAAACTGATACACGTCATATTCCTCGACAGAAAGGTCAAATAAATCTCCTCTGGTTTTGCGACAAAAAGCATCATTAAAGTGCTTCGCGTTCTGCTTGCAAAAGAATACAATCATTGCCTCTCCGATCAAAACAAAAAGAACGAGAGGCAAAGTTAGGATTATTGAAGCCAATGACAGCCATTGTGATCCCACCCAAAGACCTGCAGTAGAAGCGACGCATTTAAGTAGTGTTCCTGACGAAATGACTTTGTACAAAACCCGTCGTGTAGTTGCGTTACCTCCTCGCTTAATTTGACCTCCTTGTTCCAAGACGAAGTTAATTTCTTTACCTTCATGCTCCATTTGCCCGTCTTCAGCATTTTCAAGACCTGTGAAATCGAAAGTATCCATTTTGGCATCAGTGCCTTGAAACTCTGCAGTTGTTTTCACTTTATACGTTGCTTCGGTCACCTGTAGTTTGCTCTGACTATGCAAGTGTTCCTCTGCAATCCAGCACGGTTTATAGTAGTTCTGTGCTGAAGCATCACTAGTTTGTTTATGATGTTTGAAGAAAGCAAGGATGTGACTAAAATGACCGAAGCAGTTGATATCGGCCGGGAGATCTACAGATCACATGATCAGAACAATCACAGTTGCGAAACGCGATATTGACTTCCCAGTGACCTCCATTTTCTTCTGACCCCAGCACGGTCATTCACTCTCTCTATGTCACACAAACTGCTTACTTATTGGTGTCGTAGTCTGATAACTGTTCGTTTTTCCTTAAGCAATAAAAAAGCAAAGAAACAAAATAAAAGAAGGCAAAAGTGTTGTCAAAAACAGTTTGGGGCGATTTTGGTTTAAAATACCTTTACATTAAAGTTACTTTACTTTAAAAGTGGAGGGTATTCGCAATGGTTTTAGCCATTGACTGCGAGTAACCCCTTTTTCTGCTCAGCGAAAGTGACTCGCAAGCGTGAAAATCGACTGTCGCACGGAAATGCAGCCCACGTGCAATAAGCCACACACGCAAATAGAATTGATTCATTCATTCATTCATTTTTCATTCATTCATTCTTTCCTTCATTCATTTATTCATTCATTCATTCATTCATTCATTCATTCATTCATTCATTCATTCATTCATTCATTCATTCATTCATTCATTCATTCTTTCATTCATTCATTCATTCATTCATTCATTCATTCATTCATTCATTCATTCATTCATTCATCGTTCGTTCGTTCGTTCGTTCGTTCATTCGATTCATTTATTCATTCATTCAATTAGCCATTCATTTAACAAGGGTATATGCTCCTGTGTTAATGTTAACTCCTGGCCAGTGCAAAATTACAGTTTTGAAATCTGAGACTTAATTGTTGATTGTTCATTAGGCATAAATGCGGACTATATTTTAAAAACCACTCAAACCAACTAGAGATAGATTCGGAGCCCACTTGAGGTCAAAGCTTTAGGCAGGGCCGACTTGAAATGCGAACCAGTTGCAATCCACCTTTTTGTTAGTGCTGCAACGATACTGGTATATCGTACTAGGTGTAACAAGCATGCCTCAAAAACACCAACTGCACCAAGCCGTTGTTCTGCCATGTCTGCCCCACCATCAGTTTCCATGATCTCCTCGCTGTGCTGGGGTGACGTTACAATACGTAGCCTACTGCGTTCCGCCGTGAGGTATATCATGGGCTGCACCGGATACACGCCGTACTTGGTTAGCAACTCATCAGTGTTGGATTTCATCTTGCGGCATCACCAACCTGTGAAACAGGGTCACCGTTTACATGTTACTTAATTCTTTTGATACATTTTGTACAATACTCATTAAAAGGAGAATACATTGTCATCAGTAATTTTTCTATGACGTGGTTGAGTTCCCTAGCTCGGGTAGGTTTGTTTTTTTAGATTGTGTTCTTGTTATATTGTATTCTTGCATCCTCGTATTCTTGTCCTGTTGCCAGGACTCTCCCAAACTTACCCAGCCTACCCCTTGGACGATCGATGATCAGTGGCGTTCGATAAGGCAACACAGGTTCTTTTGTCTGAACAAAAGTCCACTGAAATGTCATCAATTTTCAGTTATCCTCTCTCAATATACTAGATAACAACTACAGCGAATAAAAGGAAGCCATACCCAGAAAACTATGCACTGCTTAGCTGAAGAAATAAACGTTATGTTCGAGAAGCTGTAGCTGATAACCGAGCGACTCGTTTCCTTAGATCATAGCTTCAGAACAAAAACAAATTGCACCTTCACTTGTCCCTTCATTCAGTATCATCTGTTGTATGAAGTGGACTTGACGATCAAACAAAGTGCATTTAAAACCAGCCCCTCCCCAAACTCATAAGCCTCAAGCTTTGGAATATTCTGATAATACTTGATTTAAGACAAAAGTGAAAGTTATCGTTGTTTTTCTTTTGCAGCTGTGTTCTGTTCCTTCTTAAATGTACTCTCATAAGTATTCTTTATCAGACCAAGGTTAACTAACGTTCCTCACTCTTTTGCTGGGAAAGGGGAAGACACGCCGATATGTGTTCCCGAGAGCTTGCTCGAACCTAACCCTATTTCATACCAACTGAAAAACTACATAACTTTTCGTACTTTATTTACATCTCGCCCGTGGAAACCACTCCGCATTTTCAAGTCAAAATACAAATTTCTACACCTATATCAGACCCTATTTCCGGACAGAGTGGTTAAAACCGATACGCTATTTCAGATCAAAGTGGTTTTTGAAGAACCCTACCCTTTGGCTTGAGGCGCGTACCTAGGGAGAGTTCCGTCCCCCCCCCCCCCCCCCCGCAGGTTCTATCTCCTTTTATGTGTGTTGTACGGTTTTTAATAAAACTTGAGAATGTTTATTTACGTTTTCTTTGTGCGCGTAAGCCGTCATTTGCCTAATTGAATCTTAGAGAACATATCGGACATTTAATTACGACACCCCTTTTCACGCTTTGACATCGACCTCACTGTCTCAAAAATTACCTACATTTTCAGGTTTATTTTGTGGACTTATGTTTTGTGTCAAGCTAAAAGCTCAGCTACTTAAGCTTTTTAAATATTTATTTTAGCATGCTAAGCAGCCAGAAATCTTAACTGTGCTTGCTTAAAACCCGGAGGCGGGTTGTCGGATTTTTGTTACAGTGGAAAAACAATATTTTAGTTCAATTATGAGAGTATTAAATGTTTGCGAAAAAGGCTGGCGTTCATTTCCTACCACATTTTGGAGGAGAGATTGCATTAGATTATAAACGTAAACTAACTCAATGCTTTTCTCCTTTTAATTTTCGGTGGCCAAAGAACACGTTCCTTAGAAAAGAACCAATTATTTTCGTTAACCGCCATTACCGAAAATTGCACTAAGCGATGAACGTTACTTCTATTTAGTGTTATCTGCCTCGAATTCGCACGAGACAAATAAAACAAATGGGCGGCTTGGAACAAAGGAAGAAGATTCAAACTCCAAAGATTACCTTTGTGGTGTCTTTTAAGATGATTTGAGACGACTTTTCCAATCCATGAGAAAGATTTTTTTGTTTTTCGCCTTGCCGTTTTGGTATTGAAGACCTTTAATCGTCTTAGATATTTGAATCTAATTGTAATGAAAAGTGCTAGAAAAAACTAAATAACTTCTGTGTTTAGAGGTGTAAAAAATCAGTTTTAATTTGAATATGGAAAAAAAGGTCAGCTGGAATTTCCGACATGGTGATAGGAGCTTGCAAATTCGATAAACAAGAATCCGTGTTATAAACTGATTATGAAATGGCTTAAAAAACGACATGGGGAAAACAAAAAAGGACTTTCTAATGATTTGCGGGGGCAGTACCCTGGAAATCTTTCTTTTGAAAAACAGAAACATATGCTAATTGTAGGTGAAGACAATAGTGGGGCCATGGATAGTTTATAAAGAGTATTGCCTAAAATAATAATAATGTAACAGAGTTCCTCTCTGAGGATAAAGGAACTGTTACCTAAACAAAGTAGCTGTAAGGAGGTCGAAGAAAAAGACCGCTCTTAACAACTCTAAAAACACTCTCTGAAACAAAAAAAAGTTCCTGAGATATAGAATACTGTCATTACTCTTTACCCTAATACAGTCCTTAGACTTGAGGCAGAGTTAACGGAGTTTTGGCCTGACATTCCAAATCGACCCAGCGACAAATCTTTCCAAGGAAGTTTCAGGAAAGGGGAAAATATAAAAACGCACACTTTTTTTTTCAGGAATAAACTTTTCATTTTAAAATTGAATCCACTGAGCATGTGATTTCTCTACGCCCTGCTTAAGAAGGCATAAAATTGTATTCAAGACATTCAAGCAGTTCGATTTAATACTTTTTAGTCTAATAAATTATTACGGATTTATATCGGACCACCCAAAGCGCAAAATTAAGTAAAGCACCTTAATTTCGTTTTCCTGCGCGTATTTGTAAAACTAACACAGTGTGATCTGCTTCGACATCCCATATCAAGTTAAGTATAGGGGAAAGTTTTATGGGAAATTAACTGAAGCTTATTCCCCTTATTTACAAGACGCTATGGACCTTTTCCGCCACAGTGTTTATATGGAAAAAAACGGAACCCAATGTCAAATAAGCTTCGTAAAATTTTCATTACTGATCCAACATCATGATTTAAAAATGTGACTGCTCGCTTGCTTTCTAGATCCGTCTACACCAGCACAGATTTAACGAGTGAGATCTATTGCCTAGTGTCTTACGGTTGATGGTCATAAAAGGTCCAGAACTAAAATTTTAACGAATATGCTATCAGATTCACCGCGCTTTTTCCCCTGCAAACAGTACATCTTACGCCATGTTTGCAACCCTAGCAATATAGCGGAAACATTTATTCCTAGCTGACCTTTTTTGAAAAAATCAAATCCAGGCGCAAGACTTAACTTGCCCATTTTACAAAGGTCCGAACAGATAATCCACCGTAAAGACCCGCCCCACCTTAAGTGCAAAAAAATACCACAAATGCTCTGCGTTGCAAGGCTGTTCGCCTCTGAAGTTCTTGGTAAATGTGATTAAGCAACAGCCGAATGAATGTGACAAGTTCCAGCTCCACCTTCGGTTTGAAAAGTGTAATTATCACGATTT
This sequence comes from Siderastrea siderea, assembly GCA_964030785.1. Lineage (NCBI taxonomy): Eukaryota > Metazoa > Cnidaria > Anthozoa > Scleractinia > Rhizangiidae > Siderastrea > Siderastrea siderea. The sequence continues at coordinate 16,485,059 of OZ034968.1, read as the reverse complement.
TATGCGTGTTCCGTAAAAGAGCATAAATTATACAGAACCAGTTGTAAAGCGTGTTTGAAACTGACACGTTATGTGAACAATGCAATAACAAACATTTTCACTGAAACGTGTTTCACTTTAACTTGTTTACTCTATACATGTCTCGGTGCTAGTCTGAACGAAGCATTTTAAGAGATCACAAAGAACATCGGTTACAATAGAGAAATTCTGAAAAACGAAGATGCTGCCACCATTGCAAATACTATCTTCGATATAAAATATTCCATTTCCAACAAGCTCAGCAATTTGTAGCGAGCTGTGTTGGATTGGGCGTTTCTTCTTTTACAAGGGCTCGAGGCGTTCTGCGTCATCACTGATAACTGCTTTTGTATCCCTTCATCGGACCATATTTGACCTACATAGAGTGACTCGTTGTAGCCTCAGCAATTTAGGATCTTTCGGCCACTTTTTTCTTCTCTGCTTTCGAGGGCGTCTCGTCTGACCTAGATTGACACCACCTCATGAGGTAGATCTTTAATCATACTCAGACGTTTCGATCATGATTCGCTCGATGCATTGCTTAATGTGTACACTTTTCATAGTGAAACATGTTTCAGTCTTCATCAAACTAAACATGGTTCGGTCTAGTGCGAACCCAGTATTACTTTGAATATGATAACGAGTTTTTCGTGTCCGTGTCCTCAGAGTCTTTCCTCCTTCTAGTCAGTGACCTTGCGCAGTGTAATGTTTAATACGTGATGACAATTTTTACTAAGTTTTGTACACTCCTTTAAACAGAATTTCAATGGTCGTTACCTGTTTAGTGAACTCGCTGATCATGCAGTCAATATTTCATTAGGACATGGAGATCTCGGAATTGTCAAGAATCCCAGAATCAGAAATCTCAGTAAGCTTGGGGTTTGGAGGTTCGTGACTCTTTGGTTTGGTTTCACAAGATTTCCTCGTCAGTAAGTACACAGTATTTGACGACTTCTCATACTAGTTAGTATCGCCTTTTTAACCTACTGTCTTATTCTCGTTTTCCTGTCAAGGATATCCGTGAAAATCTTGTCACTGAAATGGGCACTTTCATAGATTTGATCGATATATTCAAATATACTGTTTGCTTAATTTCAAAATGACGAAGTCGAAGTACAGTGTATGCATATAGGGTGGACCTCAAGCGAAATCGTTCTCGCTTTTGAACAGCGAACTTATTTAAACTCGATCTACTCACTTCGAGTGAGCTTCGTTCAAAATTTCCTGTCGTGACATAGTTGCCCCTAATGAAGGATAAAATCACTTTACTTCAGTTGTTTGTTCCTGCGTTTCAACCTGAGCAAATAATGTGAACAAACTTCTCGAAGCTTTCTAATTTAATGAAAATATCTCATTTCCTGCACACGACGGACATCATAATGAGCCTTGGCGATCAGTTGCCAACGGTGTTTAAGATTTTTATTTATCATGTTACTCGCTGGATCGCGCTACAAATTAGGCTATTTTCCGTTGTAAAATTATATATCAGAAGACAAATAAGCAGCTTTATTCCTTCAAATAAATTTACGAAACGGCTTAATGTTGCTGTTCTCTCCGAGTTCCGCTGTAAACGTAATAATATGAGGGATATTCATGAATGAATGTTCACAGTAATTGTTCAGCAAGTAATCTACTAAAGAAAGAACAGAAGATAAAGGCAATTCATTGCAACACATTTATTTTGTCAGTTTAAACTTGGGCTAATGTTCTAACAACAACGGGTGCAATGTGCAATTATTTAACTTTTTTTGGCCTCACGTAAAGAGATAAGTGGAACTGATCTTAGTTTGAAAACTGGAGGACAAAAGAAAGAAAGAAGACAACTTACTGCTCATCTGATACTAAACAATGCCAAGTTAAAATTGCCTATGCTAACACTTTTTTCTCATCCGCAGAAGAAAAATCATTAAAAGACGATCAAAATTTGTCATGGAAACAGTAAATTTCCTTGAAGCACTCATTTAAGTAAACTTTATATTTTTCTTGTTTTCGAGTTTTTCTTTCGTCCTGTTTATAGTTAATGGTACTAGTGATGTACTCTGACGCAGTTAAACTCTACTGATCAGTGTTTTACTGTTTCCGCCTTCGAGGGGTTGTCTATAAAGTTCTGTCTTGCTAAGACAAAAAAAATAAAAAATTAAAACAATCCCTGATAAAGGTTTTTTTTTTCACTTATAACATTACCATGTTTCGACTACTTTAACGTACAGTATCTGCAGTTACCTGGAATTAAACTAATACATTCGCGTAAAATCTTCAGTTATCACGTATTTTAAGTCATGTACATTTTGCTTGAAGTTATACCCCAATCACTGTATTATTGAAACCCATAGAGAGAGTTATTTATACTTTGCGTGATAAACTACTCCATGTGGGTGGAATTCGATCATGGCTATTACCCCAAATGACAGGAATACAGGTGATGGCGAATTTTTGTTTGTTTGGTCGGTTTCTGTTTTCCTCAAACATGCCCCGAAAACCAAAAAAGCACTACAGCGTGACCTTGGGAAATTTTATCGAACTTAATCGAGTTGTAAAACCCTGCCTTTAAATGCATTAACTTGGTATTAATTTCATTGTGCGTGCTCTAATTTCATCGTGACTAAGGTTTCTGCATATCCACTGAACTGTAATGCCAAAAGCCGCCGACGCTCGAAACATAAACTTCATTACATGAAGGCCACTAAGCTAACTTTAAGCTGACAGGGCGACTAAAGCTGCAGTTGTCCTTTTTCTGTATAGTTTTCTCTGCCTTTCGCTCTACCCAGAGAATTAATTAATTTGTTTTATGAAATTAAAAGAGTTTTGTCAATGACATTTCTCTTCTCCACTGTGAGAGAAAAAAGCGGCTTAGTCTCATTTTCCTCTTTTTTAATCTTTCTTCTTCAGGCTGTTATGTTTACCTTAGCGAAAAGTTTAGCGAAAGGTTGCGTAATTTTTACCAAGCTCTTCGGTCCATGTCTTCCTTGTTTTCTGTGCACTCATGGACACTTTATTATTCTTTATTGTTTTTTTTTTTTATTTAGTTAATGGCAACTTTCTAGTGCGTAGCCGCCGATCAAACGACAGTGGCAACAGTTTGTTGGTGATAAACCGAGGAGCTTCCAGACGTTGTCCTCGTACGAAATGAGGGGCAGTGTCCCTCTGCATTTCGTTGAGTCCTCTTCCTCCTATCCGCACACAGCAATGTAACAATGCGGCGAGACGGATACGCTAGGCCTCGGAACACCGAGGAAAGCCAATTGCAGGCTTTACACGCCCATTTTCTGAACACCTCGCGGAAATCCTTGCAAAGTCCAGCGTATAAGAATGGATTTATCGCTGCGCTTGCGTAGCAGAGAAAAACGAACGTGTAGTGCATTAAATAGGGTACGGGTACGCCAGACATAGCGACGATGACATCAATTACGTACGGAAACCAGCATATGAGGTAAACAGCCGCAATCTTCGCCAGGGTTTTGGCGCCTTTCAGAAGTGGACTGCAAATTCTCTCGTACTCTGAAAGCACTTGGCTCTTAAGTATCTTGATCGCATGGATTCGGGCAATTCGAAAGATCAACCCATAAAAGACGAAGACAAGCACTGCCGGTAACAAAAAATTTGTGATGAAGACGAAGAGAGCGAAGTCAAAATCAAAGGAATAGTAGCAGTAGTTGTCTGAAGTGCTGGTAGGAAGACTCCGCCAGCCTAACAACGGTAATAAAGCTGTAATTCCAGAGTAGATCCAGACCACAACGATTGCCACCAGAATTACTTGCAGTGAGGTGACGCGCTTCATGTAAAACGGGTACGCTATGGTAAGATAGCGGTAAACGCTGATCACGAACAGGTTCAGCGACGAGGAAGTTAGAGTTAAGAAGTGAATCGTGTAAATTAGTTCACAAACGATGACACCGTGGATAAATTCTGATCGAATATGCCATTCCACCTCCAGAGGCATTGATATTCCTGTTAGCAGCAGATCCGAGAATGCCAAGCTCACGAGAAATGCATTGATTTTGGTCCTCAGACCACGATGCGTGAAGAAGGCTACCAGAACGGATACATTTCCGAAGAACCCGACGATGCAAATTGAGACACCGAGAACGGAAAAAAAAATATCAAGGGCAGGATCCATGGTTGAGGAAGGAGTTAAAGTGCTGTTTATCCTGTCAAGACTCGATGTGTTTTGGTTAACTGAAGGCATTGCCTCTTCAAATGCCAAATAGCTAATCCAAGTTTTCCTTTCGCGGGTATCACGAACGTCTCTGGCAGTTTGACTCGTAGCGGTTAATATCTTTCTGTAGAATACCTAAATTGTCCAGAAGTCAAGCCTCTTTATATTGCATACACTCACCACGTAAAAAAGAACAATAAACATGGGCATGGAAGGTGGTCCTTCTAAATCGCGGTTTTTAAAAGAGAAAATTTGGAACCGCCATGTTTATTCAGCATTTCACCTGGCGGCAACATCCGAACAATTGAGGCTTTGATCGTTTTCCTAAAGGTCTATATAATAGCCAGTATTGACAAGCACTTTAAGATAAACACCAATGAGACTTGGGGCTACATCCTGGCTTGACAGCAGCCAATCTACTGGCTCGATTGCGTTTTTTCAGCGTCATCTCTTTGGGCTATTTCCCTTGCGTTTCCGTGAAAAATATCGTGAACGGTTCCATCAGTGATTTCTGTTTATTTTCATATCCTTCAAGAACAATCCTTAGATTAAAAGACTTGAGTTTAAAAAGGCACTGAAAAGGAAAAAGTTAACCATGTTATTCATACATGTACAAGACAGATGCCGAACGCTTCAAATTATGTGAATACAATTGTGTTTGGATTGGTAGGGTTGAATTATTCATGACAAATTTACGACATTGATAATTGAATCAGTTCAATTTTGAATTCAATTTTGTTTTATCAAAGCCTCGCATCTCTTTTTGATTACATAATTGCGTTTAACCCATGTGTCATTTTTGCTACTTCGTTACAACACGATAAAACTTGCATGTAGAAATGAATCAAGTCTTGCCTTAAAATTCAGCATGTTTTCTTTTTTGTTTATTTCATCTTCTTTAGCTTAAAAGTCGTGATTATTATTTGTCTCGCTTGCAGATAATTTTGTCTCCAAAAAATAGTGACGTTTACTATAGGGTCTTCTCATTAATTCTCTTGAAAGGAAATGGACCAAAAACCCACTTCGCTAGAGGTCTCAGAAATGACAAATGAAAACGTTGTTCAGTTAGCATGATTGAAGTATTCATTGGGAGAATCTCAGATGTATATACAAATCGCATTTATTTCCTTTTGGTGAAAACGCTGGGGGTCGACTATTAGACATTCTCCGGTCTCCATGTGAGGAAAAACGACAAAAACAGCACGCGGGTTTCCACATGTTTGCTATTTGGGAGAGCTTTCTTCTTCCTGTGTGTTTTTACTATCGCTGTTATTGTCATTTTTTTTTTCAGTATATGGCCTTTCCAAAAATATTTTTATCCACTTCGCCCTAACCCCAAATGAGTAATGTCTTTGTAGTTATTTTCTTTTTTGAATTTCATGGCCGAATACCGGCGCAGTTGGGCTTACGAAGCAGTTTGTTGATTGGCATACACCCAGCATAATTCTAATTATCTTCACTTTCATTTTTAATTTTACCCTTATAATTTTATCTCGTCTCATCTCAACATTCCAGGCCCAAAGCATCATATCTTGGTATCAAATCTTTATCATTTTGCTATCTGCTATCCGCAAAGCGGTAGGAAACGAGAAATTGCTTTAAGTTAATGGTTCTTCGGCCATCACCGGGGTGTAGCAAGAAGCAACTTTAGGCGACATGCTTTATCTTTTATCTTTGTTGTGGCTAGTTCACCTGGGTGCGCCAGCACATTAACAAATGTTTACCTCAAGTATCGATCAAATAACTTTTTTTACGCAAACCTTTTAGGGCACGGCTTGTAAGTCTATAAAGTAAGTGCCGATCTGTCTTCATCAATCCCTCTGCATGGATCGCTCACTTCAGGCGCGCGCCAGTTTGAAATGTTTCTAATTCACGTGGTGTCGATCTTGTTTAACTTTAATTAAACTCTTTAATATTTGCTACTCTGGAGAGATTTTATCACGCATCAGCCGACATAAACACATTTCAACTCTTCAGGAAGAAGCTAATGTCACACTTATTTCATAACACATTAAATATGTATTAGGCACATTTTCAGGTAAGTTTTTTTTGTCCGGTGAAAAGTTGCAACCCACCGAATGTAAGAGGGGCGTGAAATAATTCGAAAGAAAGTGTTTCATGTTCCAACCGTAGAAAATAAAGCAGCTATAACATAACTTAAGTTGAACTGATTTCATAGTAAGAACGAGCACATTTTATCTTATGATGTTAGGTAAAAACATTCGTTTCGCAGACTACGTAGTGATTGCCCCCAAAAACACAAACACAAACGAAACTGAAACGCACCTATTATAGTTTTAATATTGATATTCGACGGGATTTGTGAGACTGTACGTGACCATGTCTCGAGGCTGACTTTTTCGCGATAAGCAAAAAGACGACAAGACAGAAAAAATATATCAAAAATAAAACTTGTTTAATAAACATTAGATTCTTCTTGATATCAGATTCTTGATTATCAGATTCTGCGGAAATGTAATTGAAAAAACTCAACTTAGTCTAACATCTCCGGTCAACAAAAAGCAAACAAAAAGAGTTGACAAAATTTGACACTTGTCCTTAACTGCGAGTACTATTCAATTGGCTATACATAAAAGCATTTTTTATTGAAAAGGTTTTACTTTGTCTATGCTAAGAATCATTCAGACTTTATGGTCTTCAAGCGGACTTTTAACTTATTAGTGCACTTACTGTCTTTCATAAGGTATGCTGTTTTTTCTTTGAGTAAAGTCCGGCTCACTTAAGCTCTCGTAGTCTTCGGAGACAATAATGAAGCCGGCACACGACATTGGAAAGCATTGCCAATATGCAGATTCTGGAAGCATATGTTCTCACAATGCACCATTGAAGCAGAGTGAATGAAAACGTTGACTAAGAAACGCGAATTAATGTTTGGCTGTCAGCTTGGCTTTCCTTTTCTGACATTTTCGTACTTTAAAGGATTGAGCAGACAAATAGAGCTCTACAAACATCGTCCAAAAATCCAATTACCACCACATAAATTCAAAATGATCTCTCATTTACGGCCGACAACTAGCAGTTCTTAACCCAATAAGATAACAAGACAGCGATAACTCTTAAACATTATTCTTTTCAACAAAACCATCCAAGCGCGATTTTTAACTTCATCAATTTCCCTTTTCGTGGCAATAAATTCAGAATCAAAGAAACTTGCGTAAATATGTGCGTTCTCTGTTCAACAAACTAGCTGAGCATTCTTGAAGTTGAATGGAGAGATTAAAGAGATAAAAAAATCATATCCTCTGGTTCTAGATGGCAAAGTTTCGTTTCCGTTGCAGAGTTAGTGCACAAGTCATGAATATTAAGCCCGTATCTATCCCACCTCTATTTCGAGCACTTATTTGCGTGCAATAACAGACATTTCCTCTATAAAATTTTCATCCCAAGTGGCGCTTCAAAGCCACCGCAAATTAGGAAACATGGTTGCAGGAAAAGTTTTTTTTTTTAATATTTGTACTCTTAAAATAATTTGTGGTAGTTTCCAAAATGTTTTCTCGTTTGCCGCAAATCCTACATTTTACGGCAAGGAAGCCAAAGTAATTTTCTTCAAAAGTGAAGTGTAAGTCCTTAATAAATAATAATTTCTCCGAACAGATATTTTATGGAGAGCAATTTATTTCAATTGTTCTCTACGGAAAGGCTTGTGCTTGTAAGTTTAAAATCCGATTTATTACTTTTTTGTTATCTTTTTTATTGCTTGACCGCGGTATCAGCTTGATTAGCGCAAGAAATTGTTGTTGGTAAAAATTTTGTTCGATTTTAATCTTGACTTTTTGCTGGGGTTATTAAAACCAAAAACTTTTCTTTGTTCTTTGCAATCAGAATTAATATCGTAACTTAGTTTAAGAAATGGTAGAAAACTCTTAAAATAGAGGTAAAGCTGCCCACACGACCGACCCTTAACTGCAGTTGCCGTTTCATAAACAAAGTAGGATACATTTGACTACTACCCCCACCCCCGCCGCCCGATAGTCTGCTAGTCCATCCATCGCAGTACTACGTTTCACCCAGCAGTTTTTTCCGCCGACACTGGCCGTTCATGTACTCAAACAAAGAGGCAATACGGAGGAAAGGAACCGATATGACACATCCTAGACACCAGGGGCCCGTTTCTCGAAAGTCCCGGTAACTTTTCGGGCCCGGAGCTATATTTTAAAATCAAAATCTATAGAATGGTGGTGTAGCTTTTAGCCCACAAACCAGCTCGACTTGTTTCGTCGACATAGAATTTTACTTCTTAGCTTCAAAAACCAACAGAATTGGAATCTGTAAGGTAAATTTTACGCTCATAAAATAGCTTTCCGGGCCCGAAATGTTACCGGGACTTTCGAGAAACGGGCCCCAGGCCTCGAACTACTTACCTTCCGGCGATCCCTCGACCGAAAGTCCAAGAGCTAGCCACTGCACCACCGCGCCTGCCGGCACATTTTTTGTTATTTACTCTCCCATGTCCTCTTGCATTTGCTAAAAAAAAACTGCGGTCGAATTTATTCTTTTTTTTTTCACAGTTCTACTCAGTGGCATGACTACCTTTACCTTCTGCTGGCATGATTAAAAACGAGTTATTTTCAACATAACATTATGTTCTCTTCGTTCTTTGTAATTACGGGTAAATTCATCATCCCTTGAATTCAGTTATTATCGTAGGTTTTTAAAAATGGTACAAGACTACTCTGTTGATAGCCTTAAAATAGAAGCGTTTGCCTATGGCAGGATTTTTCACGATAATTTTTGCCAATTTTAAATCTTAATACGCAATAAACTTGCGTTTCATTCAGTTTCAGAAAGGTTCTATATGATCCGCCAGATATCGCTGTACTATGACTTGGTTTTAGCTGCGTTTTATTTATTCAAGCCCCGGTTACTAACCCGAGAAGTAAGATCACGTATATTAATTAAGTAACACTTAATATATACTTCCTGAAACGATAATTCAGTTGAAGAAATTAGTAAGCCTTTTCACATTCCAAAGAAAGTAGAGCTCCCTCTGACATACTTAGTTTATACGGGCAATGATACATTTTCCCGTAAATCAGGTAAATGCCAAAGTTTGCTTCCGTTTTAAGTCTTCAACATCGATCACAGTTATCATCTTCATCAATATCTCCAGCATTAAAATCCACCACTCGAATGGTAGATGCGTGGCTGTGGTTAGACTTCGATGAGAGATCAGGCAAAGCCGGCTTTAAGTCTGAATATACTAGAGAGTTTCCGGGTAAAAATAGCTCAAATGGTACGAGTGGAAAATAAAGAGAAGCACGATTACGAAAGTTCTTGGGCTAAAAAAATATTTTAATTTTAATATATTTTTATTACTTTAAAAAATAATATATACAAAAAATAACCAACAAAGACGCGTACGATTTGTGCGCATGATCAGTGCATCACAGTTCCGTCATAGCCGGAGCTTGGTCACTTTTAGCCAGAGACAAATATTCGCTCAATGCAATCCTTGCACGGGTTTGCCTATCCATTCCCCTTTTTGTTTTGCAGTTGCAACGACTAATTTTAGTGAATTTAGCGATTCCCTACACTCATTTAGTTGACGCATAATTACATTTACTATATTTATCCTAATTTGTGTTTTCTGACAAAAATCGAGAATTATTTGATTGCTCGAAAACCAGCTGAGTTTTAAAAGTGGTCTTAAATAAAGAAATTCTAGAAAAAGTTATATATGTAAAAGCTTCCAGACATGTAGAAATAAATCCAATAACTCCTTTGAATAGTAAGTTAATACAATTTTAAATAAAGAATAATTAGTTTAAACATCCTGAATGATAAAAATACACTGATCAATTTGTGGTATTATTCCCCCCTTGCGGGTGGTTTGAGAAATGATCTGTCTGCAGTAACTGAACGGAGTATTATTTTAGCACTAAGGACCTTGTTAAGACATTTTGGCCAACTGGCGCCTTCTCCTCAGACGCATTTTACACAGTATGAGGTGTGAATATACGTCAAAGGGGGCTTATTTAATTTTTTTTCCACCAACAAAATTTAAACCATATTTAAACCATAATACAATTATTTAAACCATATTTGACTTCGACTAGTAAGATTGTTCTATCAGTGTTACTAATATTTGTTACTAAATTCGATTAAATCCAAGACCGTGAACTTAAATTTATAACGCAGTTGGTAATAACCTGTTTAGAAACAAACAGCAAGAAATTCTATTTTGTGTCGCATTTAGTAGCTAAATCATCTTTAGTTCCCGCTAACAAGGGCGCCAAATAGGTAACCACAACTGAAGACTGAATCAGCGCCATTCAAAAGTAGACAAAAATAAATTCACAATAATGATCTAAAACTAATGTTGGTCATGCAAAAGTAGATTCCACGGAAAATGCATATAGAAGCCGTATAAAAGCCCATTTCTGAGTAAAGTTCTTCTTCATCATCATCTTCTTCTTCTCTTCTTTTTTTTTTTTCTCATTTCTTTTTCCTCAATAATACAAGAAGTCGCTCTCCTCGGGGCTCATCTGTCTGGACTGCAACGGTTAACAGTAGCTTGAGCTTTCGGATATTTTGAATTAATTTTCAATCTGGAGGGAAAACACTAAATTTCCTCCCGAACTCTGCCCTAGGCAATGTGGTCCACACGAGGTAACGGCAAAAATGTCTTTCACCTCCGTGGGATTACAAAAACCAAGATCCAGTATTTTTCCTTTACCTCGTGTGTATCACTGGCACCGCCTTACCATGGCAATGCTCAGTAGGAAATTTAGCTGTTTCAATCCAGCTCACTATAGAGCAATTTCTTCGATTTATCAGCAACAGGTATAGATAGTTGACTCACGGAAAAGCTTACAGGAGGATCCTTAACTCCCTCCACACAACCCCTCCCCAAACCCTGAACTTACCCTGCCCCGCTCTGCGTTTTCCAAATATCATCCACGCAATATATCAAACACGAGAAAGACTTTTTCATCCGGATATCTAAGCATCGAGAAGTGGGTTGAAGGATTACACAGGCATTCAATAATACCAGAAACTAATAAGGACTTTTCAACTCCTTATGAGTTTCTGATAATACTGGATATCGTAGTGGTTTTGTTTTTCTCATTCCATTTTCGTCACTTCATCTTTTTTCCCATATGCATTGTTTCAAAAAGTGTGCGCCCGCGATAGCTCAGCAGATTCTCCTTTGCTTCCTCTCACTCTCTTTACGAACGAAGCCGCAGAAATGAGGTGTGAATTTTCGAAATCCTTTATATCTAGGTGCTTTTCCTCGTCATCGATGCTTAAGATCTACACAAATTACTTGAGAAGTGTTTTTCGTGGTGTGATGTGTTGCATTTATTGTTGTTTTCCCTGTTTTGTTGTCTAAATTTCGTTTTGTCGAGGATCGAAATGGAAAGCTCGTATTTTGTAATCTCATTTGTCATGATTTTAGCGGCAGAGAGTAAGAGAGACAGATTTCAGCAAAATTTGGGGTAAAATGAATAAAATAAAATGCATTATTTGATTATCGTCTTGGTGTAGCATTGCTGCTTGATGGCTCTTAAAAATTATGATTTTCACCGACAAATAAATGTCTCAATCATAGGCGCTTGTAGTTGCCAGATGATAATCCACCGTAGTGCATGTAGATGCGTAGTGGAACATTACATTCACTGAAGCAACACCGTTCCTTTTTCAGTAAGCTTCACCGTGATACGCTGTTTGAGTGCTGTAGTGCTGTCCTCCAAGGAGCCAAGGACAAGAAAAGAAAATTTGTGGAGACCATTGAGCTTCAGATCAGTTTAAAGAATTATGATCCTCAGAAGGACAAGCGTTTCAGTGGAACTGTAAAGCTCAAGAATATTCCACGTCCCAAGCTCAAGGTTTGTATTCTTGGTGATGCATCTCACTGCGATGAGGCCAAGGCAAATGACATTCCTTGCATGGATGCTGAAGCGTTAAAGAAGCTGAACAAGAACAAGAAACTTGTCAAAAAGCTTGGTGAGTAAAGTGAAGTAAATTTCTAACATTCTTGTTTATTCGCACACTGGTTCTCAGAGTAACCCTGAAATTGGAGGCCCTGTCAAGAGCCGTGGGGTTCAAAAGTTTTCAACATGAAGCAAAATTTTGTCCAGTATTGTGGGGAAAAAAATCCAAAAACGATATCCAAAGTTGAAAATTCAATAAAACATTAATTCCACTCACAGTTATTGGGTATGAAATGATTGCAGTAGATCCCCACTGTCTTGAATCCCCTGTTATCTAAACTGAGACTTGTTTTTCTTGGTTGATTTGTCAATTATTCGCTACTGGATACCTCGAAACTCCCATCATCTGAAACGGTTTTTGATTTCACTTTAGCCTGTTCCAGACTCTGATATAGTAGGGAAAGCACACATTGAGAAAACGAGCGTGAAAAATATGCAGATTGGTAAGCAAAATGCAAACAAAGAAAATTTAACATATAGGAATAATGGAACCGGTCTGGAAAAAATATTATAAATTGATACAACACCCCCCCCCCCCCCTCAGGATTTTCCTGGGCCTTTGACCCCCCACCCCCCTGGAAATTCCAATCCCTTCTGTGGGGAGGGTATGGATATTTTCTGGAACCACACAATGGCGGACCATTAAATCAGAAAATTGCAGTTTAAATAAATGGTCTTCTTCTCAAAATTAAGGCTTAAAATTTCGCTTGGGGAGTGTTTAGTAAACATAGTTTCGAAATTCGAAGAAAAAATAAAAATGGTTCTTTTATCGTAGTACCACTTTAAGATAATGGGGAATCTACTGCATAACCAACTCTGTGCTTTGTGCCTCACTGGTTATTTATCACTTAACACCCAATGCATGCTCATGGAATAATAAAAATAATTGTTAATTATATTATCATGGACCAGTGCAGTTCCAAAATAACAAACATTCTCAGCAAAATAAGAAGAAGAAGTGTGATCCAGAATAAGCATGCACCTTTGTCCAGGCTGTGGGAATGCCAGTTGTCAGGGTTAGGTGAAATGTCTATGAAGATTATGCAAAGTCCCAGGAATCATGTCCTCATGGACAGGTCAAATTAAAGATGTGCACATACAGCTGAGAGTTCTGTTGTCCCAATTTTGGTTGACTCTAACTTCTTAGCATCTTGAGTCATAGCGATATTACCTTTTTGTAGTAATTTGCTACAGTGTTCCAGGTAGCGTGAATTTACAGTGTATTTTGTATTTATTTTCTTGTGTTGTGTGTGTTTTTCAGCCAAGAAGTATGATGCTTTCCTGGCCTCAGACAGCCTTATCAGGCAGATTCCACGTATCTTGGGTCCTGGTCTAAACAAGGCTGGCAAGTTTCCCACGGCAATCACTCACAATGACAACATGGTGCAGAAAGTTGAGGAAGTACGCTCCACAATCAAGTTTCAGATGAAGAAGGTAGGATGCCCACCAGAAATAAGGCACAGTGCTCAAATTAATTTGAAGTGCCAGAATGTTCCAATTTTTTTCATATCAAAGCCCTTCATTGAAAGGTAGAAGTTTCTCTTAGTCCACTGTTGTGTTTACTGGCCCAGTGATAAAGATTCTTGTGGCCCTGTGCCAGATGTACCCCTTACTCCAAATCTCAACTGTGTTCAAAGGGATTAGTTTCCAAATCTGGTGCAGCCTACATTGGTTGGGGAATGAAACACTCCCATTTGATTTCCTTTTAGGCAATATAAGGCAAATTGGACTGTGGTGGCCAATTTGCTTCATATCAGCTACATTGATAGCAAATGGAAGTGTCTACCCTACTTGTAGGTGAAGGTGACAAATATAATACTATGTTTTGAGCACTGGTAAGGCCTTATATTCTGGAAGACCAGATCAGGATGTATTCCTCTGGTCGGACCTTCACCCAGGGTCTTAAATCTATGGGGAGACCGTAAGGGTCAACCAAGTGCTGTATCAAGAGATATGAACTAATAATCAAAGATGTAAAAAATGACCGTGAATGGCAGTTGTTTTGTTTGTTGCCTTCTTGTAATTCCACTCCCCCTTCCAAGGCATAAGCCCCTTACGATACTGTCTCTCACATTTTCCTGTCATCTATACTATAAATAAACCAGCATATTCAGAGTATCCACTTAAACTACATGTATGAACTGTTTTGCTGTTTCTTTTGTACTAGCTGATGTAAAAGAATTCTTAAGAATTCTTTTACATCAGCTAGTACATGTACCTTGAGTCTAAAAAACTGTCTGTCACAGATTTTTTGTCAAATCCAAACTTGCTCCTACCCGGCTCCCAATAAGCCTGTTATATGTCTAAGATTTTTTTCCAAAATTGTTCTAAACGGATGGTTAAAACGTAGAGAAATTTAGGAAACTCTGTGTCAAGCAACGAAATGTGCAGCCAGTGGGGTATTTCCCTCATTGTTTTCACCAGTCCTCTTATCAATGTTGAGGTCATGGAATTGGATTAGAAGTCATGGAAAAGTCGTGGAATTTTCTTTCCCAGTTTCTGTGTGAACCCTGGGTCCCTTATTTGCATCTTTGGAATGCAAGCAGGTTTTCCTGCCAAGCCACAAGCCAACAAGGAATCCAACATTTGGAGTCCTGGCAAATCGTGCACTTCCACTTTTGATTGAAAACTTACCAAATCTTTTAAAACCTTATGGTAGGACGTGCTTTCAGAACTCTGTTACAGTTTTGGGCTAAAAGCCTGATCCAGACAAGTGGCTGGGTCAAGCAAATGGCTGTTTTCAACAGTTGCTTTGCTTGTATATTCAAAAGTGATGTTTTATTCCTTCAGGTTCTCTGCCTTGCTGTGGCCATTGGTCATGTTGAAATGACTCATGATGAACTGGTGGCCAATGTTTATCTCGCTGTGAACTTCTTGGTCTCGCTGCTGAAAAAGAACTGGCAGAATGTGCGAGCGCTTTATATCAAGAGCACCATGGGAAAGCCTCAACGTCTGTATTAGGTTTGCTTAGTGTAAACCTGTTCTTCAAAGAATAAAGAACTCTCAAAACTAATAAAGACTGAGTTGATTGACCTCTCATGCATGGCTTTACTAGTGACAGAAGCACTAGCGTAAGAGTCCATTAACTCTTGGTAATAGAAGTCTTTGAATTGCAAGACCAAACAGAAGGAAGACCTTTTATGCTTGTGTTTACATTGCAACTTCTAACTAGGAAGGGACTGTGGGAAATTTGGAAAGTGCCTCAAGTAATCAACAATTGTGATATTGGATGGCGAAAAAAAAAGTTTATAGCTTTGTTTATCGTTTGTCTTATGATATGGCCACTTTGAAGGGGGTCACACTGTGGCGGCCATCATGCCCAGGTGCTAGTGGCTAAGAGGGCCAGGTGGCTCAGGGGATGAGAGTGGCTCCCCCTCCAACCTCGTTCCGGGGTCCTTCCTCTTTATTTTTCGAGGGATGAAGAAAGTGGACCCTGGGAACAAGGTTGCTCCTCCAACCACACGTGCAAACGAAAAAGAGAGTACGATAATTACCTTGTTCCTGTGAGTAGTTTGACGATAATGCCTACAGATTATTTAAATATACTCTTTTTTTATCTTGTTTTCCTCATAAAATGTCTGCTTCTCTCTCTTGCTGAATTCCACTGGATTTGCACATGCATGCTCTGGGTAGCTTGTAGCCACAAATGTGCACTACGGCCAGGTTGGTATTATGCATTACCCCTTGATCTACCAAAGAAAAGAGAAATAGTAAGCATGATTGTTAGCAGCTGTGGTCAGTAGCCTGCGAATACAGCTGCCTCTACATGCTCCGGCTGCTTGCTGCATTCAGGTGCTTTGGCCTTATGTGTTTGATGCTTCCCCTATTGGATTATAAGTTTCATTTTGAGTTCTTCATTTGAAGATTGTAGTTACAAATAAAGTGGATTTTCACTTGAGAGTTGAAAAGAATGTAATTTGCATTTACTTTGGTTTTGCTTTGATTAATGTTCTGTGATTGGCTGAAAACACTAGCACCTCTTTCTTAACCAATCAGACGTTAAACCAAAGCCAATTATTGTGACTTGCCTGAAGGAAACTGCATGTAATATTTTGAAATGTGATAGGATCATTTTGTCGCGTATGTTTGGCTTTGTTATTACTAAATTCAATTGACCTCCCATCCCCCTGGGGGGTGAAAACCACTCTAATGAATTTATAAGTTTTGCAACAAAAATATATATATAACAAACTTCATTCTTATCTTGGCAGGAAAGCCTCTCCCGTTTTGACTGTCATTTTCAACATGTTGGTGATAATATCTAGCGTGACCACCGCTAGAATTACCCTGGTACTCTGTACCTTTTAGGGAGGCCTACATTAAATGTGGAACAAAATGGTGGCCAGTATTTTTGAGGGGTAATATGAAATTTAAATTCATAATTTGCATGCAGAATTAATGTAGGAGCTATGGAGAAATCTTTCCAGAAGGTGAACACTAACCTTCAGAGTAATATCAATCCCCGGGTATCGATCCAGTCATACTGTTTTACTCTTCCAGAACACCCATGTAGACAGAGGGCAAAAACACCTCCAGTGGATGACTTCCAAAGTTTAACAACGACTGATACCATCATCGGGAGGGACACACTACTAACTGTTAGCACAGATGTTTGGGCTATTGAATTTATATAATTCTGGGTTCGGAAGGGCATTCGCTTTTGAGGGTGCGACAACTCCGCCATTGAGAAGACACGACCATTTGTCTCCTCTTATTTCCCGTCAAAATGATATTAAACACTTTTGCCAACGTTTTTGCTGAAAATAACGAGGTGACATCTCTGCAACTTCTTCATAACCAAGGAATAAAACGTCATCATAATGTACCTTCAACAAACTGAGGAATCAAAACACGAACAATTCCCGGGCCACCATTTTTTTCCCAACCGAATGTGACGCCACTTTTTGATTAAAGTCGAGGAACGCGCAAAGGTGTTCTCTACACTGGACAAACAAACCACCAAGTATGTAAGAAAATACGAACTTCTTGAAATAATCTATTTTTCCGTTTTTACTAAGCGCTTGAACAGAAGTCCAAAACGTAAAGAGCTGGCTTTTCAACCTAGAAGACAATCTCGTCCCCAGAGCCGACGATCCTTTTGGTCTGCGCCAAGGATCGAAAAGGAAGTCAACTACACCTTGCGCATGCGTATAGTGTATTAAGTTAATCTGATAACCACAAGGATTAGCAGCATCTTGAGAATACATAGCAGTGGTTTCTTCTAACCGGCCACCTGCACTCTTGTGGCAAAATATAAGGATTCGATTTCAAAGCCTTTCAACCGCAAAATTGACCAATTTTTGGAACGGGAGCACCAAAAATGCTCCCAAACTTTTAGACATGTTATCAAATTGAGAGCAAGAATAGGAAGGAGATGAATTTAGGTCCGACACCACCGCGGTGACCAAGCACTCTTTCACAAGACTGGTTATCGTCAGACGTCCGTCAGTAACTGTTACATTTTGCGGCGCCGCTTCTGTTGGATAATCTGGTTCTTCAACCTACCGTGATGGAAGTGACCTACTTCTTGCGCATGTGTTAAGTGTATTATTTTAATCTCGGAACCACAAGGATTAGAAAAATCTTGATAATAGATTGCCGTAGTGTTTACCAGTACAAGCTTTATTCTTCAGGCAAAATATTCACTTTCCACTACAAAGACTGACCAACTTTAGGAACGGGAGCACCCAAAATGCTTCCGAGCTTTAGACAAGAAATAGAAGAAATTGAATTGGCAAGAACGTTGCTACGGAGAGTTGAATTTAAGGCAGATAAGACATTGGATGTCTGGAAGACATTAATTGCTCTTTACCAGTATCTTTGGGTCCGATGGTTGCTGGCCTGTATAAAATTTGTTAGTGAATGTTTGTCGGTAACCAAGGCGGATCACTGTTCCACTGAGTATCTCTTAACCTGCGAACGCAGACGTATTTCCGGCTGTCGTTTCTCTCCGCCGAAAATGAGAAACGACAGCCGGAAATACGTCTGCGTTCGCAGGATCTCTTTGCGTGCAGACGATCACATTAGAAAGACCATGAAGTGCGTAAGAAAAGGCGGTCTTCTTGAAGATACCGGTTTTTTCATAAACACTTGAAGAGAGAAAGTTGAGGACAGTTGCGCATGCGTGTGGTGTCGCAAATTAATCTCTTGACCACAAGGATTAGGAGAACCACGAGGACATATAATAGTTGTGTTATACCGGTTCTTTATTACATGATATTTACATGGCTTAAATTGTTATAAACTTGATTTACATGTTATTAATTTTTGGAACGGGAGCACAAAGAATGCTCCCAAAATAATTCAAGTTGACATCAGGCGGTGTTGCACTCGGTGCACGTGACTTCCTTCCTCCCATTACATGTCGAGCCGTGCCTGTACTAATGGCGGCCGTCGTTCGAATCTCGTTCTTCTACGACGAATTCTAGTCCTTCATTTTTGGCAATCTGGTAGAGGATGACCTCGCCAAGTTATGGTTCAAGCGACAAGTCCAGGTAAGCTTTTTTCTTAACAAAACATGTCAATAAAAACGAAACAGTCTTCGAGTGCTATGTTTACCACTCGTGTTTGTCACGGTGATACATCTGGATCTGTCTTTGCTGCTAGCGATGAGTATCCTGGATCATTTTTGTCGATAGACAAACAGGTTACCTCTATTTGTAAATCAGCGTTTTATCATCTACCTAATATTGCTAAAATAAGGAAATTCATATCGTTCAAGAACTGTGAAACACTGATCCATGCATTTGTAACAGCTAAGTTGGATTATTGTAATTCTCTCCTGTCTGGTCTTTCACAAAAACAGATTCAGAGGTTGCAGTATGTCCAGAACTCAGCTGCACGCCTCCTCACTGGCACTAGGAAATATGACAGCATTACACCCATACTGAGAGAGTTACATTGGCTTCCAGTGGCCGAACGAATTCATTTTAAAATTCTACTTTTCAGGGGTGGATCCAGGATTTCACATGAGTGATTTGCCCCAACTCTCGGAATTCCGAAGGGGAGGGGGGGTTACGTCGACTGGAATTCCGAGGACATGGGGGGGTTATGTCGACTGGAATTCCGAGGACATGGGGGGGGGGGGGGGTCATTGGACTGGAATTCCAAAG
Source organism: Siderastrea siderea (assembly GCA_964030785.1). Classification (NCBI taxonomy): domain Eukaryota; kingdom Metazoa; phylum Cnidaria; class Anthozoa; order Scleractinia; family Rhizangiidae; genus Siderastrea; species Siderastrea siderea. The sequence continues at coordinate 16,465,818 of OZ034968.1, read as the reverse complement.
GCATATGGGGGTTTTCCGGAGAGTAACTTCCAGTTTGGTGTAGTTAAGTCTCTTCAAGAAAAACTTGTCAAAAACGACTTATCTAAGGACAATGATTCACTCGTAAACACAAGACACGTTCAACTCAATCAACACGTCGGAGACACATTTCAATGGTCATGGTCAATGAAATGTTTATGCTAACATGACGGCTGAAAGCTGTTCACTTGCCAGTAGATCGGTCACAAAAGCGATCGTAGGCTTTTCTTCGATTGTTTTGCTCGAATACAATACTGTAGATCCCAGCAAAGGGTTTTCAGCCCCTATATTAAAGCAGATATCATCGAGACATGTGAAATTGTTGCATTACATACCATGGGACGTTCATTGAAAAGGTCAGATTTCACGCGTTATGCAAATTTGATGCGCTTTGATCAGATTACATTCACTATTTTGTACAAATTCTTTTAAAGTTGTCATTGACTTTGAATTTCAATGTGAGTTTCATTTACTATTTTAATTTTGATCGAAGGATAAAGTGCGGGGAAAAAGTTTGATTTGTTCTCGCGCAATTTATTTGAGGCCGCAGTACAGTATGCAAATTGCGTTCACTGTGAACTAAAAATAATTGCAGGAAAAAAAGCTTGCTATTTTACTCTAATTCACATGGTAAACAAAATGCACCATCGAGATATTTAGAGTATGCTATCCAGGGAAATCTTTTTAGCCAGCTCCACACAAAATGATGGTTAGAATTCGAACATTCCACTGACACTGGGAAGTCAAGTAGCTCACCTGGTTTCCACACATTCTCTATGAACTTGAGCTTGTCCTGGTCCAAATATGAGCTGATTTCCTTGAAAACCAAGCCAATATTATACTGAGAACAGTCCTCCTTCCGACAAACTGGCTCGCCTCGAACCATGGTTTATAAATCAAAATCATGTCTTACTCGGTAGCAAGTTAACGATGAACTCTAATCGGAACTCAACAAGAACAAACGAAGGGACTTCCAGGGAGAGGCTTCCCTTTATATACAATTGTCAGTAGTTTCCACGGTAGTTTGCGGCCTGAATAGCCAATCACAACCGAGTTTGAGTAGTTCGCAAGACAATGTGAGTGTTTCTGGCCAATCGAAGTGGGTTTTGAGTGATTTGTTGACAAGTTCCATATACCATTCAGTCCCACCCACTGGGTACAAACTTGCTCCCGTCGTGCCTACGAATTTTTTCGCGTTGTTCTCGGAAGTATCAACAAAGGGACGAAACCGTGCGAACGGAGACTCATCGAATTCGCTCAAGAAGGGCTGGGTTTGCTGTGTGATCGATGGAATAACGAGATGCGAGGCTTTTTTCTTTGTTTTATTTCATAATAAACAATAAAACAAGGAGGATAATTGATTTCTTGAACTACAATAAAGACCCTTTGAAATAACAAACGCAGGTTCGGAAACATTTGAGTGATTTCTGGAAATCACTTGAACTACTCTGGATCCACCCCTGCTTTTAACATTTAAATCGTTAAATGACATGGCGCCTTTTTATTTACGTGAACTTTTATCGCCATATATTCCCTCCAGAACGTTGCACTTCTCTAGCAAATCCTCGCTTGTAATACCTAGATGCAATCTTAAGACGTATGGTCGAAGAGCATTTTCATATATTGCACCAGTGTTATGGAACTCTCTTCCAGAGGATATGAGGAGCTGCAAGTCCTTGACCACTTTTAAAACAAAGCTGAAGACCTTTCCTTTTAAGCGTATTTTTTAATTGACACTGCATTATACAATTATTATTGTTATTATAATTATTATTATTATTATTATTTTGTTTAATGTAAACATTGTCAATTCTATTATTCAATTTTAAATATTGTAAAGCACTGTTGGATACCCTGTAGAAACAGTGCTATATAAATCATTATTATTATTATTATTATTATTATTATTAGTATTATTATTATTATTATTATCATTATTATGAAAAGGCCGGTGCACCTTGAAGTTGTAGCTTTGTCCGTGTTTTGTCACGTATTCGTTTGATTGGGACGTTCCATTTTTCGTCCGCACTCCCCTCCCCCCCCCCCCACCCCCCCATGGAAGGCAGGATTCCAACAGACCCTTTGTCTCTTAAATTCAGATTTCAACAGGCCCTTTACCTCAAAACTGAGATTCCGGCACCCCCCAATATGTGGGTAAACTAAGGATTCCGACACCACCGTATATCAGTAAAAACAATAAAAATGGAGACTGTGATGTAAAAGAGCGATTCTGACAGCTCCTTCTGGGTAAAATAGTTATTCGGACACCCTTTACTGGAGCAAATTCCAGATTCCGACAGGGCCCTTCTAGGGTAATGGGGGTGTGGTGACGTAGTGGTTAGCACGTTGGACTTCAGATCTGAAGGTCGATGGTTTGACGCCCAGTCCCTGCCATCGTGTTGTTTCCTTAGACAAGAAACTTTACCCTGCATTGTCTCTCCCCACCCAGGTGTATAAATGGGTACCAGCGACATACTGCTGGGGGGTAACCCTGTGATGGACCAGCATCCCATCCAGGGGGGAGTAGCAATACTCTCAGTTGCTTCATGCTACAGAAACTGGGATAAGCTCCGGCTGTGTGGGCCTCCTTGGCTCGTGTGCAACTTTACCTTTTACCTTACCTTACATAGGGGGAGGGGGTGCAGATAAAAAATGGAATGTCCCATTTCCCGGGAGTTGCTGGTTTTACATATATCACTCTGAATACCACTGTTTTCATTTTATTCTGCTCTTTTGCTGTGCTTTTCTTTCATTTACCTGACAGGTTTTATTCCATGTGGACAGTCTGAAGGCCCGTCTTCAATTTTGTACTCTTCTTTACAAAAGAAGATGGCAGAGTAATTTCCTTTTGATAGACCTGCTCATTACATAAGGAAAACTAGTGTTATTTAGAAAACAATTTCCATGTGCAATTCGATGTTTTTCTCTCATGACAGCAATGTTCACATGGGGGATTGTTACATGAAAAAGATGTGGCCAGTGGGGTCACCTCTAGGGCTGAAAAACTGTACCACACCAGATAATTCAGGTACTGATGAGAGTGCAAAATAACTAAAATTAAATTACTGTACGAGACTGTCCAAGGGAAGTAGGTTTCTGTCAGATAGCAAGAGGTTCAAGGTGGCTGTTACAGTAAGCAAGTTACAGTGAAACAGAAAATAAACCACCAATCTGATAGCACATCAAACGATTCAAACCACAGGGATAATAATAATTATTTCTATCTGCATTTCCAATTCATTCTACATACCTATGTGTCTTCCTGACACAACAGTCTACAAATAATTCTAGTTTTGTCACTTTTTTATTTGATGATATGCATTTCTGAAAACATTTTGATTCCAGTAAGTACTAAGTCTATAGCAGAGTGTGATGTCAGGGAAGGAGTCTGAAGGAGTTCATGTGAGCAGAAAGGGGAGAGGCTTTCTCCCTTTTCCCCTCACACAAATTCTTAACTACTGCCACCTAGTGATGTAATTGATGAGTACAGTATTACAAGACTTACAGAACTAAGAAGGGTTTGTACAACTTCTAGTTAGCGGGCTTCTTGGGGCATGTAAACTATTTCAAGTTATGTAAAAATTATTTGACTTAAGGACGGTGCCTCCTTTTGTTACTCCGCATAAGCTCTGTGCATCTCGGTATATTCGGGTTTTAAGGAATTTGCCCACTAATACAACAATATTTCTGCGTGGTTTATGACTGTGAAAAAGGCAGATCTTAGCAGGGGCTATCAGAATCCAAAAAGAAAATTGGGGTAACCACAGATTTTTCAGAGATAATTGAGCTTAAATGTGGAAAGAAATTGCCAGACATTCTTTGTATTTTAACGCTTTTTTCGAATAATGGTTGCTCAATTATCTCTGCAAAAAGCGTGGTTACCCACATTTTTTTTATTTTAGATTCCAATAACCCTTGCTAAGGTCTTCTTTTTCCCCATAGTTAATTAACCTTTGACGAAAGTACATCTGTATTGGGAGGTACCGTCCTTAACACTATTTGGTTAGAAATATTTTTTTACTTAATACTACTTGTCAGTGTAATAATTTCAACTTTTTTACCCGTATTAGTCTTACTACTATTTATTTTATTGATACTTTATTTCTTTTATTTAGTGTCCCCCTTTCTCAATTATTGTGGACTCCCTGTGGTTTCTTACTGCTATTTCAGACTGATGCTTAAAGAAAAGTTATTATTTTAGAGATTTGTATTCTACATATTTATATTCTACATATTTGTGTGCTTTGGAATCAACAAGTTTGCCATGCCTGCTTGCTACGCTTCGCTGTTGCTTAAGGGATCGTGAAAATTGTGTTCTTAGTACGATGACAATGAAAGCCTTACGTTAATTGCCATTGTACAAAGGACAGATCTTTCACGATCCTTCCGGCACCAGTCTTGAAGATCTGCACCTAGACTATAAGAGACAATAGATTGTTTAAAAAGTTTAGGTCTAGATGTCGAGAAAATCGCTAATATACAAAAATCATGACATCATCCTTTCGTTGCTATGGTAATACCGATGTCAATCAAACCTACTATTTTGACAGGTTCATTCAGTCTCTAGTAAATGTGTAAAGCAGCTTGCGTCACGGAGCTCGGACAGTAAAGTATTGGCCGTTCAAAGTTGGGTTGGTGTGACTCGGAAAACTCAAGATGAGCCACCTTTAATTTACATCAGATCGGTCCAAGTTTTCGGTTCATTAGTTAACCCGGCCAATTTACACTTTACCAACTATTTGTAGGTTGAACATAAACTTTTAAACTAAGTCGCTGCAGCAGATCCGGTCGATTCCATCAGAATATCTTATTTTGGTTTGGTGTGATCTGCCGGGCGACTGAAAACCGCGTGAGAATGTAGAAAGACCGCTAATAAATATTCATTTAAATTTGAAACTGTGAGTGTTTAACAGATCTAATGTTGTTACATTAGGTGTTTGGCTTAGCGGTTGTTTACAAAGCGCGAATTAAAACTAAAATGCTTGATCTAACATTTCAGTTTGTTCTCGAAAGAATGAGTTTTGCTGTTAAAGAATGACGAGCTGGTTATGCTGTGTGAATTTAAAAAAAAAGCGTCCTTTCTAATAAGAAACTCCCTAGACTACGCGGGAAACGGACAAACTCTTTCATAGTATTCTATAATCTTAATCCAGAAACTCATGAGTTTCTGCTTAATCTCAGTTCTAATTATTATACCTAATCGTACCTTTTTGGTACGCTTCGGCGGCATATCAGGCGAGTTTGGTCGAGCCATGGTTCGTATTTTGGCGAGACGCAGTCGAGCCAAAATACCCATGGTGAGACCAAACGAGCTTGATCTGCTGCCGAAACGTACCAAAAAAGGTGCGATTAGGTATTTACCGTACCCAAATTCGTCCTAAAACCTGGCGATCAGTCAGGCGTTGTAGAGCGACACGTATTTACACTTTTCTGGTCGTCAATACTCTTCTCTAACTCCTCATCTGCCATGTTATTTAATTCTTTTGTTTGGAGTTTTATTTTCTGAGTCTTGGAAGTCCAAGTTAAGAAAGAAATTTGGAAAATCCAGCTCCATATTGAAACCAAAAAAGTTTCAGCGCTGTCCGTAAAGTTCACGCGAGCGCCCGCCAGTGTAGCCGCTTCCAATTTTGGCGCGAAATTGTATTTTTCCCCTCTCTTACCGTTAAACAAATTACTTTCTCGTTTAACAAATGCAATAGTTTTACGTTTCGTTGTATTTCTGTTGTAATTTTTGCCTCTAAAGTCTGCAAAAAAAATGCGAGTTTCACAAACTGTCCATGATATCGTAGGATATCAGGTCAGTGACTTGATATCGTAGAAAATCATGACAGTAAACAAGGCTTCTGATTGGCTAATTCACAATTTGGGTACGGTAATGGTACGTAACGTGCCGCATACTCGACCAGATATCGAACTGACGCAAGGTTTTTATCCTAGTGTATTTGCAACAAGCTTACTTTCCGGCGATATGACAAATATTGTAAATGTACACTATTATTCCGTTGTTTTTATATATAAAACACCAGTATTGCGAATTCGTCAACCCCAAGTTCTTGATGTCTACAATGTTTGTAAACATATATTGGAGATAAACATATTCAGAAAAACGAAAGTGTCATGATTGATCCAGTTTTGATACTGCATGGCAATTTAAGGCAATAAATAAGGCAATAAATATTAAGGCAATAAATATTACCGGTACTTTACTTATTGAGATACTTATTTCTTACTTTATGTCTTTGCGAATAATCTTGATAAATCTAAACACAGGCCATTCTTTGACACCAAAACTAAAAAATTTCACGGCGTCAAGATTCTGTCCTCTATTTTTAGCAGTATTTTTTTTGTTATTAATTACCTTGCTTTGAAGGTTAATTTTCTTCGATCGTGTATTTGGCATTTGTTTATCAAGAAAAAGAGCTTTACATGTACCGACATTTTCCTCTTTCATGATCTCTGAAGTAACCTCGTGACGGTATATCGTCTTACGATTTGTCCCTTTCACCAGGTCGTAGATTCAGAATTTTTGTGATAAACGGGGATGTTTCTAGCAAGCTTTGCCTGCTTATGTATAAGGTCACCTTTCACACTTTTTGTTTGCATAAGTAAAACTTGCTGAATAACCTTGTTTACACAAAAATAGACCTTTTAATTAACTGATCGGTAAACTTAACATCATACTTGTACTGTAAATGGTTTGAACTCAGGAGTCATACCTTCCTTTAGGATTTTTATTTTTTCACTAGGAATTGGATGCAGCGGATCATCTTTACATTTATTTCTTCATTCCGCAGTTCAAATACATGAATTTCATATATTCATAATTTCATCTTCATCTTTCCCGGGTATATTACGAACCTATTTAATGACCAGCTCCCAGTTGGCTTGTTAGCTCAATTGGTTAGAGCGCTGCACCGGTATCGCAGAGGTCAGGGTTCGAATCCCGGCAAGCCTGATTTTTTCAGGCTTTCTTTTCGCAACTGCATAAGTTGCGTTAATAACTGCGAGGATCATCTTTACATTTATTTCTTCATTCCGCAGTTCAAATACATGAATTTCATATATTCATAATTTCATCTTCATCTTTCCCGGGTATATTACGAACCTATTTAATGACCAGCTCCCAGTTGGCTTGTTAGCTCAATTGGTTAGAGCGCTGCACCGGTATCGCAGAGGTCAGGGTTCGAATCCCGGCAAGCCTGATTTTTTCAGGCTTTCTTTTCGCAACTGCATAAGTTGCGTTAATAACTGCGAGGATCATCTTTACATTTATTACTTACTTGATTGTTGCATAACGAGTTAAATTGCATTTTCAGTTGCCTCAGTCTCTTTGTTGTGTTTATTTTTATCCAGTCATTTTGAAAATTTGCTAGTTATTATTAGTAGTAGAAAAACTGTCTTAGGGCGCGTTCTTTTGGGACTATTCCGGAATAGGAATACTCGGAATAGACGGTATTTGTGTTCTTTCGGGAGCGATTCCGTTTTCGGAATGAACGGAATATCATTCCGTTCATTCTGCTCCCGATAGCAGAATGAACAGAATGAAAGGAATACGGTTTACTCGGAATAGCCAGAATACGTGTTCTTTTGGGAAATTTTTGGCGGGAAATCCTACGCGGCCGCCTGTGCGTGCGCAGACATAGTAGTTCTCAGTTCACCTCCGCCATGGGTATTCTGTTTTCAGAAGAAGCGTTCTTTTCGAAATTGAAATTCCGTGTATTCTGTTATTCCTCAACCGGAATAAGAATAGCCAGAATAGTCCCAAAAGAACGCACCCTTAGTTTAAACTTCTTCTGCTTACATGAAGTCTTGTCAGTTTATCGTAAACCTTGTGAGATGGGGCATGGTGAAAGCGACAAAACAAAAAACAATAGTATCACAGTTACTTGTATTGATTAAAAAGACGAGTAAATTTGTGATTTACAATGGTGTTTCAGAGCTTTCTACTCAACAAATGGTGGAAATTAAAGTGAAAGTCAGGCTGTCTCTCATGTTTTTGGCAATGGGTGAAAAAAAACATTCATTTTCAGTACATATTAAGGATTCAGTTTCTTCATAAACAAGTAACAAATGCACTCGCTAAGAAACTTGACCTATAACTTTTTTAGCAACTATATGTAAGTAATAGAATTAACGAAGGATAATCTGAATAACAATAAAAGATACTACAAATAATGAAGAAAGACTCTTGATGCTGTGAAATTTATGCCTAGTTTAAGTGTCAAAGAGTGGAAACCGGGTTAAGATCAACAGAAGATAAATTGCAAACACAAAATGTAAAGAGACTGAAGTACGTAACTCAAAACAAAACAAAAGGAAAAAGTAATAAACATGTACTATAGTAGTTTTCTTGTATGATCTGCGTGAATCGTGTTTCTGCTTTGATTGAGTCGACAACATTCATGAACTGAATGTCTGCTTCTTCTTTTAAGAAACCAGCATGAAAGAGTTAATGAATGGTTACACGCATGCAAGGACTTATTTACTGTACCCTACGTTGTTACCAGTTGAGGTGCTCGAATTTCATGAATATGTTTTATCACAGTGGAATGATAACATAGTTCACAATTATTATAAGCACTATTAGCCTGCGGAATTTTAAACGCACAAACATCGAGCGGGACGGGTGCGTATATAGAGGTGCCACCAACAGTAATTAACCTGAAGGATTACTCCAGCAGCAACGGTGTTTACATGTATGTACACAATGGATGGTGTAAATTAACAAAATTTGTAAGTTGGAAGAGAACTAAATAGATACTAAAAATAGATACTGTATAAAGCTGGTTGTAAACACCGGGCTAGAAAGTTTGGCTCAGTTCAATATCTCATCGCTATGCACGGTGCCATAGTTGTTCTCTTTGCAGTCCTGTTTCTGTGGTCCATCCAGTTTACAATCCAGTCTGACGACTCACCAGGCTTCAGATACTTTAGCTTTGATATGAACGCCTTTCATCGCCTCACATGCAAGCCACAAAATATCTTCTTCTGTTGTTAATTCAATGGAAGATTTGCATGTTTTGCACATTGGGAGTGTTACTCATTCAACCTGGGAAATCCAATTACAGAGAAACACTAGAACAGTTTTCAATTGAGTGTCGAAAGTAATGCTGTGTTTGCTTTGGTTTTGCTTTACTTCGCTTTCTGATTGGTTAAAAAAGCTCGCGCCACTTTCTCAGCCAATCAGACGAAAAACAAAAACCAATCGTCACCTGCCTGCACGCGTTTTCCCGCGCTAAACGCTAATTACTTGTACTTGCTTCGATTTCTGATTGGTTTATTTTGTGTTTTGTTTCTTCTGTGATTGGTTTGAGTAATTACTTTGGTTTTGGTTTTACGACACTCATTTGAAAACCGCTCTATTGTGAGTTAATCCGAACCGACAAGTACAACAGTAAATCCACATACAATCACAGCAAAGATTTCCATCATTTTTTCATAAGGGTGTCTCTTTTAACGTAACGAGTCAAAACTTAAGTCTCTATATCACTTAATTTTGAGGCTTTGAAGGTGAAAATTTGATTGTTTATATCAGTCGGAGAAGGGAGCACCCAAAGAGACACAATGAGATCAAGCGCAAGGAAACGTTTTTACGTTTCCTGTGTAGTTAAAGTTTTTTTTTCTCTTTAAGAAGGTAGAGACATTTAATCACTTTACACAGTGCTTTCAGTTCAATCTCGACGAAGAGGAAATAAGTGTCCACCTAAACTGTCTAAAAGAAAATCGCCTTCTCGACAACAAATCAAGTTTCTTACTGATGCAAGAGAAACAAATGCGCTGCATATTATTATCAGAAACTCTTGAGCCCTTCGGCAAAAGAGTGGGAACATTTGACCGTTACAAAATCGTTCCTCATGCGGCTCTTTGGGTGACTAAAAGTACGATATGTAACATCTTTCTAGTGTACTTGAATGTTAAATAAGGGTATATGGTTGTGGAAAGGACCAAGAATGGTCTTTTCCTGTTCACTAGGATGAAACGCAAAGACGAGCATTGTGGATAACAATAATTTTCTTCTTTCTCTTCCTTCTTCGTGTTTTCAAAAACTTGCCCTCATTTCAAGATTTTGAAATTCCGTCCTCTAAAAATTAAAAAAAAACGTTTTTGTTTCGCTGTGAAAACCAATTACTCGAGATTATCATAGCCTTAAAAATAAGCATCATTAAACCTGTTGTATTGGCATTTTCAAATTCACATGAAATCACTCCGGCACGTGAAAACAAGCGAAAATGAAAGTGTGGATCATTTAGTAGCCTAAATTTTTAGCTTACTCCAAAGTGAAATAATAAAGAAAGCTAATGCAACGCGAATTACTTTGCACACCTAATTGAAAACCACTGCATTTAAATGGGCAGAACAAAAGTCAAATGGATAATATTAAGGAGCAAAAATGACCGAAAGCTGCAGAAATCGTGCAGAAGAATCGACTGGGACTCTGCTAAATGCGTTACCCTACAGTGCGGAATACTATCGATGAATCACTCTGGAAAGTTGGTTTACAAACTTAAAGCAAACACCACTGAACCGTTGCCAACAACTAAAACTACAAACGACTCATTGACGACAACAACAAGAAAGACAAATAACCGACTAATTTTACTTACAATAGACCAAGGGACATTTGACTAACTAACGGATCGAAACGCACTAATCACGTTTCACAGTCTTCACAGCCAATAACATCACGGCTCAACTGACAGACGACCAGCAGCAGCTAGTGCGAGTTCGTCCGGCGACCAATCAGGACAACGACCTATAACATCTACTGACGGTTCACAATTCACTTGACTCTGATACTGACTTCCGCTCAGGTAGTCGAAACGTCAGTCAGTGTCACCTCAAACAGTCCTTCTCTCTACTCTCACCCGGACGATCATACTTTACCAACTTATGATTATTTTTAACCTTTTACTATTTTTTAAACTTTCATCACCGTACAGGGAGTTGTCATGCTTCAAGTTTCTTCATGCTAGAGAAACAGACTTAGACTCCGGCAGTTGTTATACACTAGGGTCACAACCACCATTTGCTAAATAACTGATTATTGTTTTTTATTATAAATATTGTCTTTAGAATCCATGTGGAAGTGGCAAGACGTTGTGTCAAAATGGCGGCACATGTAATCAGTGAACGAGGACAAGGACTACCAGTGTATGCGTCCCAGTGGTTATAATGGAAAACACTGCGAGGACAGAGGTAAACTATAGGTATCCCTTGTTATCAACAAAATATTGTTTGAAATTTTTAGAGGTTTATCTTAACACTTCTTTTCTCGGCATCTCTTCCGCATTATTTTGTACAGTTCTAAACAAATGAACATATAATGTAAGTCTGTGTCCATTCCAGCGGTTTGGGATTAGCCAAGTAGCTCAGTGCCGGTACGTTCGTCAGAACCGGTTTTTAGTACCGGTTTCAGCATGAACGAGATGCTAGTTCATTACACAGCTACATCCAGTTTCCGTAACTGTCGTGGTATCCATCCATCCACTTGGGGCTGGGTTCACGAAGCCCACCCAAGCTAAGGTGTATCCTAGGCTAGTGTGCTAGAAAAAAAAACTATTATTAAGAGCTAAGGATTCGTCTTAACTTAGAAGAACTTCACGAACCTACATGGTCCGTCGGCGGGAGGACACAATGTAGAACGAGCTTTCTTAAGGAAACAACCCGAGACGGCGTAGAGGTAGACACTGGCTGGCTTGTCAGACTGTTGTCATATCAGCGATTGATTTGAATCTTGGTCTGTGACGCTTTTGTTATGTTTTAAATGTCAAGACAAGAACATAAGTGTCTCTTGCACCCTACTACCTGTCTTTTTTTCTTTGACACCGGACATGTTGTGAGGTAGTGTCAAAGGGACTCAAACAACCACTACTTAATATTCAAAGGCATCGAAAAGAGTAGAAAGCGAGAGGGCATTCGTCTCGTACTAGGCAAACCATATTCGAGTTAAAGAATTTTGAATTGTGAAAGTAACCCATTGACAGAAAATGGACACAATACGCAACGGTTTGGACAGAACCCAATTACCCATGGAATGGCAACCATGGACAGCTGTTTCGTCTCCTCAGCCAGGCTCCACACAATGTTCTGGGAGCTGTGACTGGGGGCCCAAGAGTCCTTGCCAATGCATGTGTTGCCCTTGAATATCTCTTTTTAGGTTTTATGGATACAAAGTACGTTTTTTTCCAACCGCTTTGCTTTCATTACCCTCGGTGACGAAGGTAACACGTGGTTGATTCTATTTTAGGTATTAATGAAGCAAATTCCTGTCTTGAGTGGTTATAAAATGGCTACAATGAGAGTGGAGTATACAGTCAGTTCCCTCGACGATGGACAAACGGATGGTGGTGGTTGGTTGGTCCTCTTAAGAAGTAATGAAGGCTCGGTGAACTTTCGCCAGTCTTTGAAAAAATACAAAGTTAAGATGGGCGATCTTCTCGGAGAGTTTTGGCACGGTCTCACAAAAATGAATCGATTCACTTCATCACAAAATCAAGAGCTCCGAATCGACTTAGAAGACTGGGAAGGAAACACTGCCTACGCCAAACATTCACACTTCAGTGTGAGTTCAACCCGCAGGAACTTCGCACTAAGTGTTAGTGGATACTCTGGGACTGCCGGTGGTGCTTTGTCCAGCGCCAACGGAATGGCTTTTACAACAAAAGACTCCGACAATGATCTGAACGTCAATGAAAACTGCGCCCAACTCACCAAAGCCGGCTGGTGGTTCAAAAACTGCTTCCAGGGTCTGTTGACCGGTCAGTATTCTGACACACCTGAGGGTGGAGGAATCGTGTGGAGCCCCTCAAAGGCTTTGGTTACTCACTAAAGAACTGTGAGATGAAGATCAAGCCGACTGAAGAATGAATTTGCGCAAGTTAAAACGAGTGGTCTTGGGATTCGAAATGAACGGATGGCCCAACAAACGAAGGCTCCCGCCAAGCGGATTCAACATTTCCATTCAACACCGTCCAACATTGTTAAACTCGGCAAGTTGAACGCGCTTGATACCCTGTTGATCAAATGATTCTGCGTGTTTGGTAACTCTGTTGATCGAATGATTCTGCGTGTTTGGTCACCCTGTTGATCGAATGATTCTGGGTGTTTGATCACCCTGTTGATCGAATGATTCTGCGTGTTTGGTTACCCTGTTGATCGAATGATTCTGCGTGTTTGGTCACCCTGTTGATCGAATGATTCTGCGTGTTTGATCACCTTGTTGATCGAATGATTCTGCGTGTTTGGTCATCCTGTTGATCGAATGATTCTGCGTGTTTGGTCACCCTGTTGATCGAATGATTCTGCGTGTTTGGTCACCCTGTTGATCGAATGATTCTGCGTGTTTGGTCACCCTGTTGATCGAATGATTCTGCGTGTTTGGTGACCCTGTTGATCGAATGATTCTGCGTGTTTGGTCACCTTGTTGAATGATTCTTAATGATGAGCGAAGGACATTTAATGATGTTGAATGGTGTTGAAGGAAAGTTCAGGTTCTGATTCTGGTTCTGGTACACTTCACAGGCTGTGCTACTACACCTAGTCTGCCCTATCTTTAAGCGCTGCTGGAGAAATCACACCAAGAACTTGTTGAGAGATATGCGTCGAACTTCCTTTAGTGTGTTGGTTAGCCCCATGTCCGAACTTGATGCCTGCATTGTCCATCCTGCTAAAGAACCACCAGGTTCTTCTCGAGGGTGGTTTCTCTCTAGTGTGCACCCACAGCCTGTTTCTGACATCACTAGGGTATAGTTGGATGGAGCCAAAGATGGGTTCTGCTGCTCCGGCCAGGTGATCTACAGTTTTATTGTACCAAATGCCTGCGTGGACTTGGATATACGTTGAAGAAAGTTCGATTGTCATCAAACATTTTTTTTCGCATGTTGTTGAATTCGTTTGATCGAGGCCTTGCAGTGGCCATAGGAGGAATTACAGGGATTAAAGGTACTACGAAATATGATAGTTGATCTAAGAAAGAAATAAAATGTATACTCGCACCAAGCTTGAATACCATACACGCGGGGAAACTTCGCGTTGATTTTCTATTTTCGTTTCCATCGATAAAATCGTTACCGTCAGTATTTCTCCATTTTTCCTAGCTTGCATTCTTTCCCCTTTCCTATTTCTTCCTCTTTTTCTTTTATTATCACTCTAAAAGTCTTTTAAAAATTCTAAACTGCTTTTGAAGCCTTGCTTCTAACATTTATGTTGTGCATTTTATGAGAGTGGTGTGAACGTTCCGTGAAGGAGCTAAGAATGTTATTGTGCATGACATTGTATATAACATACCACCTTTTGTTTAAGTAAAGCTACTGAAAAATAACCTTAAAGAATTTCCTGGGAAGCCGAAAAAGAGCACTAAAGTTAACATTGGACCGTGTGGTGACTAAAACATTAAATTGAGCTCTACTGGAAAATAACTGAATTTCCCTTAAAGTATCTTTTCGGAAATCAACTTAGATTTATGTGCATCTATTAACTAGAAACAATGCACGGGTATACGACACTACATTTTCCTGTTAGCTGAGAGCGCCACCATTAGCTTGACGTTTATTGTTTGTTTGTTTGTTTGTTTGTTTGAAGTTGGGGAATAACACTAACTTACAAGTAAAATTGTACATGCACTGAGTTGGGGTAATTGTATTGATTCTCTTGAATTAAACATTCATGTCTTTAAAACGACATCACAACCATTATTTGTTAGTCTTTTGGCACTAAACTGGAAAATATGTCAACGAACCCCTATTCAAAGTCAATTTCAACTGTTAGTAAGGCCTTAAAATTTCATAAACGAGCAGATTAATAGTGTGAAATTAAAGGGAAAAGACTAACAAGACTAGAGCGCTTAAATACCCTCCCATCTCACCCTCTTCAAGCCAGATTTAAAATTTTGCACATTTTGCATTGTCATTTCACGTACACGACGATTTTCACAACACACACACACGAAGAAATAGAAGTTGCCAAGTTGCTTAAAAATTGTTCGTTAATTTGAAACCTTTCTTAACACTGGTCAAAGGACAACTGGAGCCCAGTCCCCTTTAGTTTGCAGAGAACCTCGCTTTCAAACCGTTCGTTCAACTCAGGAGTGAAGTATTCTTTCCAGCCTCCAATCTGACCTTTCCTAAGAAAGTTGGGCAATTTTTCTTCTTGTGTCATCATCCAATAAGCTGCCGCATTATTCACCATTTCGTTGAACGTACACTGCTCAGCAATACGTTTCATAACATCCTCGGTTAATGACTTGCCCAGAAAGCCAGCGATTAGACGTACTTGCGAAAACAGGTCCTATTTAAGACAAAAATAAAGTAATTGAGCTTTTATGACTAAATGGAGGAAGCAAGGAACTGGAAAAATGAAAGGAAGAAAAAAGAAGGGAGGACGCCGGAAGGAATGAAAGGACGAACGAACGAACGAATTGGTAGAAATGTAATGAACACTTTTAAGTTCTAACTTTTACGTTTCAACTTTTAAAATTATTGATCACTATAAGTAATTCAAGATTTAATTAATCAAAAACTAAGACAAACCTTTTTCAAGTCTTCGTATTTAAGGTATAGAACATTGGCATCTTCCCTGTGTTTCCACCAGCCAAGCACATGCTCCACCCATGAGCCCCAATACGCTGAAATCAAGCGATATTATTTACCAGTAAACATGGAATGGTGAAGTTAAGATGGACGTAATGTTTCCCTGTGATCGAAACTGACACTGACTCAATGAGATCACGAGAACTCAATGAAAAACCATGATACAATCCGTTCCAAGTTAAGGAAAACCCACGAAAGCGAAAATTGGTCAGTTTATTTTCTTCCCGGACTGGTTAATAAAAGCTGCTTGTCCTAATAGGACCACATAGCACGAAGTTTAATAGAACCGTGAGAGAAGAAAAGTCACTGGATCGGCTATTCCTTTCGGGTTGAGAAGTCACAGCAATGCGACTTACGTCAATACCGGCCGTGAACACAGTTCACCCCAGTTAAAATGACCGAGCCTCGCATCTTTCTCTTAGTAATATACAGGAAGCTGTTGAAATTGTTTGCACCAGCTGTAAACCGAACTTATCTCACATAACAACCTAGTGAATGACCTAGCATGCAACGAGTCTCCGTGTAGGTCATGATTAGCGGTTAGAGCGTCCGACCGATCCAGGTATACTCTGGGGTGGAAAAATTAAGCAATCATAGCCCAGCGCGCGAGAAAAACTGATTTATCCTACGTTATCATGTAATGGACATTATAAATTTCAAAATACAGCCTTTCGAAGAGCTGTTTGTTTGTTCGCGTTCGACGGATTGAAACTGAATTTTAATGATGAAAAATTCTCATTTATCTTGAAGAGGAAGTCCAGCAAGGACGTCCAAATGTGCAAATCATGATTGTGGGAAGAAATTTCTCAGTGAATTTGTCGTTTAGCGATTGGAAGAAAAGTCAGCTGAGTGCGTGTCAACTTGAAATAGCATGGTGGCGACGTCAGTCCTACGGGACTTTACGCAGTCTATGGAACCTGCTATACGAGGTCTATAAGCCCATGTCCTCACGGACAGAGACGTGCGGGAGGACAGGGATTCATCTCCCATGGGGGACTCTTTACAGTCCTTTCTTTGTAGTTTCATACTTGAAACAAACTGAACACAGTTTTCTCATGACAAATTCTAGTTTCTTAAAAAAAGAAATGCGAGTGTTCGTGCCTTACTTTTTCCCTCCATAAACATTTTAGCGTAGAACTCAAATGGCCCTGAATATCCAGTAAGAGGGGCCATCTTGTTGTCGAAATGATAATATGACACAACCACGTCTTTGGGGTTCCTAGCAACGTAGATGTATTTGCATCTTGAAGCGTCGCTGGTTCCTTTAGGAATTGAATGAAATGGCTGATGGGTCTTCATAAGGCGTGGGTTTGGTTGAGCCGTGATGTCGGGTTGCGTGGTATCAGGAAATTTAGCCTCGTCAAAAAACAGTACTCGGTGACCTATGGGCTTTGTGCTGGTGTTCCCATCAGTGAAGATTTGCCATGTGATCTCCTGAAGCCAAGTAGTTCCTTGAATTGAAACAAAACAAAAATACCTTGCTTCTGAGAGCAGAAGAACAAAACTCCACGTATCAAAAATAGGACGACGCCAGCACCACAGGAAAGTACTGCTTAACCAGTCCTACACTCCTAAAAACTTGACATTGAAAATTCTTACATGGACAATTCTTCTGCCCCATCTCCTCCCTCCCCGAACGTTGTGGCGTCCAAGAGAAGCCTGATTACAGAAGCTCATCACCGTGATGATGAATCTTGAGTCCTTCAAGACAGCATATAATGGAGGGAGGCGGGAAAGCATTTCTGTGATATTGTCTGGACGTTCTTTCAGGGAAACACATCACTGAATATGCATGCACATTTGATTTTGTCTCAACTAATTTTATCAGTACGGGGGGGAGGGGGTAGTTTCTAGGCGTTTTATTCCTCTCGCGCCATCGATTTGACTCATCAGGAGCCTGTTTCTCGAAAGTCCCGAGAACTTTTCGGGCCCGGAAAGCTATTTTATGAGCGTAAGGTTTTCCTTAAAGATTCACATTTTGTTGGTTTTTAAAGCTAAGCAGTAGTATTATAAGTCGACGAACAAGTCGATCTCATTTGCGGGCTAAAATTTACTGCACCATTCTATAGATTTTGATTTTAAAATACAGCTCCGGGCCCGAGAAGTCACCCGGACTTTCGAGAAAGGGCCCCAGGGCCGGCACTTATGTAATTGGTTCCGGTTTCTTAGCAAAAAGAGATTAGGAGCTATCTAACTACTTCGATCCCAGTGGGTGGGATACTAGTGCACCGCAGCGTTTATTCCAGCATGATGTTAGATTTCCCAAATGGTTTGCTGGTAATCATTTTTACACCTGGATACAAAGATCGGGGTAGAGGGACAATTCGCGGCTTTAAACACGAGTAAGAGCCTGGAACCGAGTTAAATTCGGCGGCAGTTGTGAGCGGCATTGTATGCTGTCGAGATACTGACTCGAAAAATCAACACGTCTCTACTTTTCACTAATAAATAAGAGTCACGTTAGAAAATGAAGAAAAGAAGCAACTTGGGTAGTCCCACCTGATCTGGGAAAACCAACGATGAAAACGTCGTCCTGTCTGGTTTGAAACTTATCAATGAATTCCTCAAATCCTGTCATGTAGGCAAATATATGAGGCATTCTCACGCCTTTTACGAAGACCGCTTTGCCGTTTTTATATTCGCCTTCTATTTCCTGAACAATAGTTTGGCTTGCCATGGATGGAGGAGGTCTTTGCTGTTCCTTAGGCAAAATAAGACATGACCGTTACTAGAAATACATATGTGAAGTAAAAAGTCGAAAAAGAAAAAGAGTAAGGGCCATCTCGACGTACATATGCGCGTAGTTGTTATTTTTTCATTCCAATGTTGTTGTTGTTTTGGTTTACGTTTTGTTTCGTTGTTTTACCAGGGTTTTGAGTTCTGATCAGCAGTAATCGCCTCATTCAAGTGCTTCATCCTTGCAGCTGGTGTTCATCATTCCCGGAGTCTTTGCTCCGAGGCTAACGGTTATTTTTTCTCCTGTTATACTGACAAGGAGGGTATAGTTACATAAAATTTGAAAGAATAGAAACGTTGCGGTATAAAATCACAGCGAAAAAACCTTGACCATCTATCATTTGCTTTGTTGTTGCTGCTGGATAAATCTTCGAGAAAACGTCAACGTTAAGTACCGCTGACCTGCTTCTTACATGAACGTTTCTGGGGTTTTTGGCCGGAGAGCGAATCTTCAGAGAGAGTGCGAGGCACCAAGGGAAGGTTGAACGACAGCTTTAATTTTTTATACCTTCCCAAGAACTCTTGCGCTTCCTGAGCCCGCCTAGAAAAATAAAAGGCTGTGTGTATGCAACGAAGGCTCTTCTCAGCCCCTCTGTTCACAGCGGTCAAACGCAAAAAGCGATGCCACTTCTGGTTTTTGCAGCGCCTTGAAATTTGAACCAGTTTTGACGTTCACAATTTTTTGAGTTAACAAGGAAGAAGTTCATATGAAAATGAACGAGGCAAAAAATATGCCGACAAACCGAATTTCACGCTGAATAAAACTTGAGGATGACAGTTCATTTCAACGCGAAACAGCGTAAAGTTTTGCGAAAAAGTATTAAAGTTTCACAATTGCCTGGTGGAAACTGCGCACGCGTCGTACGTTTGACTGCTGTGACCACTGTGAGGCACACGCTAATAGGCGCTTTGCATAACTATGTCACGTGACCTTGTCAATCATAAAAGATGGTAATAGTACGAAATAGATATCAGAAATGGAAAGAACATGATGAAATTAGTAAGATTTTCAATTTTGAGGTTACTGACGTTAAAGTGCGACATTTTACGGTTATTTTAATGTTCAAAAAATTACCAAGACTTATAGGGAAAAAAAAGCTGCTGGGTGGCAAATTGTCAAATTGTCCTAAAATCTTGCACTTAAACGTTAGTGACCTTAAAATTGGAAATCCTACTAGTTTCATGACGCCCTTTCCTTTTTCTGCCATCTATTTTGAGCCACGACCATTTATTATGATTGACAAGGTCACGTGATACGGTTATGCAAAGAGCCTATTACCGCCCTAAACAAACGCAAAGCGGTCCATCGGTTATTTGCGTGACTTGATCAAAGACATTGTAAAACGTGACCTAAAATATGATCCAAATAGGATGTTCTTATCAGCATTTAATTGATGTTAATTATTGATGCAGTCTTAGGGCATCCTCGGTGACCCAGGGGCAGCTAGTCGGGACGACGGGATTTTCATGGGCGAAAGTTTACAACAAGAGCGGGAGAGCCCCTGGGCACTTACTCTTACCGAACGAGTTCCAGAAGCGTTTGAAATCCCGCCTTCTGATTGGCCAGAAATTTTTTCTGGCCAATCAGCGAAGAGGAATAGCCAGGCGACTCTCGTGTCTTCTTACACGAGGTTGTTTTCCTCATCAATCGCCGTAGTAGCGTGGCCTCTTCAACGGGAACATTTTTGAGGAGAGCTTCAGAAAAAAAAAATTAATTACATGTAACACTAAATAAATAAACGAAGTCGAAGAAATCGCAAACTATAACGTGGCCGGAAGAAAACAAACACTCAGCGGGATTTTTCACGAAGGACTTATCGAAGGTATCGTAAATGTTTAGAGCTAACGACTTCCCCTTTCTCAAGTGTTGCATGAGGCTAATAGCTACTCGAGTAAACGATGTTACTAATTATTTCTCCTTGTTCGTTGATTGAACTACTCCTGAAACTTTCCACGGGAATCTCCGATGCACGGGCCACGCAACTATGTCGATCGAGCGTGGGAACCACAGTTAACCAAAGCGTAATATGAGTGTTTGTATGGAGCTGAAATTTGATCGAAAATAATCGGCGGTTTTCCGCCGAAAATGCATTAAAATGGAAATTCAGTTTGAAAAACATTTCCTGCTGTGTGTATGCTGTGTTTTTGTTGCTTTTCCGAGCTTCTGGAGGCCGATCTGGGTGATTTTCTGCTTACCGGTCGATGCGACGTCATGTCACATACTAGAGAGAACTAGTTCTCTCTAGTACGTGACATGACACGCTCGATCAACATAGTTGGGTGCCCCGTGCATCAGAGATGGAAAGTTTCAGACGAAGATCAACGAAGAAGGAGAAATAATTAGTTACACTGGAGAAAGGGGAAGTCGCTAGCTCCAAAACTTTGCGATACCTTCGATAGGTCCGCCGTGAAAAATTCCCTGTGAGTGTTTGTTTTCTTGCAGCCACGTTATAGTTTGCGATTTCCTCGACTTTGTTTATTTATTGTTATTTTTTTTCTGAAGCTCTCCTCAAAAATGTTCCCGTTGAACGGGCCACGCTACTACGGCGATTGATGAGGAAAACAACCTCGTGTAAGAGGACATGAGAGTCACCCGGCTGTTCCTCTTCGCTGATTGGCCAGAAAAAAATTTTTCTGGCCAATAAGAAGGCGGGATTTCAAACGCTTCTGGAACTCGTTCGGTAAGAGTCTATGCCCAGGGGCTCTCCCGCTCTTGTTGTAAACTTTCGCCCATGAAAATCCCGTCGTCCCGACTAGCTGCCCCTGGGTCTCCGAGGATGGTCTTAGGGCTGTATACAACGGCATACTGTATTTCGCGGACTGGACTGGACTGGACTGGACTGGTAAAACGCGGACTAGTAAAACGCGGACTAATAAAACGCAGACTAGTAAAACGGGGACTGGTAAAACGCAGACTAGTAAAACGCAGACTGGTAAAACGCAACAAAATATTCCTCTTTATTTAAACGATAATGTCTCATTTAAAGAACTTCTCAACATTATATACAATTTCTAAGATTACTCAGAACAAACTCTTCTGAGAAAACATTTGAAGAGAACATAAACAGCTTTAAGCGAAGATTCAGTGTAAGAGGCTATCCAGATAAACGGATAGATAAAGTCCTATCGGAAGTCAAGTATCACGAGAGAATGTCGGCATTACAAAACAAAACAAAAGCGCAAAAGAAAATACCACCGTTTGTGACAGAATATCACCCCTCAGTGCCTAACCTAAAAGACATCATAATGAGCAAATGGCACTTTATAGAAAATCAACCGTTGCTGCGAGAAATCTTTAAAGATCCTCCAATAATATCATACAAAAAAGGAAAGTCATTACAAGGCATACTCGTACGAGCTAAACTATGAAGGTCAAAGAATCAACAATTCAACCAATGGGAGTCGCGTATGGCCTGTAAACATTACATACAATTATTGCTGGAAAGGAAATTGTTCGTTTATCGGAATGTAAAAAGAGTATTGAAAGGTACAAAATCCTCGATGGACATGTTGCGTGACAGAAAGCAAGGATGAAAAACAGAAATATTGTTAGAATTATATGTTTGGCTGGCCACGTGAAAATTCCGGATTTGAAGATTCGATTCAACAAAATTATTTTTCATTGATTTTAAATTCAGCAGCATTTGTTTGTAGTGCTTTTAAAGGACGACATGACATGTAAGATCTTTATTACTGGCTCTAAGTATTATTGTTCTGTTAGGAACTATGATAACTTGATTATAAGATCACTTGAGAAGTTCTTGGAATGAGAGATTGTCGTAAGTGACCGCTCCCGTAAGCGACCGCGACCACTTTTGTGAATTACCGACTGGTCTTTTTCTTTGTTTCTAAGTTCTCGTAAGCGACCGCTCACTCAACACTTTAATAAAAGCGCTCACTTCTTGATCAAATTAATACATAGCATAAGCGCTGATGGTTCGTTGACTTGTCTATACGCGATCCTCTTCTGAAATAGGCAATAACCTGCAATTATTTAATATTTTTGCTACAGTGCTATGAGTGATCATAGTAAGCGACCACCCTCTATTGTTTTACCATGTGGTCGCTTACGAGAAGACCAGCTTTAGTTGCGACCACTCCTCTGAGACTGTATTTTCTTGCGTTTTACTAGCCCGCATTTTACCAGTCTGCGTTTTACTAGTCCTCGTTTTACAAGTCCGCGTTTTACTAGTCTGCGTTTTACAAGTCCGCGTTTTACCAGTCCACGTTTTACTAGTCCGCGTCTTACTAGTCCGCGTTTTACAAGTCCGCGTTTTACTAGTCCCTTTACTAGTCCTCGTTTTACAAGTCCGCGTTTTACTAGTCTGCGTTTTACAAGTCCGCGTTTTACCAGTCCACGTTTTACTAGTCCGCGTCTTACTAGTCCGCGTTTTACAAGTCCGCGTTTTACTAGTCCCGTCCAGTCCCGTCCAGTCCAGTCCAGTCGTCGAAATACAGTATGCCGTATACTACATAAAGAAACTTACATAACTTTGCACGTCTTATAAATGAAAGGGCGTTCAAATAATGCTAAAGCCGATATCTGTTAAATACCACAACCGTTTAAATACAGTCCCATATTGTATACTTAAGATATACCAAATTAAACAAATGGGATTCGCGCAGTCGCCCAGTCGAGTGCACCCTTTGAAAAACAATAGTATCTATTGTGATGAGCCTTGTCCTACAAATAAACCGTTCCGCCTCATGCAAATGAGTTTATACCGCCAAAGGCCCTGGAACTTGTACCGCCAAAGGAACTTGTGATCTCGGTAATGCATGATAGACTAAGTGCTACTGATTTAAAGATTGTTTTCAGGGAGATATGAATTTGACCCTCAGTGCATTATTGTATACGGTATTGAAAACTGCTAAATATCATTTTTATTATACAGGTGCGCCTCATATCTTGCATCATAGCTTCGTCAGCTTGCCACAAAAGGTATTTTCAATGAAGATCATGATGAACATATTTGGGCTTTGTCACGGGAAGAACTCGGTTCCCCGCTTTCAATAACGACTGAACTTTAGGCTAACTTACCCTGTTTTCGGTTTCTTGTTTGTTGGGCTATTTCTAGATGCTGTCGTTGATCAGTAGGTCGGCTTTCTGCTGTTTGCACTCAAACAGCAACGTATTGGTGATTGGAATCTAATATCGTCGTTTCACACGGCACGTGATCAGTTAATAAAGGCCCGGCCGATTAAGGCTGGTTTTCACTAGCGACGGAGTCGGAGTCGGAGTCGTAATCAGAAGCGTAAAGCGTTACGATCTAGTGAAAATCAAACAACGGAGTCATAAGCAGAGTTTCCTTTTGCGCTTACGCTTCCGTCGCTTACGATCTAGTGAAAACCAGTTTGTCGGAGTCGTAAGCAGAAGTGGAAGAACTAAACCAATCATAAAGCGTGGGAACGAGCACCGTGATTGGTTTATACTTCCGCTTCCGCTTCCGACTCCGACAATCTGGTTTTCACTAGATCGTAAGCGATGGAATCGTAAGCGGAGTCGGAAGAAAATGGAAACGTTCTGATTCTTCCGACTCCGATTCCGTCGAGTTTATGACTCCGCTTACGACTCCGATGTTTGATTTTCACTAGGTCATAAGCGCTCTTACGACTCCGCTTACGACTCCGACTCCGACTCCGTCGCTAGTGAAAACCAGCCTTTACGATTACATGCATATTTAGGGTTTCAAGTCAGTCTCTTTAATTAATTAGGGGAAGTTAATTTCTCAACCCAGCTTCGTGAACAACCCGCGCGTAGCCTTTCAAGCACACAGTGACAAGACAACCATCAAACATACAGGTTATCAGAATAAAGGAAATGATCGCCAAAGATTAGATGTCCAGAAGTTTAATCAAATTCTCCCAAATATAGAACCGTAAGAAAATTATGGAGAACAGAGAGGAGAATGTGCATGCTGATATTGAGAGGGAATACAGGAAGTCAAGATAATCGTATGATAAAAGCAGAAACAACCTTTCCATCTCCAAACTACGTTCGAAAAAAAAAATCCATGTTTGTATATTTTCAGTGGATATAAACAACAAATACAAATAAAACAGTCTTCTTTTCACAATCGCGAAAATGTTGACCGATTTTTCTTCTGAAACCGAAACTCCGGAAGCCGGCACACACGCGGGGACATGTCGCAGGGACATGTTGCAGCGACAGTTTTCCTTGTGTGACATCCCCGTTTTTGCAAAAAATCAGCTGTTGCGGGGACAGAATTGTTGTCCCCGCAACATGTTGCATGAAATTCAGCTGGTTTGAATTCGTGCGTCATAAAGCTGCCCGGGGGTACTTCTTAGTAATAGGCTAATGGGGATGTGCCGCTGGATGGGGTCGCATTTTCACAACTGGATTGACTATAATGGGGTTGCATTTTCAACAGGAGCTAATAGAGTTACTAGAATGGGGTCGTACATTTGCGAGATTTCAGGGGTAAGTAAATTCTGGCAAGTAGGAATCTGGGGTATATTTGCCCAAAGGTGACCGACATGGGGTCTATAATGGGGTAGGGGTTCGGAGAGGCCAGCGGCACATACCTAGCAAAAATTGACCCAAGTAACCCCCCCCCCCTCCGGGGTGAAGCGGGGACAAAATGACCCCAATTTTCAATGTCGCATCGTGTGCACTGCTCTTGCAAACTGTCCCCGCAAGAGAACTTTTTTCTCAAAAACGGTGATGTCATACGAGGAAAACTGTCGCTGCAACATGTTCCTGCTCCATGTCCCCTCGTGTGTGCCGGCTTGCGTACTGTCTCTGCACGCCGAGGAGCTTGTCTCCGCCAGATTGTCCCCGCAACATGTCCACTAGTGTGTGCCCGCGTTTGTCGCAATTTAACTTTGGGTAGTACTCGTATTGTATTCGTACAGGGACAACAATTCCACACTTCGTAGACTTTCATTCAACTACGTTTAATGTCCAGTTTTTAAATACTACAACAATCTAATTAATCTTATTAACTCGTCGATCTATTCCTGTATTCTGATATTTTAAGTACTTTTCGTCACGACTGAGTGGTTACCTAAGCTACAATCTCGGCATGCATGGTATTTACACATTATAATTGTATAATTGAAGAATCTGATTTTCTTTTTACACACAAGTTAGTTCTCTGTACATATTTATATAATACAAGCCGTCCTTTTTACCTATACAGGCCTATGCGTGACCTATGCAGACGACTGCGTGACACAACATATGTCAGGGTTTCTTAAGCTGTATTACAGTGCAAACCAACGTACCGTTCCCATTTGCTCTTGTTTCAAACTTGTTCACGACTT
Organism: Siderastrea siderea; assembly: GCA_964030785.1. NCBI lineage: Eukaryota > Metazoa > Cnidaria > Anthozoa > Scleractinia > Rhizangiidae > Siderastrea > Siderastrea siderea. The sequence goes on along the minus strand of OZ034968.1, from coordinate 16,440,190 downwards.
TTTCATGGCTTCCGTGTCAACTAAAATAAAAGACCTATGAGAGGCGGAGTTTTCAAGTTTTTCGCTTGCGTTCGAGACTCGGTTCTCGTAGTTTTTGTATTTAATTCGTGAGTTGAAACGCAAGCTAACAAAGTTGGCAAAGAGATGTCAAAACGTTGCGAATACTAATCAAAACTGCGAAAGTGGCGATCTCTCAGAAGTTACCATTCAGCACAGTGAAAGGATAAGTGTAATTGAAACCGGTTTGACGAATTCGGTATAAAATGAATAAACTTTGCCGTGAAGGAGGTATCCACTACCTCAAAGATCCTGAGAGGCCTTCATATATTTCGAAATCAGAATATCTCAAAATCTTGCAAAAGTTCCTCTTACAAAACTAGACACTTTTACCTCAAGACAGTAAGGATATTTTTACGTGCTTAGCAAAGTAAACAACGTAGGTTTCTAGTGTATTCAGTCGGGATACGTCCCTAATAAACGCACCGTTTTTAAACAGATCTGTGAACATCGATCTAAGCTTAGAACTGTGGATAGCGTTTTAGTATATACAGATCACAGTTATGCCTAGGGAAAGAATAAAAGGGATTGTTTTGCAGTGAAGAGAAATTAAAATTGTGACTAAATGTTGAAAGTCTGGTCACCTAAAGCAAGTTTTACATGGAAATAATTCGGGACAACTGATAATTGTGGAATTCCACGAGTTATCAACTGCGACTTCGGTTTTTAATTCAGTGTGATTCATTCACTTAGCTAATCTCACTAATCTCAGATAGTAGCTTTCAAGTAGCAATACCCCCTCTCCCCCACCCCACCCCCCACCCCTCCCCCCCAGCAGTAACAAACCAGGATTAGGATTAGCACTGAACTGCTAATTCAAGAAGTTTAAGGTATATGTCACGCTCGACATCGCAGTAATTACAACCTTATGATCTGATACGGCCATGCAGTTTTTAGAGTGAGGCTGTGACAGTGTTATTCTCGACACACCACCCGACATTTCCTATTTACAGTTAATCTTGTGCAATATAAGTTACATAGCTTACACGTTACTTTACTAGGGTGCAATACTTCACACGTTACTGGTCTTGCGTGACTCAGCAGTGGTGCTTCCAGACTCTGACCCATTCTCCTCCTCCTCAATAATTTCATCCTTCAGCGAAGTTTCTATCATTATCAACTCCTCGTCAGATCCCTCAATATCTTTGTCTATGAGTTCATCCGAATCCATCTTGGTCGGTTTCCGCTTGTCTCTCTCCTCTTGCTTGATAACCTCCAGCCACATTTTATAATTGTTCTCAATGTTCGTGGTAAGATCGCTCGTAATCTTCCGTCGTTTCCGGCGACGGGACTTCTTCGACTTTCTTCGTTCGCCTTCGGAATTTCTCGTCCCTTCTTCGCTGGAGTCTTCATCGTCGCTCTCCAAGTCCGAACTGCTTGCCTCGGACTCGACCCAGTACCCTGGCAGGAGCCCGGCGTTGGCGTAAGCATTGTAAAGAGGAGCAACCAAGTGATTGATGAAGGACTCCTGGAGCTGAGCCACGTGTGGCTGCTCACGATTCATATACGGCGAAATTGGCATGCCACGTGTTAACTCGTCATCACCCTGCACACAAAACGAAAGATCGTCAATGAGATGTCAGATAAGACGCTATTATGTCTGTACGGAAGGCTCAAATAGGCTCTTTGCATAACTGTGCCACGTGACCTTGTCAATCATAATAAATGGTCGCGGCTCGAAATAGGTGGCTGAAATGGAAAGGGCGTCATGAAATTAGTAGGATTTCCAATTGCAAGATGTTAGGACAATTTGAAAGTTTGAAAATTATAAAAGATTTCTATGCTGGATGGCACAGCTTGCCACCCAGCAGCTTTTTTCCCTAAAAGTCTTGGTAATGTTTTGAACATTAAAATAACCGTAAAATGTCGCACTTTAACGTCAGTACCCTCAAAATTGAAAATCTTACTAATTTCATCATGTTCTTTCCATTTCTGATATCTATTTCGTACTATTACCATTTATTATGATTGACAAGGTCACGTGACACAGTTATGCAAAGGACCTATTGCCTGAGGTATCCGAATTACCTACGATGAAAAACTGGTGTTTTCTATATAACGAAGTATCATTTCAAACATACGAAACATAGGGAAATTTCTTTCTTTTCGGAGGGACAAATATGTCGTTTAGAGTGCGAAATAAGGTCAACTCGCATTTTTTGAAAGCCAACAGCAACTCAGAAATTCGGGTAATAAGATTTTGTTCCCTTAAAATTTCCTGCGGCTTACAAGTTTAGCTAAAGAATCCAATCAGATCAACCTGTGTTGGCTAAATACGCAAGCATCACTTGAAGGGAGTCCTATAGCAATCTGAGAATACAGGCATTTTGGTTTGATTTCCTCGTTGGATGCCTCCGTTATTATGTTTCGAAAGGGCGACGGTTGTTAACAAATCCTAGCCGAGTGGAAGCGTAGGCTCTGTGGTGGCTGGTGCGTCAGATTGTTGACTTAAAAGTTGTCGAAGGTCCGAGTCCTTGACCCGGGTTTGTACAGCCGATTATCACTAATCCAGTATTACAAGATAACCAAGGTTTTGGGGATTTCAGTTTCGGTTTGAGATCCCTGTAAAGAGGACGTTATCAAGAGGTTTTCTCAAAGGGAGAACAAACCGTAACAATTTTCAGCGATCTTTCAAGTCAAGAGCGAAGAACTTGAAAAAACCGGCGCAGTTTATTACAGCTTTTTAAAGTTACATTGGAGGTAGGCGACATAGCTTGAGTGATCATACTTCGAACAAACGGGAACTCCAAACGTGCTTTTGTTTTTGTTTGTTTTTTTCGTACGAGAATGTTGCTTCATATTGTCTATCTCCTCCGACCACGACGGGAAACGCCACAAAACGCGTAAAACAAAGATCTCAAAATTAATCCACGTTCGGTCAACAAACTACCCAAAATACACCTGCTGTGTAGTGAGATAAAAAATAATATAGGCTGCAAAGGAACCTGACTGGACAAGGACGTATCTCTTAGAATTTATACTGGGGATAAAAACCATCTATTCAGTCTTCATTGGTTGACTCAGTCCAGATGGTCACAGTGTTTCATAACCGTGGAAGCTCGTTCTTCACAGAAACTCGATACGACCAAAGGGCAACAAAAAGGGTCCAAAATATAGAACTTTCGGATAACAATGGGCTACAGAAAAGCGCTGTACCTGTTCATAGAACTCTTCAACAATCCTCTCTGTCCAGCGAGTATGCAAGTCCCTTCCTTTAGTCGGCCCTGAAATATCCGCCATCTTGATGCAGATCTGTAGTGTTAGAAGGCGATCCGCTTCTTGACACCAGTCTATTCCACCACCCTCCGAGATCTGCAAGTCAACCATTACTGATCAAAACCATTTCTCCTTACAAAAAGAGTATGTTCTTTCCAGGAACAAAAGAACTAACTACGTGATCAAGATTTGTCCGCACTTGCAAACCACCCTTCCTTGTGTTCAGGCATCAGAGAAGATGGAATTTCGTCGGTTGAGCGCGGTAAAACAAGAACTCGCTGCTGAGAACCAGAAGGTTCGAGCCACTGCGCGCCTGAGAACGAGGCAGCGTTCATCGTTTCTATTTTGGATAGATGAGTAGTTTCGCGTTCGAAAAAAGCATTATGTTTTATGTAATATATCAAACACGAGAAAGAGTGTTTCATCAGGATATCCAAACCCCGAGAAGTGGGTTGAAAAAACGAGGCGCAGCCGAGTTTTTTTAACCGACTTCGAGGTGTTTGGATACCTGATGAAACACTCTTTCGAGTTTTTGATATGGCTTCTCAAACCTTCCATAATTTTTGGAGAAATTCAAAGCAGAAGTTCGCAAAACTTTATGCTAATTAAGATCCAGTATCCAAACCACCGTCACGGTAGTGATTTCCTTTGTTTTCTCTTTATGAATTATTAATGAGTTTGAGAAGTAATATATCAAACACGAGAAAGAGTGTTTCATCAGGATATCCAAACCCCGAGAAGTGGGTTGAAAAAACGAGGCGCAGCCGAGTTTTTTTAACCGACTTCGAGGTGTTTGGATACCTGATGAAACACTCTTTCGAGTTTTTGATATGGCTTCTCAAACCTTCCATAATTTTTGGAGAAATTCAAAGCAGAAGTTCGCAAAACTTTATGCTAATTAAGATCCAGTATCCAAACCACCGTCACGGTAGTGATTTCCTTTGTTTTCTCTTTATGAATTATTAATGAGTTTGAGAAGTAATATATCAAACACGAGAAAGAGTGTTTCATCAGGATATCCAAACCCCGAGAAGTGGGTTGAAAAAACGAGGCGCAGCCGAGTTTTTTTAACCGACTTCGAGGTGTTTGGATACCTGATGAAACACTCTTTCGAGTTTTTGATATGGCTTCTCAAACCTTCCATAATTTTTGGAGAAATTCAAAGCAGAAGTTCGCAAAACTTTATGCTAATTAAGATCCAGTATCCAAACCACCGTCACGGTAGTGATTTCCTTTGTTTTCTCTTTATGAATTATTAATGAGTTTGAGAAGGGTAGATCAACTTTTACTTTGTCAAGTGTAAATAATTTCAAAAACCCTTTCATTCTTGAAGAACCAGACGACCGTCTGTTAGGTAAAATCAAATCACAAAACTCATCTTTACATATTAACATAGGAAACACCTTATAATAACAGTAGACAACTGTTTACCTTAGCATTAAACTCAGAAAGCAGATCAAAATGTCTTTTGAGGTCAGTGGCCAGTATAGCCTCGATGGCCAGAAATCTAAATCGCTTGAATTTCACCGGCTCCAACTCGCACAGAAAATTGTACTTGGGATCTGACATCAAAAGTGAGAATGCGGCAGCGGCGTGGTGGTTCTCCAGTACTGATCTGTCGTTATACAGTAACGCCTGAGGAAAAAACAAACTTTTGTTGGGATATTATAAAGGGAACTTCGGCTTGGTAACACTATAAAGATGAAGTACCGAAACACATTTTTCAGGTAAGTACGTATTTAGCAAATACTCGACCACTGGTCACTTTTGGGAAAAAAAAGAGCTTTACGCTTGAGAAATGGTGAAACCGGCTGTATTAACGGAAGGAGATCTCGTTCACCCATCGAGTTCGAGGCAACACCCCAACAATACTATTTCAAGCAAAAATGGTACTTGTGTTTTCACATTTGAACTTGACGATGTTATCACGAGAGAAGCGAAACCGCCCATTATATTGCCAGTAGTTTTATTGCTAATTTAAATCTTGAAAAGAAATCTTCCCGTTCCTTTAAGCCTACTTTAACCCTTTAAGCCCCAATAGTGACAAGCATCTAATTTCTCCTTACAATATCCTTACTTGATCAAACAGACAGGTCACGAGAATAAAGGAAATAATCACCAAACACAAAATGACTCGATTTTTGTGCAAATTCTCCCAACTGATACCATAAGAAATATATGGACAACAGTGAGGAGAATATGCATGTTGATACTGGGGCTTAACGGGTTAAACGACAAGCAACTGTCGTAAGGTCTTCCACGATTGGTCTGCTAAACAATAGAACAAACAAAAGAAACAAAGAACGAGGCGTAAAAACAATAGAGCTGCTACATATAGCGGTCCAATGAAAATACAAGCTTTTGAGAGGTGCTACACTACTGAAACGACCACGAGAACCTCCCGTCGGAAAGCTGACGAGAGATAAAACTCACTCGTGGTTAGCCTGAATCTCTCGTGCGCTTTCGTCCACTCTCGCGCGCCCTTGAAGACTTTGACAATTCTCAAACTCTCACGCGCTTCCAAAGAGCTTCAACCCTCACTGACTCTGTCTCTCCTTTGGCCTCTTACCCTTGCGTATTTGCATACAATATCACACACTCTAAAGACTTTGGAACTATTTACTAGCAGTATATTCCATCTTACGAAAGTAAACAAAAATAAACAACAATAAATGGGAATTAGAAGTAAGACACCCACGAGGTGGCCCTTCGTCAACTCAGTGTGTCCGGATCGAATTGGAATTTGGAAATGTTGGTTTTTGAGGAGAGGGGAAAAACTGGAGTACACGGAGAAAAACCTCTCGGAGCAAGGACGAGAACCAACAACAAACTCAACCCACATATGGCACCGGGTCAGGGAACCTAACGCGGGCCACACTGGTGGGAGGCGAGTGCTCTCACCACTACGCCACACTTACTTGCTGAGACAGTGTAGCCACAAGAAAGGCATTCGTTCTTCCTGGATGGTCATAATCATGCATGGTTGCTGCCGTGTATAGCGCTAACAGTTCTAACAGAGGAATCGAATCCTTTAACGTTCCATAGTCCCCAGTAATCGCTTTTTGTCGTCCCTCTCCGTTCAGTCCACTGTCTGAATCAGATCCACTGTCACTGCTTAGTTTGGAATTTAACGGACAGAAGCCGGGAATTTTTGAGGTAGTCATGAAGAAAACCCCATGAAGAACGTCTGATGCGTGAATACTGTTATGATCTAGAAGGTGAAAAAAAATTGACGCATTAACAAGTAAGACATCTCGTGATTATGGTTTCGCATCTAAGAAAATGCATCAGGAATTCTTTCCCGTCCACTCCACCAATATATATATACATGCATTAAGCGTGTTATTTAGTTATTTATTTATTTACTTTATCTCTCTGTTTCAAAAGAAAAAAATATGGTCGCAGGTTAGTCACGCAAACGCCTGGTATTTCAAGCTTTGTACTGGTCCACAACAGGGAATTAGCGTGCACTTTCAACAAATCAAGTCCATTATGAAACAGCTCGCTAGCGTCACAGCCAATGATACAGTGGGGTTCCTCTCTTTGGAATACCGAAGATCTGTCCAGTGTTAACACAAAATGTGGGCGAAGTACCAGACAAATGTGCGCCAAGCGCATGCACCCCCCCCCCAAAAAAAACATCACCCGGACACCACAGAGTCAGGTAGGCTGGGAGACAGCACCACCCCCCCCTTCCCCCTCTTCCGCTCCTTTTCCCCTAGACGCGCTAAACTTAACTAAATAAACAAGGAAATAAAAGTATCCTCCTACAGAAGTCACCACTGGCAACTTGAATTCGCTTAAGCTTATTTTTGGGTTGCACTGTATTGGCGTAGCCATACTTTAAACTAAGGTATGCCGAAGCAAAATTTACCGGTACTCCCACAACAAAACTTGGTGTGAACAGAGAGAGGGAAATTACCCAACGGACACTGCTTCTATTTTAACCCTGAGAGTTTTTAGGGTTACAGGCCTTCCGCACGGCCACTATCTGTGACGTTGACCCCCTCTACTCCACTAGGTAGATCGCTTCGAAGTAATTTCCCTGTTTCGAAACAGGTTCAAGTCGTTAAAGATGTTTATTGTTCATCGTGGTGTAAGATAGGCAAGATGAACGTTTATTCGTTTGTCTCACGATGGAATCGCTTTGAGTTGTTGATCGCGACGTTTCGACTGCAATACTACTAGTCTTCATCAGGCGATGAGGTCGATTGTTTACGTGTCGCTGTGTTCAAGGTTCAAGTCGTTTTCACGTTGTTTATCTGTTCAAGATTTTGCTTTTTTATTGGACCTACTTTTCTGGCGTTTTTCTTTTTTCTTTTCTCTCCAGTTTTCGCATTTTTGTTTAATTTTAAGTACGACGTAATTTGTGTACAATAGGTCACGCGCTTTGCTTTTGGAGAACTGTTCGCATTTTCCGGGAAAAAAGTTCGCTGAAAAATATCAGCACATATTTTTGCGACAACTAAAGGTTATTGTTTACACAAACTACAACACACAAGAAAAGAAATCACCAAATGGAAACAAAGATACTTACATGGAATTTCGTGGTACCCACTTTCCAGGGCAAAGAAAAAATTTAAGAATTTTGTCAGGGGAATTTTAAATGCCTCGAAAAGGCCAGTTTTCTGGAATACTTTATGTGTAACCTGCAAGAAGAAAAAAAGTCATTCAACCTGATATTCAACTTTACAAACACAAAAAGAGCATCAGGAATGGGGGGCTAAGAGGGAGTAGTGATTAGGATGCTGGCTTTGTAACCCAGAGATCCTGAAATAATCATATTAAATATATGCTGTGGTTCAAATTTTTCTTCGGTTTAAAAATTTTCACACTAGTTTGATTTTTATTTTCCTTTGTTTCAAATTCATTACCGTAATCTAAGACAAAGAAAAATAAAAATTAAACTGGTTTGAAAATCTTCAAACCAAAGAAAAATTTGAACCGATTGACCACTCGATTGACCACTCCCCACGAGGGGCTTACCAGAGACAGTAAAACAAATTTGACTCGATGATGACTTCGCACAGGTTGTCACAACGCAAATCACTCTGTCACCAACAAGAGTCCCTTTCAGGACTACACTCACTCACCTGGATAATCATACACAATCTACTTATGACATGACTCCTGGTCTCAAACTATTTAATGCGAAACAAATAATGCAAACTGAACACAACAAGGTTCAGAGTACCAGCTGGCTGGGGACAGACCAGTAGGCTATATACAAGCATGGCTTGGGGCTTTACTCAAGTCTACGGAGAAACAGCTTGTGTGCAGAAACAACTTCAGCCAGTGGTCAAACTGGGACCTCTGGTGCCCTAACCACTCCTTCACGCTGCCTCCTCAGAACATATTCCATGCGTCCAGAATGCGGATGAAAGAGAATAAAATTTGGTGTATAAGGAAAACGTATCCTCTCTCCTTTACCACTCACAATATTTGCGAACCACCGAATCTTCTTTATTCCACAGGGTTCAACAAAAGTCCCCTCTGTTCGTCCATGACAAGTAGATTTTGATACAGAGCAAACAATGTTTCCACTCCCTTGCCTGGCAAGGGCCCATACAAAAACCTCTGTCAACTTAAAGTGCAGGTCAAACAACTTGAATTACATCTGAAATTTACATTACATATAAAACATTCTAAACCGAAAGATCACACACAAAATACCAAGAGTAGATTTCATATCAAAAGATGTCAAATGTGTGGTTTCCTCTATCTTTTCCTTACAAATTGTTTATGCCTTTTGGGAATTTTTTCAATCTACACAAGTGGGAGTCTGGCTTCGGCAAGCGTTTGACAGTTGCTTGTGGAGGTGGAATTCATTTTTTTGTCAAGCACTGCTCCAACGAGTATTTCACACCCGTGTAAACATTTAAGTCATTTACCATGACACTAGCTGTCTTCATGTTCGATAGCCTCAAGAAGGATATTGCATTGAGTTTCATCAATTCATCAGTCAATTCCAGCACGGTTTATGTGTTTATATCCTTACAAAGGCATCATGTCATAAGTCGGTAAAGTACGACTGTCCAGGTGAGTGTAGTTTTGAGTCCACGTGACAGACATTTCAACAACCTGAACAGAAGTCCAAATAAGGGTCACGATGATGTCTTCCCCTTGCATTGCAAAACATCAGTCAATATCATCACAAAACAGTCCTCAGGACTAAACCCACCCCAACGATCATACTTTACCATCTTATGACATGACTCCTGAGTTCAAACCATTTACAACAGCAAAATGTTTCCTCACCTGAGTCAAAATATTTCCATGCTCACAAGTATCAAATATGGGAAAATTCCAATCCGTAATTTGATCTAAAAGTTTATCAAGTTCTCTTGACTTGGGTAACACTCGCTTTTCTTCAGTTAAATCAGGCTCCTTTTCAGAGTCCTTGCTTGTTTGATTAGTTTTATTTTCTTCTTGTGCTGACGAGGGATTGCTATGACAATCACAGTTACACGGCTTAGATATTTCCTCTTTTTCAGTGTTTTTCTTCTCTGTTTGGACCTCAGCTTGCTCCAAGGCATCTTTAACAAGCTGAGTTTCCTCACGGCTAAGTCTTCTAAATACATTTGATGTAGCAAACATCCTATCAGGAGATTTTCTCATCATATTTGGTGATGAAGAAGATGGCAACGAAGGCCCTCGTTCAGGAGAACGCCTTGAAATAAGCGGCGATCCGGATGGTGCCATCTCAGGAGATAATTTCCGTGTCAGACTTGGCGACCCTTGAGCAGGGAAACTGTGGCTAAAGCAAGCAGGTCTGTGTTTGGCATAAGTCTCTTGGGGGCCATTTTTGGTGTTTGTAATAACACCCTCTGCTAAGGGGGATTTCTGCGGACTCTTATTTGGATGAGTAACAGTAGTTGCATTATTATGTTCAGTTAAAGTCACAACTGGAGTGGTACGCCCCACTGTGACATCAGGGTCAAGGGTTGGCATGCCAGTCGCAGAGGTCGTCGTTGTCCACGTACTTGACATGCGCCTTCCTGTTGAATTCAAAGAACGTCTCATTCTCTGGAGTTGCTGAAATGCAAAACAAAAAATTTTAGTCAATTAAAATGAACTAATAAACAGATCACGGTATTGTAAAAGGTAGGCCACAACAACCACACCTGGCTCTAATGCAAGGCCTGCTTATACACTCATAACACAATCTGGGATAGGATCAGAGCCACACCCTTCTCCCCACACAGCAGGTCTGGCACCATGGTTAGTGCACTGTGGCCCACCAAATCCAGACAATATTATTGAGGTTCCACTGAAGCATGCAAGGCCCCATGTTAAGTGCCCTCATTACCAAGCAGCAGATGAATTTTGATCACCCAGATTTGGAGGGCCTACTGAAAATAGTCTTCATGATCAAGAAGAAAAAGAATACTTTCTTGACATAACTCAGAACTTAAAAATTCACTCGACAAGATTTCGGTGAGCAATATGTTCATAAATAAATCAGGACTGCTAAGAATAGTCTAGATAACCGAGGCGTTTGGATAATCGAGGTTTGATTCATGGATTTTCTAGTCTTTATTCCCTTCTCAAAACCCACCACTCCCATAACTGCAATTCACTGACAAGCTTTTGGAATGAACACTTCTTTGATTTAAAAAAAAACATGACACGCTTTTAGTTATTTCTTACAAGTTTCAGGGTAGGGTTTTGTAACAAAACAATTTAATCAAGACTGCTAGCAAGGGAAAAAATTTCCAACCCTTTAATGCTTTTCCCAAGATGTCAATGAGGAGCTGCAAGAAGTTATAACAGATGTGAACATGAGGCCTTGTGTGCCACTGACATAACAGGAATTAATGAGTGAGATGACAAACTCTCCAAATCTTGGTAAGTTTCAAAGGTCAAGTAGTCAGATTTATCCCTTTAATAACCTGAGTTCCATTCCTTATTTGGAACACTGGTTCAATCCAATGTCATTTCGAGAGATTTGGAAATCCTCATACAAAATGATCCACCATTAAAGCACCTTTTAGGCAGACTAAACCAACAGCCACATTTTTTAACCACTTTCAATTATCACAGCAGATGATTAGGCTTCAAAAGGTCACATTTGATGGATTTCCAACCACTTTGTGAGATATTTTGCTTTTTGTGGACCATTGATTGTCTTCATGATGTGTGATATCCATACCTCCCGCATGGATGGTTTTTCAGTTTCAACCCCCCCCCCCCACCCCTCTGGAAACTCTGGTTCAGCTTCACACTTTCCTTTAAAAATGTTTGCCTTCGAGACCTCCCCCCCCCCTTGGAACTTCCAATGATTATCCATGGGGTGGGTATGGGTATTTCCTGGAACCACACAATTCATACAATATGACTGACAGCAGTACAAAATGCAATAATTTATTGTTACTGGTAGATTATAATCCCTTCTCTAGATACATAGATACATACCCCCACCATAGGTAATGGCAAATCATCCTTCAAATCTGGCTGATCTTTCACTTTATCCTCCTGATGCTCATCACGGAATTTCTCTATAAGAGGTGTCATTGGTGACACAAAGGGTCGCTGTCCCACATGGAAGGCAGTGGGTGGTGCAATCATTGTGCTTATTATCTTAAGTGTGCTAGCCACATTTGGTGGTAAATTGGAATCTGCTAGTAGATCTGAGATCATACCATGAGCTTCTCCTAATGTTGTGCAATCTATGGTACCCTGCAATCAGAATGAATACTGTCAGAACTCTTTTGTTGGCAAAGTTAAAAACAACCTCTCTAACTCACAAAGGAAACAAAAGAATTGTTAAGGAAAGCACGACTTTGAGATAACCAGTACTAAAATGTGACCCTATCTGGGAAAACCAGACTAAACGAAAGTTGCATTGAAATGCGTTTCAACGCACTGTGAATGCATTGCAACACTTTGATAATGATCCTCAACGCATTTTGAACGTTTCTACACGAATTCTTGAAACGCAACGAATGTTCCAAAATGTTGAGGAATGCTTTTGTAATGTTTCTTAATGCATTGACAACTTTTCATAACGCTTGAGTAAAACACTTTTAAGATCAACACTTTTAAGGTCAACGCAACAGTGTGCGATTATTAATTTTAAACAACAGTCGTGTTTACTTTGTATGGAGTGGCCCAACGCAACTGGTATCAAATTCATCGTAATACATTGATCGTCGTTTATATAATTTTACTTTGAAAGTTGTGCCTTTTTTATCCTATAGCATGGAAAATGGTAATGTGTTTGTACAGCAAAACTATGGTGACTACATTGTAAGCTTAAACAGGATTTCAGTTGAATGGTAACCGCCAGGTTGTTTCGTCACAAAGTCATTTTGCTACAACTGAACATATGAGTATTGAATTCCTGGTCATAAAAGATTCAAAACAGTGGAAGACTGAACTGTATAGTGAATCGACTTTAGCATGCTGTAGCCAGTGGCGGGTGAAAGCTACATACTTTTGATGGTTTGACTCTGCGGACGTGACCTCTGTGGCCGAGGCGGGGATACAATTGAAACTTGATAACATCAAGTATCCATGCAAAATTGAGGTCGGCCAACATTTTGTGTTGTTTTCTGACATGATAGCACCCTGTATGTCGCTCTGTGTCAAAGTGCAATTTATTATTACTATTTCTTAATGTTAGTCACACCTTCAAATTAAAGCAATTGTAAAATGTCTAAAACATAATGCTGCCTGTACGGTTTGAAATCGTTGCGAGGTGAAATTAACATACTGTAACTATCTTCAATAGGATACACGGAAGAGAAAAAAAATCGAATATTTTGCGATTCTGACAAACATTCATATGTATCAGAGGGAAAAAGAGCTATCAAATGGTAAAAGTTTTAGGTTAAAATCTTATTTAGTTCAAGAGATATAAATGCAGAAAGTATAAGAAAGTATAAGATTGATGACAGGTGAAGTCAAACATTGCAGCATGTCAAATGTCTGTACTCTTTTTACAAACTTGTGAAATTGCAGTACTCTCCACCAAGTTAGTGTCTTTCAAGTCTGTGTTTTTTAAAACTGTTTTGTCAACTGTTAAATTTATTATATCAAAACAAAATCTACTGGAAATCACTCAGGAAAAAAGAAAATGAAACCTTACGTAAATTATTGAATGATTGATCAAATTTCAATCAGACCGGACGATGCGAGACAAAGGTTCCTTCAACGATCAATTTGCCCAGAATAAATGGTAACAGAAGGGGCTAGTTCACAAAAATACCAAAGAACAGTCCCAAAAAGAACACGGAATTGGCTGCAGAGCTTCAGATAGCGGGAATGCTTTTTTTTTCAATTCAAAACGGATGAACGAGGCAGCCGCATGTTTGTAATGACAACCGCCCGTTTATTGTGGTAGAACAATATGGGTCAATATAGTAACTTTGCGTACGTGTATAGATTAAATAGAGGGAAAATTCTTTAGTTGTCTGTTTTATTCACCCTGAAAATGTCTATTTCCATTTGCAGCCTCAAATAAAGAAACGACCTGAAGGCATTTCCACAGCTCGAACTTGAACAAAAACTTCAATATGCACATCAAAATACTAACTTCGTTTTCTGAGGACATTCTTTCTTCCCCCTTTGTTTGCCTTTTCTGTCTCTGCTACAAAAACTCAGGCGCCGTTTACATGAGTTATTTCATCCCGGGATGAGTTTCATCCCGGGATGACTTGCATCTCATCCCGTGATGACTTTCATCTCGGTGTCTGGTCATTTACCTTCGAGTGTTTACATGATTTGGAGCAAAAATGTGTTTGCCCCGGGATGATTTCATCCCGGTGCTGAAGACTGGGATGAAATCATCCCAGGACGAACACATTTTTGCTCCAAGTCTAATTTTGAGCACACAAGTGAAGTTTGGTGAGATTATTCTCGCTAAGTATGTGACCAATTTACGTGAAAATTAAGCAGAAATTTTAATAGCAGTTTACACATGTGGAAGCAATAACAGAAGGGAGCGATAACAAGACCGCAAGTCTTCGTTCGTGACCTAAGCGTGATGAAGTAAGCAAGTTTAGAGTTTCTGGTATATGTCGCGTTCAATTCTTCAGCTTGAACTTGAACCAAGATCCATGAAGAGAGTAAATTGTTGGCGACCTCAACTTGCGCATTTCTCTATAAAAATAGAATAGATCTCTGAAGTTTGATAATTTTAATTACTTCTTCTTCTGCTAAACCTGAACAGTTTCGTGTTTTCCCAGATAACAATAACAACAACATTTTTTGAGTTGCATTTTGTCTCAAGCTTTAAACAGAATGTTTAGGCAGAGAGTATCAGAGGGTATGAATGCTTCTCAATGCAAGGCTGTTTCATGGAAATGCACTGTCAATGTTTGACAACGCAATTTGCGATGCCACGATTTGGAAATGGTTTTCAAAGTGTTTCCGTTTCGTTGATGAACATTGCCAACGTTTTAAAAGGCATTGAAAATGATCTCCAATGCATTCTCAATGTTTGAAAATGCGTTGAGATGCCAAAACGGTTCAACGCTAATTTCGTTAAGCCTGGTTTTCCCAAATAGGGTCACAAATACTGAACCACATTCTCCATGGGAAATGGGTCCCTTTTCGATATAGTGGGGAAATCCAGATACAAGAATTCAAGATAGCAAGGGATTTAAGATATATTGACTTCAAGATAGCAGGTGATTCAAGATATCCGGGGTTCAATAAAGTAGGAGATCTGAGATAGGCAGGGTTTAAGATAGCAGGTCATTAAAGATAGCTGGGGTTATGAAAGTAGGGAATCAAAGATAGCCAGGGTTCAAGATGGCACTGGGGACCCAAGATAGCACTGGGGACCCAAGATAGCACTGGCAACCCAAGATAGCAATGGGGACCCAAGAGAGCACTGGGGACCCAAGATCGCAATGGGGATTCAAAATAGCACTGGGAACCCAAGATAGCACTGGTGACCCAAGAGAGCACTGGCAACCCCAGAGAGCACTGGCGACCCAAGATAGCAATGGGTACCCAAGATAGCACTGGGGACCCAAGATAGCACTGGGGACCCAAGATAGCACTGGGGACCCAAGATAGCACTGGCAACCCAAGAGAGCACTGGGGACCCAAGATAGCACTGGGAACCCAAGATAGCACTAGCGACCCAAGATAGCACTGGCGACCCAAGAGAGCACTGGTGACCCAAGATAGCACTGGGCACCCAACATAGCACTGGGCACCCATCATAGCACTGGTGACCCAAGAGAGCACTGGCAACCCAAGATAGCACTGGCGACCCAAGATAGTACTGGCGACCCAAGATAGTACTGGCGACCCAAGACAGCACTGGGGACCCAAGATAGCAATGGGGATTCAAGATAACACTGGGGATTCAAGATAGCTGGGTTCGAGAGAGTAGAGGATTTCAGATATCCAGCGCCTGGTTGTTCAAAAGCCGAGTAGAGCTAACACTGGGTTAAATGTAGTCCAAGGGTTTCTGATTCTCATTTAAATGCCTTACTGCTGCTAATTTTAGGTGATGATTTGAAAGCAACAAAAGTCCAAGTTAAGTGACAATAATTTGCTGGAATCCATGTCATTGTGGATTACAAGTGAATTAAAAATTGATACTCATCCTGGGTTAGCTTACCCCTACTTTGAACAACCAGGACCAGGGTTTTAGATCACCAGGAGTCAAGATATCGGGGGTATACAAAACATCCTAAGGCCTGGGTAAACAAAGAATCAATGTTTCCAAGACAATTGACAAATGGATTAATTTCTTCAGTTGCCATACTAACTATTAGTTTCTGTAGTTTCTATCAACTCAGTTGATGTTGAAACGAAGTGTTTCCACAACATTTTCTAGTTTAGCCTGGGCTTTACATAAACAGACATAACCACCTTACATCAGCTTGACCAAAACTTAATACAAAACCACCTTGCTGTTAATAAGGATGTTCTTTGATCTCTACTGCAGTGTCAGTCAAACCATGGAAGACGAAAAAGCAACTAAAGAACTACCCTACTGAAAAACCCTCTGAGCACAGCAAAAACCAAATCTAAACTTCAAACTGTCACGCAAGATGACTGAAGAGAAGCCCAAATGTCAACCACTATTTTTATTAGATGAGCCATATGAAAATGAACACAGATTTATCATCAGTGCCTGTTACTTAGACAATCTCTAATCCTACTACAATCTTGTCAATAAAAGCCTGACAGATTAAAATAGCGACAATTCAAAGAGCCAGATTGAGATTAACATACAGAGAAATGGCCACAAATATATCTCCTTAAGAGTTTATCAGTTAACAACTGCTTTTTAACTCATTAACGTCCGGGCCGGCCTGAGCCGGCCTTGATTTTGCGCGTGTTCGCTTTTGGCCCCAGCCTCCCCTAGAAAGGCTTTTTTGGTCCCCTTTTGTCCTAGTTGTCTTTGGGAATGTTCAACCAATCAGAATCCACCAACTGCGCATATATTTGAAGGCTTGAGGGGGTCCTAGAAGGGAAGACTTCTTGTCACTCTCCAAGAAGATCACATTTCACTCAAAATGGCTGCCGTGCTCTTCACGCGTGAATTTTCAAGATGGCAATATCTCACTCTCGGAAGGAAGGATTACCTTTTGAAACTTAAAAATCGAAAGAAGAAGCTCTAAGGAACACTCAACAAGCTAAGCGATGGAATTTAGAGCTTTTAGAGCGAAGAAAACATCTTTCGAGGACGAACAGCCGTTTTGTCAAAGCGAAGGACAATCTTCCATCGCAAGAGATTTTTTGAACTGCGGACTTTCTGGGAAATGCTCAAGCACTTCTACGAGTCTACGGTAGAGTAAATTACACATTTGATTGTAAATTTTTACCGAAATAACTTCTTAATTGAAGGATTCTTTGTATTTCTTAAAGTTTTCGTAAAAGTTTTGAAAAACGTGCACAGTTCGCATCAGTAAATGCTCTTCAAAATAACTTGCACATCGAGCGAAATCGCTTGCGTGTAGTTTCCCTCGAAGAAAGAATTGAATGCGTTTGGTTTTCAGAAACGAATAAAGGCATATTAATAAATGTGTTATTTAGAAAAGCTTACTGTCTCCTCTTCTGCGAATCTTCGTTCATGAAATTTCGAAAAATAGTAATCTGACCTAAACAGACACAAATCGTCTGTTGTGGTTTGATTTCACGCGCGCGACAACATGTGAATCTCTTGCGTAAATTTTCAAAATTTTGACTTCAAGATTGTATTTTTGGCTAATTCTTAATTGACAACTGGTGTATTTTATTCGAAAGTTAGAAATTCTAACTATTCTAGATCAAGTGAGTGTTGTGTTTTCGAGCTTATAAATTGTCGTTTCGTACTGCACATGGGGTTGTTTATTACCAACTGTTAATTTAGCGAATCGATCAAAAAACATGCGGCCGGTAATGAGTTAAAGGGACACTGTCACCAATATCTAGATAACTTTGAAAAGCAAAGAGACATATTCTCATCAGCGGAAATCCAAAAATACTGGTTGAATTTCGTTTTAAATTACTCTACCAGTTCTCTGAGGCTATAATTGAGTGTGTTTTGTCGTGGATCGCTAGGATGGATATGGTTACAACTTGAAAACATCAGGCTGATGTTTTCAAGTTTTTCCTTTGTTTCATGGAAAAATCACCAGTAACTGACTATGGTTTGTTCTTCCTTTGAGAAAATCATTTGATTTCCTTTTTTGGACGTTCTAGGAACATTCTGTGTACGTGAAAAAAGCATTTAATTTAAATTTCAGCACATTTTTCACCCCGAAACGTAAAAATCCCCGTGACAGTGCCCCTTTAATATGCCTATTGTGCACGTGAATTTAATTTACCATGTTCAACTCTCCAGAGAATTTACTACCTTACCATAACTCTATAAGTGTTTGAGGAGAGTAAGTTATTTGCAAGTGAATATAGGCGTTAGTTTCAAAAGAAACTGTGGTGTAAAGTGGCGAAGGGGAAGTGAAACACAAAAAACTTAGTTGATAAGGAAAATTGACCACAAAATTCAAGAGGTGACATTTTGAGCCTTACCCTTTTGTCAGAATGCGCGCACTCGAAATGTCAGCTTCTTGATTTCTTTACAGAGGCCAATTTATCTTATTTACCAGTGACCCTTTGCTATCAAATACCGTATTTACCCGCGTATAGGCCGCACTTTTTTCAAGGAGAAAAACGTTCAAAATTTGGGGTGCGGCTTATACGCGGGTACAAGAGTTTTGAGCTCATTAATATGCAAAATTGCCCGACACACACAGAGTCAACAAAATTACTGAAAACTTGACAGTTTGATTGAATGTATCATATGAGGTCAAGTTAATCCATGTCTTCAAAGAATTTTGCTTCTCTCCGCTGCAATGAGTGTATCTAGTTTCCGAATATCTTTGTTATTGGATGAAGTCCAAAGAAGTTTGCACGTCAAGCCACGAAGCCCTTTCCATGCCGTTCACGTGAAACCGTGTTTGTTTATTTGCCGAACTACACAAAAAATACACTGAACCCGTCACAAAAAGAAAAAGTTATAAATGAAACTGATATAAAATATCACAGTTTCGAAGTTTAATACACATTGTCATGTCTTCAGCGATAAATAAGAGGTGCGGATTTATTTTTACCCTACGCATGTTAATTTACATACATCAAAAGCGAAATTTGATACCTTTAAATACACAATGCGTAACACAATGCTTTTGATACAACTCTCACTCTCGACAAACGTTTTGCCTTCCTGTTTCACCTGTAAATGTGTAAATTCTTAAACAATCGGAAATTTAGTATTGCTTATACAGAACTTGTCACTACGCTAAGCACGTGAGAAGCCTGTTTTACGTAACAACGGGGAAAAGCTTGAGTTTTTTCGAGCGACTTTACATTAGAGTGTTTTGTCAAATAGCCGTTTTGAGAATTATCGCAACAATTTCCGTAACATTAAAAACTCAAAGTGGATTATTTACCGGATTATTTACCCTATGAGGAAAGGAGCAGCGAATTCTAAACGCATATGTATCATTTGTCATTATTTGATTGCACAAAACGGCAACGCTTGCACCTCATTTTTCGACACACTTGTTGGATCTGTAAACAATAACGCTTGCGATCAAGTTCGGTCCGTTTGTCCGATTCATTTCTTGCTAGATCACTCAAGCGACAGGCTCATTAGTTTCTCGACTCAAAACTCGATTCTTCCTCTTGTATACTTAAGAAATTATTTTTTTCCCCAAGATTAGGTCACAAGTTTGGGGTGCGGCCCATACGCGGGTAAATACGGTATTTTTATTACTGTTACTTACACTTGGTTTCAATTGGATTAATTTTGTACCTTAATGAGATGGTGTAGTTTTTTGGACACCTTTGACATTATTTCGTTTAGGCATTAAAAGCAAAAACAGGAAACCAAGATTTTTAAATTATCCAAATTTAAAGATGTCATGTTTTTTAACTTTACACAGAACATTTGACAGTCACGGACAAGCAGTGCCTCAACACTTATGCACTTGGAACTAAATCAGAGAACAAAAACGTGACCTTTTCTAAAACATATGTTGAAGTTCACAGAACTTTGAGGTTTTAGCAATATGTACTGGTGATCTTTAAAATCATTTCCTGAAAACATCTGACCTCACAACCTTTTGCTGCACTGTTCTGTTTCGACAGAGGTTAACATCATTCTGATGGAGGAAACTAATGATGATGACTTACAAATCCTGTTATTATAAGTCTTGATCAAAACAAATTCTCCTTTTGAATATCAAGCAATATTTGCCTCTTAATTTCTAATTAGTTTAGACACTGCATGACCTATGATCTGTCCAGATATATTAAACACATTTTTATCCTGTATATCCTCTGCTATGATCAAAATTTATTACAGTATACTGTGTTAATAAAAAAGTAAAAAAAGAATAAATAAATAAATAAATAAAAAATAAAAAGTTAAAAAAATCCTGTTAAATAAATCACAAATCAAATACTTCATCATGACCTGCATATTTGATTTGCAAGGAAAAGGAAAGCAAGCTATTCATTGTTTGAAGCTCAAAGCTACAAACTTTAAGCAAATAGTACTGGGTGCATTCTCTCAAGGTCAAAAGTAAAGGCAGAATTAGTTTATGCTTCTAGTAACATATTTTTCTGACATCAAAACTTGTTGATACTCTTGACTTCTGACTCTAACACAGTAGAACTGTTATGAAGTCAGAACATTCCTTTAAAGGAATAGGTCACTATAATACAGACTCTGGTGTATATGATCGTATATCTCTCTGGCAAGCATGTGCACGTCAAAGTCAGAATGAGAAGCTGCCATAAACTTCTGTATTTGCACTAAGACTGCTTAAAATTTAACTCACAGTGACAATTCAATGAAATTGCCTTAATTCTTAGCAACACTAGGAGGTTTTCAGAGCATCACGTTTTAAAGAAAATATCCTTGGTATGATGTCTGTGGGCAAACAAACATTTATCAAATTTATTCTCTAATATTGAGAGCTCACTAGTCATCTATACTTCCTTATGATTTCAAATTTTCTGTTTTTGTTTTCAAAAGACTCTTAACCCAGTTACTTCATTACTGAAAATGGAAACCCCAAATGAACATTTCACATGACCTTGCACCTAAGCCAAATTGCTAAGCCATTTCTGATCTATTTCCTCCACTGGGAGGCCAACAGCCTCATTAAATTTCGAAATATAAATATCTCAAAACTATTAAAAGCATCTACATTATGTAAAACATGCAATGATTACAGAAAGATGCTGGGAATGGTAAGTACTAAGCATACCAACATGTAGCATACAAACCAAATAATTGCTAATAAATGCCAGTTTGGAAATGCACAAAAACACTGCTTCTACAAACCCAATACTAGAGATTCAGTGAGCAAAGATCACAATAAAATCGTAATTAAAATTGATTGGTAGCAAATTTACAGCTGGAGACCATGTTGTGAGGTTAAAATTATACCACTGTTAACCCCAACTTCTTGAGTCACTCATTTCCCTAAATTATGCCCTAAATTTTGTAAACTGAGTGATTCAGATTCTACTGTATTATCACAAGTGGCCACTAAAGAAAAAAGTTATGATGCATTGCCAAAGCTGGTGAAAAAATGATGTATCAGAATTTAGTAAATAATAATAATGACAATAATAATAACAATAACAATAATAATAATAATAATAATAATAAAGTAATAATAATAATAATAATAATGACAACGATAATAATAATATTAATGAAGTTCTTATTTGTGCATTTAAAAATCGCAATGCACTCAACAATTACTTAACAATTATTATAAATATAACTAACTAGGGTTATGAATGATTACCAAAAAGAAACGTCTTAATTTTCTTTTTAACACTGGTTTAAGTCTCAGACTGTTTCCGAGATAAAAGAAGAGTGTTCTAAAGTTTTAGGGCATAAAAAGTAAAATACCTGTTGACATAGGTGGATGTTGAAACATCAGGTAAAATGCAAGAGTGAGGGATCAGAAAGACAAAAAAAAGAACTGGCTTATAGGTGATGATAAGAGAATATAGGTAGGTTACTAGGAAGAAGGTATTTTAATGCATTTAGTTAAACTGCAATAAATCATCAAACAAATACCTACCATATATTTCAAATGATGACATTTTGTCACTTAATTCAAAACATCAAAGTACATAAGAGTCACATGCACATATGTACTTAGTAATTTGAACAGTTCATTGAATCAGTGACTTGAACTTCATCAAAAAAACTGCAAGACACATTTTACTTGTACAAGCTGGTTTGCAGACAGAACATGTTAGAGTATGTTCGCCTAACAAAACACCCTCTGAGTAACTGGTAGAAACGATAAATTACTTATAACCCACTGTTTCTTCAACAATTAATTTTCATATCGATTTTAACTTGAATCCTTGACAAATGTACACAGCTACAAATATTTATTTATATCCTACATAAACTTTTGGTTTTAAACCAACTGCCTGTGAACTAAGGGTTAATCTGAAGAAATGATAACTTACACTAATGTCTTCCAACTGAGTGCCCAAGGGGCTAAAAGCACCAATCAATACAGGTCTCGTTGAATAGGGTAAGGTTTACAATCACAGAATTTTTAATGCATTACAAGTTATTACTCCAATTAGACACTTTATATTGATCACATTCATTTAAGCCCTTACGAAAATCCCTAGGCCACAAATCACTGTTTGAACAAGTACTCACTCCATTTAGTAAAGCGCACGCTACAACAGCAATATTCTATGCAGTTGACTGTAGCTAACATTTGAAAAGCAAACATCAAACATTCTAATGAACAGAGGGATTTGCCTTCAAAAGTTTAAGGGTACTTGATATAAATTTGAAATCAAACAAAATTTTCAAAATCCTTCTGAAGCACTACAAGATTACAAGCTATTTAGAGCAGTTTAATTTTAGTACAAGAAATCAAAAGTGGCTTGATCCTCAAAGGTGAAGTATTGTCCAGACAAAAATTGGCACATATATCTCCATAATGACACCTCTGTTACCAAAGGAAAATTACAATATCACCCTCAGCATGCAACAAAACACGTTGCCTTAACAACTTGCATCAAAACCTAAAATGACCCCAGGACACTAATATAAACAGGAAGGTAGAATTTCCAATACAGGAAGATGGGATTTCCCCTTTTCTATTTGACAGCAAGGGTAGTTTTATGATCTTGCTCTCACAAGCTGTTTTCCATTTGCATTTGCATTCATCACAGTAAGCTAAGTGGAAAATGTTATGCATGTAAACAATTCCAGATAATTTGTTAGGCATGTGCCCTTGGTTTTGACCTGAATAACACCTGATTATACAACGTACATTTAAAAAATGTCAAGATAAATGTTTCACTGTAGTCAAGTTTTATCCGTTCCATGTCTATCCATTGGTTACACTAAGCGGGCTTGAAATCAATGTTAAGACCCACATCGAGACAAATTTACATGACCTAGTTTTCTAAGTAAACAAGCTGAGGGTTTTCATAAAGGCAACTTGACACTGCCGCGAACGGGCTATATATCTTTTTCAATAACACTCAAACTTTAGCCACTTAAAAATGACAACACGCGCACAAAAATCACACAGATTTGGATAATTTAATCGTCCTTGTAAACTGTGTTGTCCATACTCCCGACGCTTAGGAGTGATTGACAACTCAAATCTGATCTGATTCTTTAGGTATTTATTTATTTGTTCACCCGTAAGCAGGTTTCTATACCAAACCCTTCAGAAAATAGTTATTTGGTTTAGAGGTGAATTGAAAAAAACCGCAGACGAGGTCACTTAGATCTTAACGAAATACCGGACAGTCTCGGATGTTTATCCTTTTAACAAATAATGTAGGTCAAAAACAGTATTCTTCATTGAATGCACGGAACAGTTATGATTGGCAAAGCTAAACAGCGAAAAAACATTCCCAATTCGATTAGTTCTCGACGCGCCATATAAACAGACGTAAGATCGTTCCGTGTTGTTGGGACATCTGTAAACAGGAGAATGGAATTGGAACTCTTTTTATCGCAACCGCATAAAACTAAGCCCTGTTCTCAACTGCTGGCGTATTAATATTTTATCAAAATTAGCTCGGTATTGCAATTTTGAGCGGTAAGTTAGCCTTAATTTGCCAAACCGAAGGACGATTTCGACTTGTGGGAAACGGGCAGTTGTTGTTTGTCTACAATTACATCTCGAATCTTACAATAAGATTTGCTCGAAATGTACGGAGCTTAAAGAAATAATATGCTGCAAATCCAAATACCACCCAAAGGAGGCTCTTTGAAATTCACTTATTATCATAACTTAGTTTTTCGTGAAGAAAAGCGATGCGACGGTCACAAATACAAGCCCTTTCAAATGTAGCCTGGCTTCGCCAGATTAGGAATAATTTCCATAACAAATGTTGAAGAACTGACAAAGAAATAATAATATATTGCACAACAAGAAATTGGTGAGTACTGCAGGTGATTCCAGATAACCGGCGTTGCTAAGATTAGGGAAGGTTCAGAAATCTTGCGGGTAACAACTGCAAACATTTCAAATCCAGGGAACCAGAACCACGATATACAACCAGCAATACTTTTGAGAATCTAGAGTAAACATAAGCTATTCAAGTTCACGGAGACTGTGACCCGATATTTTGGAAGATTTTAATAATCGCTCTCATAAAAGTTTAATGTTGTTCGAATGTACATCGCGTACACAGGGTTTTCTACCCGCCGCTCGTTCGAACACTCCATCGCATGGAAAAGAACAACACTGAAATGAATCAAAGGCGCCGCTGGCTCTCGAACTGGCTTTCCTAATACGAACACCAGCCCGACTATAGAAATACAAACAGAAGGCGCGCTGTAAACATTATTACAATAAATGCAGGAAAAATGTTAAATGAACGCCTTGTGACTCGATCATGTAATGTTAAATTAGACGAAATCTCGATGCCAAATCCATTCTTGTCTAAAACCCCGGCTTGACAGGTCAAAGATCTTGGCTAGTTATAAACTGCTCTTCCAGCCCATTAATATAAAGATCGTAATCTATAGCTAAGGAAATGAACGACGCATCTATATAGCAGTCCTTACCTTCGGCTGAGTTCCCAATGCTGGAAGCGAAGGTCTCCTTCTACTATTTAAACTGCTAGTGGAAGAAACGCTGGAAGTTCTTCTTCGTATTAGAGGAGCTTTGCTTTGAATGGCCTCGCCTGAAGTCGCCGAAAAACACGCTTGAACGTTTCTTGATAATATCAGGCCACTAAATGCTGAAAAATAGGCCAGAAATGGCCGCAGAAAAGACGGAATATCGCGCAGTGTTATCCAACATGACATTCGAGCCGTCGTAAGAAGCAACAAGGCTATACTTGTGGGAAGAATTTTTAGTTTTGAAAATACAACTGTTACTAGCCCAGCCATCACGAGAGTAAAGAGAAACGTAGTTCGTAGGAAATCCGATCCACCAAGGATAACTTGTGTACAAAGCTCTCCTAACAGACAAACGGGGAACACAACATACGAGATCTGGCTCTTGCAGTATTTATGAATGAGAAGCTCGGCCCAATAAAATACGCAAACCAAGCAAACAAGAGGTAAAAATATTGTAAAAATTCGCTGAACCACAGAGCAAAATCCATGAAGAACTCCCTCTGGAACTGAAGCGAATACGAGCCAAAGGAGGCACAATAAAATAAATCCACTGCCAGACTCCACGGGCCCAATTCTAACCTTGCCATTCAGCAATGTCCAAGAAGTATACTGGGGCCTGTCAACCGAAGCGACCGACGTTGTTATATATCCATTGTAGGTTTCTTTCTCTTTGTCTTTAAGCTGAGGCTCTTTTAGAAGATTAAGCTCTCCTGGAGGAGCCATATTAAATTATCCCATTCGGAAAATCTCCAACAAAAATAGCGGAAATTTTCAAAAAATAGAATTCCGCTCCGCGATATATGCCATACTTCGCTCGTTCGCTTACCTGTTTCGCCAGCAAAACGTCTCTTTCGGTTCACGCTCGATGCGCTAGGTATCCTGGGAATAAATCTGACCAATCACAATACAGTATTTTATCTATTATTGTTGATCATTTGAGTCTTTGACGTCATAACTGTCACGCGAAAGAACGTCTTTTCGAGAGTAAATTGTCAAATTTTATAAGGAAAGTTAAAAAGGCTGTTTCCTACGCAATTGATCTTCCTTTTTACCTAAATAAAGCCCTGTATTACGCAAATCGTTCATCAAAATAGTGCCTTATTAATACAGTGGCCGTAAATGGATCGAAATTACCATGATAATTTTTCCTGAAATGCAAAACAAATCGGGAAGTATGGACGGTAGCAAATGCAATTTGTTCACGGTGCTGCGAAAACGGTTTCGGGCTGTGACGCAGTTCGCATGAAGGGAAATTACAAACTATGCTATGTGCAATTAATGTTTTAAATTTGGCAAAAGACCCAAAAAATAACGAACGTGCCAGTTGCTTTTGTGACGAGAAAAGAGAAACGGACATTTGCAATAGACCATGATCAGCTTGATCTGTTTTCATCTAAAACAAAGAACGTCTTTATTTGTACGATTTTCATAAACAGATGAAGAGTAATTTGAAGTTCTTTATCAAGCTATAAAACCGACGGTATACCAAAGCAATTTTTAAATTCGCGAAAACAATCGGGCAATTTGGAAAGAGTTTCCGCCAAAACAACTTGAGATTTCAAAACACTGAAAACTACCAATGTTTTCATTTGTCTTCGGTAACACTAAAATATTTGATTTTATTGTCGGTCTTTTTAAAGCCATTAAAATTCACCCTCTTTTGTTTGCAAAAACAAAAGAAACGATTCGCCGTTTAAAGGAAACTGTGGGCTCGGCCTAATATAATCTATATATTTATATATTTAATTATATAAAACTGATAAAATTGTCCCGACAGGAGACGTCGTTTATAAGACAAAACTTTTGATTTCTGCACCAGTCAGTGTTTACACCGACCTTGGTAAACAATCTTGATTAATTTTCAGCCGAGGAAACGAATCGTAAACCACTACGGAGGGTGCAACAGAAATTTTTCTTCCTTTTTTTCATCTTTTAAAGAGCTAATCAATCGTGCCGAGAAGGGGTACTTCGTTTAAAAAAGAAATTAACCGAAAAGCGTCTCCCATAGACCTTCTCGTTCCAATATCTCCATCTCCGTTAAACCTTTTCTCTCAAGTTCAAGTTCAAGCATTATTTCTAAGTGCGAAGCATTTTACTTATACGGAATATTAGTAAAAACAAACAACGAGGCTCGTGCATAGCTTTCAGTGAATTAATGATTACGTGTACTTCAGTTATGGATTTGTTCAGGCTTAAATTTGCCAACCCAATGAAAATTGACGAAATAGTTTAAAGGATGATGGATAAAAAATTGCCTTGAATTATTATTTTGGTAGAGAGAAGAAGAGAGAGATTAGCATAAAAAAAACTGTTTCTGTCTAGACGTCCTCTGAATTCCCCCTACGTTGCTAGGGTGAGCCGGCTTTAAGTTAATTGTGATATTTTAATTTGTATGTCTCAAGTCCGTTTTAGACCGTCTGGGACGCCCTCTTTCAAACTAAATATATTGAGCTGTTTTCTTAATTTAATAACCTTTCTTCACAAAATGAAAAAAAAGGAGAGGCTACTCGCAAATCAGAAGAAACAGCATCTCAAATGCCCCCTCAAGAAAAATCAAAAATCCAAATAAATAAATCGGTGCAAGGGTTAACAGTACTTTGAATATATTAGTCAGTAAATTTCAGTCCTGACGTGGTTTATAGGGTCTGCGTCCCACTTTATTAGCTTCAGTTATCCCTGTTGTTATTTGTAACTGAATTTGATTAGCCGGATGTTGTCTACACTTAAACTATCATCAACTGTTATAACAAAAAACGTAAATAAGTTGTATTTTACATTGTTGAACCGAAGACAAGACCAGACAACAAGAGATAAAATGATTTCAGTAATAAATTCGATCATTTACAGTAGACAAATAGTACAACTTATAAAAACAAATGATAACAAAAACTAAAGATATCAGCACGTCTACACTGATTTTCGAGTGCGACTCTGGACCATCCAAAAAGCACAGGCTGATCCAGTGGATGACCCCAAACTGCCAACGTGCTGCGAGAAGTCGTTCCATTTTCCTCAATTCTCACGCGCGAGCCACCCTGGTCCAAGAGGCTTTTCTTTATCATCAGTGAAATTAAAATACAGAACATAAAGTGACATCACGCTCTACACCGAAAATAAATCTTAAAATCGTTCCATCAGCGGATGAAAGCGGAGCCAGTAAGTTTCCAGAATGACTATATATAGCAGAGTTGATGAAAGCCACCAGCAATTCCGTCACGAAATATTTCACAATTAAGCCTGCGTTGTTGGTTAGATTTTTCTTTTGTTTCAAGTCTTTCGCTTCTTTTTTCCGGTCTAGGAGTCCAAGTGAAAAAATTTCTGAACTCGACTTGATAAACAACCGACGACCCACGTTCAGTAGCCATTCGTGGACTTTTACCGCTGACTTTTTGAGTCGGAGGTGGGGGGGGGGGGGCTCTGAATCCATTAGGGACGGACCATTAGAAAAGTGATGGGGGGGATGGGGGATTTTTTGCCTGCCAGAATTTTTTTTTTGGCCCATTTCCAGTGCAAGAATTTTTTTTTTGGCTACAGCCCTATGCATGAAATTTTTTTTTGAGAAAATGTTTTCCTCATGCACAATTTGCTATTGAATTAATTAAAAACAACGCAACTTTGTTTTACTAAATACATAGCTTGTACTGTTACGTTACTTTACATTTTTAAGTTTTTTTATTACAAAACACTTTTTAATAATGCTCGCTTTAAAATGCAGGGTTGTGCTGTAATAAAAATTATAGGGAGCCCAAAAGCCCTGTCAGGGCTCGAGAGTAATTATTTTGCTAACTAGCCAAGTGGCTAGTGACAGCTGCTTCGATTCACTAACCGAAATCATCCATTGTATCATGTTGTGGTTCAATTTTATCCTTGTTTTTATTTTTTCCCTTTGGTTTAAAGTCATTATCGGACATCACCATACCCTGGAATAAAGGAAACTAAAAATTAAACCAGGAATAAAATTGAACAACAACAGGGTACATACATGTATCAGAATTCATTAACTGAAGGTAATAAGATAGTAGTGAGAATGATCCCACTGGATTTGCCCTTCACTCATTTACTATCGGTTATTTTGAACTCCCGCTATTTCAAACTTTTTTTGTTTCCCCTGACGGTTCAAAATAACGGGGTTCAACTGCATGACTATGACTATAAAAACAACAAAAAATTTGTTCCAGGCGAAGGTATCCCACTCTCGATAAAAGAAATATTAATTATGAAAACAATATTTTATAGCATCCGGCAGAGCCCCAAAAAATTTCCAATTTTTTAAACACTGGAGACACTACTTGAGCACTTTGGCAGAACGAATTATGGTTTCATATCAAAATGAGGCCCATCTTGTGCATGAATTTTTTTCCGGACATTTTCCCTTGCATGATTTTTTTTTTTCGGACATTTTCCCTTACATGAATTTTTTTTTGGTTTTTTCCCCACCCCACCCATCACTTTTCTAATGGTCCGTCCCTTACCTCATTAGCGTTAGTCACCTGTATGCCCCAGGGGGGCGGGGGGCATGCGCCCTTGAGAAAATTAAAATTTACTGAAATGGAATATCTTGCAAAAAAGTGGTTTTCCTGTTTCAAGTCTGCACATTTACTAGTAACGATGAACTATGCACTAATAAATGGAATATCTTACAAAAAAGTCGATTTCTTTTGCAAGATTGCGCATTTACTAGTAATGATGAACTATGTCATATAAACTTTTGTTCTTAGGCCATCGTAGCTTGATTAAGAATAAAACACAAACAGTGGTGATAAACATTGTGAATAAACGCATTTTGATAAACTTGACGTTTCGTACGCTAGTCAACATACATTTTCCAAAATATAAACCGTTACAGTGTTTGAAAACTGTTTATATAGTTTACAATAAGGGTCTGGAACCGAGATTAAAAAAACGCTCTTAACAGTAATTTGATACTTCGGACTGTCTGTCCTGAGAAGCTGCAGCTAAAAAAGCAACAGCTTCTCACTGCTAAAGTTAACATTCAAAGATGGTTGTAGTTCTTGAATCAGCAAAGTCTCCTTTATTTTACAATGAAAGTCCGTTTTGCCGGACGCTAAAATGTCAAAATGATCCATTTAATGTTGTGACCAGTAGTTTTCATATGATCAGCTATAGCTATAGCTAAATTACTGTTAAGAGCGCTTTTCTTAATCTCGGTTCCAGACCCTTATTGTAAACTATATAAACAGCTTTCAAACACTGTAACGGTTTACACTTTTGAAAATGTATGTTGACTAGCATACAAAACGTCAAGTTTATCAAAATGCGTTTATTCGCAATGTTTATCACCGCTGTTTGTGTTTTATTCTTAATGATGAGCTATATGCTAATAAATGGTATATCTTGCAAAAAAGTCGTTTTCCTTTTTGCAAGATTGGGCATTTGCTAGTCATTCTGAAGTATATACTAATAAATGGAATATTTTGCAAAAAAGTCGTTTTCTTTTTTGCAAGATTACACATTTATTAGTTTATGATAAATCAATTATATTTCACATGATGTTTTAAATATTTATGTAATTTTAATTTTCACTGGTAAAGTTTTTCACCAAAAATTTATTTACTAGTACCAGTAAAGTTTATTAAAAAGTTTGGAAGTATCTGATGGCCCCTCTGAAATGACTGGAAATACATCTATAACGGCCAAGCTTGACAGAAACTTCCAATTTATATCTCTGAACAGTAAGCAGCACTCCGTCAAAAATCTCATCGCTGACGCATACCGAGAAATGGCATGGAAACAGCTGGGAAACCAAACATAAGTTTTTCTTCCGTCTATATGTACGTTTGAAAATATAACCAACAAGACGATGTTTGAACTCTTCTTCATGAAACTTGGATAAATCGAATTGCGATAAGACATACATTACCAATAAAATGTTTACATGAGGTATCTTCTCAGCTTATATGGTCGCCATTACGACCAGCAAACTACTTGGAATTAAAACAATAAAGGCATTTGTTCTGGTCGGAAGAAAAATTGAGGATCAATGGCTACATTGAGGAACTGTAAGAACACCTTGCAGTTGCGTCATCGTTATCAGCCAAAGTAATCCCTTTCCTCGACAGTTGGTCTTACATAATTTAGGGCTATATATAATTCAAGTTACATGAAGTAGGTTTTAAAATGTAGAAATTCGTCGAGGTTCGTCTTTGATTTTCAACGAAAATATCACCAAAGTATTTTTTAATGTCGACTATCCTATCTGCAATCAGTCTACAAAAACTTTGAATTTTTGTGTTTTATTTCCCCACCCGGCCGACACATCACCCAGTAGCGGTTTCTTCAGTAACTAACCCCTTTCTTCATTTGTTGCTAACAGACTACAATCTAGGGTCAGATATATCATGCCGGTATAATTTTGGGCATGCTATAGTCAGAGCATCGAGCATAATGACTAAATTTCTTAAGCATAAACGTCTTAAACGCCGTTTCTAGTTCTTTTATGACGCCGTTTTTGGCATACACGTCTCAAATGCCGTTTCTAGTACTTTTCTGTATTTTTGTAGGCTAAGTTACTTTATTGGAGGCGTGGTTTTCTGCGTGGTTACTACCCCAATATGCCAGGTTTCTAACGAGGCTTTAATAAGAAACATGGCCAAAGGGAAGAAGTGGTAGATGAAGAAGATGACAAAAAAGTGTTGAGTTCCAGCTTGTGGTCGATACAGTGCTTACTTTTAATCGACTGAGCACTATGCAACCTCGTTCCCAGGACTTTTTCCCTTTTTTAAATTTGGGGAGGCCGGATTATGAGCATAGCCTGCGACGCAGACGTAATATAACGCTGGTATATAAGGTTAAATTTCGTCTGCGACGCAGGCTATATGAGCAGTGCCCAATTGACGATGAACTTAGGGTGGAATCATTTGCAGCATACGCGTATAGCTGTGGCTTTGGCACGCGCAAATTTTCTATTGTTTTTTTGGCTAAAAAAAACAAAAGAAAATTCCCACGCGCTAAAGCGACAGCTATACGTGTATGCTGCAAATGATTCCACCCTGAGCTTTTATCAGCTTGTACTTTGAGAAATTTGGTCCAATAAAATGTTGTGTTCTCAACTTCAGTAAGTCTTTTATCCTTAGTAAGTTTTACCTGTTGGCGGCAGGGGCGGGGGGGGGGGGGGTTGGAGGGCTCTGAAAGGCCCGTTTACACAGGCGATTTTTGTCGCGCAACTCAATGCAATTTTTGTCGCGCCGAAGTTGCAACTTCAATATCGCGAGTGTAAGCCAGCTGCAATTTCAGCGCGATTTTATCGCCGCGACATTGCAGGAGTTTTGAACCTGTTCGAAACCTGATGCAATTTTGCTGCGATTTTTGATTAAAAGGTGACAATCGTGAATCAGAAAGGACCCCTCGGGAGGTTTTGTCGCTCGCAATTTGTGCAGCCATGAGCGTAAACTAGGACAAAAAACGTACAAAAAAACAACAAAAAGCAACTTCCTCCTCGTCATCCATGCTTTTTAAGCTTATTTACATTTGCCGAGGTCTTTGCCGAGTTGTAAACCAACCAAAGAATTGTCTAATGGCAGTACCGTTAGTTTTTGTAAAACCTCTCTATCATACGAATTCAAATAACTAAATATTTTCTTTCTTTTTGGAGATGAAACTTGGAGTCACTCCAGTTCAGTCACTCCAGTTCAGTTCGAGGTCTTTGCCGAGTTGAGTAAAACGACACAAAACAAAATTGAAACAAAACAAACGAGATTGAAGCAAAACGAAACAATATGAAAAAACAGTCAAACCAAAACAAAATGTGTGCGTCTGCGCTGTAACGAAACTGCTGCTCAAAGTTACCGTGTTTTGTAAATCGCGGCGATAAATCGCACGTGATCGCACTAAAATCGCGCTGAAATCGTAGCTGGTTTACACGTGCGATATTGAAGTTGCAGCTTCAGCGCGACAAAAATTTCATTGAGTTGCGCGACAAAAATTGCCTGTGTAAACGGGCGTTAAAGGCTCTTAAATTGAGTTATTAAATGGAGCGTAATGCAAAAACGTCAGCAAATTTTTTGGCACAATGCTATGTATTCAGGGGTGACGCTCAAAGGCATAATGCTCGAATTTTCGAGCATAATATATCTGACCCTACTACAATCCGCCAAAATTCGTACGAAAACCTGAGAAATTGGGGATACTATGCACCGGCTAAGCATCAAACTTAGAACTTCAAACTTTTCACTCATTTTTGTTAACTGTACAAAATAATATGTCTCCAGGAGCTCCTGTTATTACCAATTTTTATCGATATTCATTTATTATAATAGTTAAGCTGAAGTTCAACTAAAATGGTCGGAAGTTAGTATATAGTACCCTTGTATATGCAGTACATTTAGCATATATTCATCACATGTTTCCCTGGCTGTCGCTGTAGGCCAGAAGTAACGTCGTAATACATTAGAACATCCCGTACGACTTGGTAGAAAGAACAGTGATGTCCTTCCATTTTAAATCTCGTTGTAACTATCGATTTTCGGTGATTACCAATATCAATTTTAATCAATTCTCAGTTATCGATAAATTGATTGGCTTTCGTTGGTCGATTACGCCCAGCAAGCTCAGCAACCACCCTTTGAGGCACTTTGGTCACGACATGTGCAAATAGCTATAGTCACGCGATAATTGAAGTCACACGCGACGAAATTGGGTTCAACATTGCGCGAAATTCAAAAAAGTTGCAGCATGTCTCCAGACACTAATCCATTATATTCTTCCACTTTATTACGAATTCAGGGAATATATGCTACAGATTGTATAAAGGTGCCCGAAATACGGCACCACAAAATCTACGATCGTTTCGCTCGGGAAACATTCAGACAGAAAAAGCGACCCACGTAACAGAATATGAGAGGGAAGCTAAAATTCGGTTCGCTTGGTAAAACATATATTCAGACGCAAAATCGACCCACGTAAGTGAATATCAGAGCGAAGCTAACATGGCCTGAACGGCATCTCCAATTTGGCCGTCCCCTACCCCGACGGGTAAGAACATCCGGGATAGTTGATATATCCCAAAGTTGCTTGCGGCCATGCATGAAAAGGAGGCCTTCTTTCTTCCACGCGGTCGAGGCCGTACTTGTTGTAAAGCGAGGCTCTCCTCGAAAGTTTGGCGCTTTTATTTTTAGCCTCTTTCCTGTCTCGCTTTCAAGCGTAAACACCGAAAACTATTTCAGTGACCTTTACCGGGATTTTTTGATCCTCTTGCATCGGTTGAGTCTTCCTATTTCGGCGCAATAGCGGCCAATTTCGCGGAAGCGTTCCCGAGCGAGTTCATATTCAACAACAAATCATGGCTTCTGAGCAAGTTTCAGCCGCAGAAGTTCTCCAAAACGCGATGTCTGGTAACATTCCCTCAACTATTCAAACTATTTCGCAGCAAAATGGGGAAATCACCACCATTTCCACATCAGCTCTACCCGAAACGATGGCATCTACAGAAGCGATGATGGCGACTGAAAGCATCTCAGAGGCGTCGCAAGGGGCTTCGGCGACTTTGAGCGCGCAAGAAATTGTAGAGAATATTCCTCAAGTCCAGCAACACGATTCCGTGACGGGGTCACAAGAAAGTTTAGTTATCTCTGCTGAAAATGTGGCTATTGCCACGACTGCCTCCCTCGACACTTCTCCGCAGATGGCGAGTTTGTCGGCGAATTATCCCTGGGC
Organism: Siderastrea siderea; assembly: GCA_964030785.1. Classification (NCBI taxonomy): domain Eukaryota; kingdom Metazoa; phylum Cnidaria; class Anthozoa; order Scleractinia; family Rhizangiidae; genus Siderastrea; species Siderastrea siderea. The sequence continues at coordinate 16,405,647 of OZ034968.1, read as the reverse complement.
TGCTCGACTTCACGATTGCGAGCTTATAGGAGATTCGTACAGGGGATATGTAACGAACGAAGTGGAACTGGACTTGATCTTGACCCTACACAAACAGCACACCAACAGTTGCTGGGGTACAAGGCAGTCTCCTTCATCAGCAAAACCGTCCATTCGCTTGATGTGGAAATCCCAGTATGTACCATATGATGGGATACCATTCTTGAATACAGGTAAACTCTTACATTTATTGATACTGTTCGCAGCCCAACTCAAAAGGTTTTGTAGTAGTCAAGACAGTAAGAGCAGTGCAGTTGAGCCCCCCCCCCCCCCCCCCACACATAACCCCGCGGCTGTCACTGAGTGGTGAGGTACTGGGGGGAAATGGAAGAAGTAGCTAGGGAATCGAAGAGAATAGTTGTATGGGTACACTGTAGCAATTCCTTGTTTATGTATCAAAATAGATCTCAAAAAAACACTTACTGGACCTGGAACGTTATTGGGAGTTTGGAGAAACATGATGGAAATGTGGAAGGTCACAAAATCAAGGGTATTGGCAGTTTTCTAATAAAAGTAGGGCAAAAAAACTTTTTAATTCCACTTGTCCATTGCACAAGTAACATTCAGATTTTGGTTGTCTGAAAGTAAAATTCACTCGCCCAAAAAATTATTAAAACAAAATTAATAACAGTAACGTAGAAATTGTATAATTTGTTTTGCAACAATTGTTTAGTGTTTATTTTAACAGTTATTCCAATTTCTGCTGTTCCTTGCACTTTTTAATACAATTAATAACAACATTTCAGACACACATCTGGGTTCACTCACGTCCTTTATGTACTCGATAAACAACTTGAAAAAAGCTCCACTTTGCTGAGGCATTAAAATTGCAATCTACATGTAAGATGAAGCATTAGTCACAGTGCATTTTTTAGGTGAGTCGCGTGGGCACTGAAAGTGTCACAGCACAATGGTGTGGAGGGTTTTCATGCCATTTAAATTTAAGCCGACAAAAAAGACACATTAAAAAATTTTACTACTTCTTTAATCACAAAACTTACCACAACTACACTACTCTTGCCGCAATGCTGATCGCCACGTTCAAGTATTAATGTAAAATAAGTGCTGTCATTGGCTTCATTGTGTCACTTGTGGAAGCCACTCTACTCAGCTTCGTCTCAAACAAGGTCATCATTTGCTATTATGTAAGTTTATTTTCTTTATATGGAATGTGGATCCCAGTCGTTACCAAAACAACAGTGCCAACAGTGCCAACAGTGTCATTGTGAAGTCATTGCCCATTGCTATTTTGTTGTCTTTGGTCAGTTGTTGTCCTCTAATGCAATGTAGTAAGTACTTCATATATGGCAGTATGAAGTACCTACTTGCCTTGTGCTCAAAATTAATAATAATTTTCTCAAAGAAGTGTTCTCAAACAAGAGATATCACCCTGCAATGTCACAGAAGGCTCCCAAAAGAAAATTCCACCTGTAATGCACAAAAGAATTCATATGCCTTTGTTTTGAAAAGGTAACACAAAGGATGACTTATTCACTATGTGAAAAGGCAAAGAGGAAAAATCTCTTTACAAATGGTGGATGCATAAACTTTCGACATTCAACCTTGTTGAAGCCAAGGAGGCAAATAATGCCATCAAGATATAAGCCTGAGAAAACAGTTTGTAAGCTGTGTGGAAAAAAATGCCCCATGACCCCAAATTTTCAAAAGACTCCAAGTTTTGTGGTGAACGAGTCAAACTGACTTCAGTAGGTGAAATAAACCCTGATATTATTAAACCCTGATAGAGCCTGCATGCCTCACGCTACTTACCACAAAATTCTGGCTGTAAGACTGAGGCTTATATGTAATTGTTATTGAGCCACTGTGAGTTCCAGGTGATGGTTGCGGGAACTTTGTATGCCCATGAGTAAGCACCTACGGTGTACAGTAGTAGCCATTTAATTCAGCTGTTATAAATTTGACGTCAGTTGCACCAGTTAAGACGTAAATACATGTCCAAAACATGTCAGACTTGAGTTTACAGTCTGGCAACTAGTGTGTAGGTGTATAATTTGTGGTCATATGTAACTCCAGCTCTCGTTGGTTTATTGCTCCAAATCATTTTTTTTTTCAACAAATGTTGGTTTTGTTCACTTCATGTAACTTCTTCTTTTACTTGCAAAAGTCAATGAAATGGGAAATTTCATTGTCTGGAAATCTGGCTTTCTCTTTGCTTTAATCTGTATGTATGTTCAAAACACCTTGTGGGACATCTGTGACATGCAGCTTTGCAGTTTATGCATTTTTGTCACTAAATTTGCATGTGAGATGTGGTTGTTATTGACTCGCTAACAATCAGCCGCAGTGAAACCCACGTAAATGTCAGGCATATGTCTGTGTAAATCAAGTTACATCTGATGTAATGATGAATCATTGGAGGGCTCCCAGCACTTTTGTCTCAATTGACGTATTTTCAAATTTAGCTTTTAAAATCTTGCCTTTTGGCACACAGCTGGTGTATTCTGGGGCACGGTGGGGCTGAGTATTTTCTGTGCAACATGTGTAGGTGGCAACAAATGCACAAATAAATTTTAATCCAGCAGCTGTCACCAATATAGTGATGAGTGGGTCCAGTAACACCCCTTTGCTGTCATATTCTTTTTTTGTTGTTGGTTACTTACCCCAGACTTAAGTACAGTTTTCATTTGGCCAAACAAATACGGTCAAAGCTCTCCTTGCAAGCACTCTTGTAAGCAACCAGCTTTCGTTAAGACCAGCATTGTGAAACCCCATTTGAATTGTCACTTAAACTCTGTATTTAAAAGCTCTCGTAAGCAACCGTTCCCGTAAATGACTGCAATCACTTTTGTGAATTACCAACTGATCTTTCCCGTTGTTTTTAAGTTCTCGTAAGTGACCACTCAGTCAACACTTTTCAAAAGCATCCACTTCTTGATGAAAATTTAGAGTAATGCATATGACATAAGCGCTAATTGTTCGTTGACTTGTACGTTCACGCACCTCTTCTGTGATGGGCAATAATAAGCTATGTAATATTAATATCAGTAACAACAACAACAACAACAACAACCATTTTATTTTGCCAAAATAAATAGAAATAAAAATAATTACAGCATAAAATAAATTAACTAAAATAGGCAAAAAAACTACTCAGAATAGAAATAAACTAAACGAGCTGAGTAGTTACCAAAAAAATTAAATTGCTTTGACTAGGTTGTACATGACTAAAAAGAAGACGAAAGTAAAATAAGGCAAGTAATAAGTAATTAAGTACAATGTAACTAAGTATGTATAGAAAACAGGGAAAAAAAATGAGAAAAAAAATGAGAAAGAAAAAAACAAGGAAAAAAGAAAAGAAAACAGTACCAGTAAAAAGAAAGAAAACAGTAACAGTAACCATTAACAGAACCCAAGCTTTATGCCAGAAACTCTCGTGAGCCACCACCCTCTATGGTTTCATCACGTGATTGCTTACAAGAGCCCATTCTTGTAAGTGACCAGCTCTAGTTGCAACCACTTTTCTGTATTCCCGAGCTGCTCACTTTTGAGAGCTTTGACTGTAGTCGTTTCAAAGTTCCGGTCCTGGTCATAATTTGATGCAGTTGTGATGTCAGGAAATGAGTGTGTAATGTAATGCGTCAAAAGAAAGTGGTGACATTTTTCTTTAAGCGCGTTGTTATCCTACCTAATTCTTGACACAATCTAATTATTCCTCATCGATAAACCGCTGTTAACCTAGTGGTAGCCATACATTTGTGCAACTAAGTTAAGTTTCTCACGTGTGCTTGTATCTTGGGTGACGCTAGTATCTTTTTAGTCTGGGGATGGGCATCAGGTGGGTGATGATGGCTGGGTCAAATGCCCTAAGGGCTTTTGTTGTTTACACAGCACTCACCTGCCAGGCTATTTGGCATGGGAAAGTGACTTTCTTGTCATTTTTTTTATGTACTTTATTGGATGATAAACACAAGTTTAATCTCTTGATTTTTATGGTGGACTTTTATGGTCAAAGGAGAGTTTCAGCTACAGAAACTGGGTTAAGTACTCCCATAATTATATATACACTGTAAGCTGTAAGGGCAGGTGGGGTACTCTCATGTGTAAGCTATATGGGTATGTACTGCTGTGAAAGATATGGTTTTCAAGCAGTTTAATCTGGAATAGGGTAAATTAATCAGACAAAAAAACAGAGGGATTTGTCATAGAATAGGGCATCAGTATTGGGAGGCCTAGGCATATCAGTTGTATGAAGAATTTAGTCTAGAATAGAGATTGATGCTCAGCAAGTCTGGGATAAGGTAGGGATTTGTGGTGTCTAGTCTGGAATAGTGTTGCACAATGCAGCTGAGCATGGTCTGGGTTCCTTCTGTGAGTACCGGAGAACGAATGACGCAAAACAAAAGAAACAAAAGACAGAAAACAATTCAACTCCAAAATAGAACCAAATTACAATGTCTCACATACAAAAGAAGGACAATGTGCTCCGGTACCTGAAGAAAGACCCATGGTCTGGTACAAGGTAAGAATCTCAGAGTCCCAGCGGTATATCCCCACCCAAAAATTTACAGAGTACTCCCCCTGAATATAATTGTACCTTTTTATGTATTAATATATTGATACAGATGCAGTTTTTGTTTTAAAGGTCGACGTGCAACAGTCATGGAGTGTCAGTATGGACCACGAAGGAAAGGAGCCGTCAACAAGAAGCAGGTTGATTTTGATGAGCATGGGAATGCCATAAAAAGGCATCGGCCTACATGCCCTGCTAGAATTTATGTCAAGAAAGTACGCAAATTTCCTGAGTTCAGAATTGATCCTAACTTGGAAGGAAAGAATGTTCGACAGGCTCAAGAAAGAGCACTGACGGCGTTAAGGCTTGCAGGAGTGCACGTGGGTGGAGAGGAGAGGTAAAAATTCCATTTCTATGGTTTTAATCAGGGACATCTTTAACAACCTGCAGGTGGCTGAAAAACTGGCCTCTTCACTTTCTGAGCTGTTTGCTTTTTAACAAAAATGCAGTTCTAACTAAGCTTCTGTATAGCTTTTACTACATGTAGTTTACCTGCTACTTAAATAAGGAATGTAGTTGTCTGTTCAGAAACTTGATGATAACACTTGAGTTTTTATCTTAAGAAAAGGGCATCATTTGCCTCATAATGACTGTGCCCTTCATGCCCTTTTAAAACTTGGACTTAAAAAGATTATTTCTTTATGAGGACCAGAGAGTTATCAGCATTAAAAATTTATAGTATTGATGCGACATTTAATAATGCAGTGCTGGGGAGCACTGTTTTTTCAGATCAAGAAGAGTAGTTGTTATCTCATACTGGTGTGTAAATTGCTAGGTACTATGTTCAACTACCACTGCCCATAGCTCATGAATACCATGATATGGATGACATCCCCATGGATCCTGAGGAGAATGACTCTCAAGGGCAACGCCTCAATCCTGAAGTTATGCATAAGATCCGCGAACTTGTAGCAAGGGGAGTCAGTGGTATCTACACTGTGAAGCACTGCTTGAAAGAGTATGTGGAGAAGGAGCTATTTGCAAATATGGAACCACCGCCTAGACATAACAAGTCATATTTCCCTACCATTATTGATATCCAGAACCATATTCATCAAGCACAGATGGCACTAGCTACTGGAAATCTTGTGCCTCTTCCTCCAGTGAGTGACATGATTAAGGTCTTTTCTTTGATAAAACCAATTCCCATTGTGCTGGCAGATCATATACCTCAAAGTTCTATAGTGTGAACTCAGAGTAGTTGCTAATAATAATAATAATAATAATAATAATAATAATATTTAATACTTATATAGCACAAATTAACATGTACGTGTAAATATGATCAAATGCACTTTACAAGAAATTGAAATGAAAATGAAAAAAAATAAAAATTATAAAAATTACAATAAAAAAGTACAGTAAAAAGAGATAAAAATAATATCACTGATAATCTAATCTTGATAAGAACTACTAACTAACTGCTCGGGGGGGGGGGGGGGGAAGGGTGATGGGGTGATTTTTAAAGTGATAGTATGAAGCCATTGTTAGTCTTCTACTTTTATTTGCACTTATCATAACAAAATACTGATAGCCAGCAGTCACTGATCATGAAGATTTTCAGTGTCAGTTAGGAGCAGGCACACTGCACTGAGAATCCTGTACGATTTCTACCAGGTAAAAGGAAAAGATCAAAACAAGTACTACTGTGTAAACTTACTAGATGTGTGGTGAAGAAATACCATGATAGTATGAGATGGTGTTAGCCAAAGGAATCTGGTTGAATATTTTATTTTTCAATAAACAACTTATTGAAAAATAAACTAACAGGGTGTCTAGGTGCAAAGTTGCTGCAATTATTAATTTTCAAATTGATATTTTCTAATTCTGCTTCTGTTAGCTCACAAATCTTCCATCGAGCTCCCCACAACTTAAGGAAAAGACTCGTAAGAGGAAGCATGGGCCAGAAAAACTCTCACAATCGTCACAAACAACAGCTGAGGCTGTTGCAAGCATTCAGCAGCACTATCAGCCAGCACGGCTTACTACTCAAGACCAGGAACAGTTAATTCAGCAGGTAACAAATACAGATCAATACTTTCTGTCTGAAAAAATACTGTCTGATTAATTCATTGGGAAATACATTGTCCTTCCTAGTGAAATAACTACTTGTGAAAAAAATTGGAAAACACCTTTGAAGCCCAGCAGGGGGTGGGGAACCAAGTTTGGGTGTAGGGATGCTCCTGAGGGTCTGAAACCTTACCCTACTTAGGACCAAAAAGAAGCCCTAAAATGCCTTTCCTGTTTAGGACAAATGACAGAATACACACTCTCTTCTTTAAAACAATTTTAAATTGTTTCAAAGACCACCTTTATACTGTATATGCACCTTTTTAATGACGACAATCGTACTGACCATACCCTGTTTAGGACAAGTTCAGACCCTGTTTATGACAAACTCGCATAGAATTACAAATAATATACCCTGTTCAGGACAGAGAGGTCAAAAACCATACCCTGTCCAGTGGAATGTCCCTGTATAGACCTGTATATACCCCCCCCCCCCCCCCGGGATTTGAACAAAGTTTTTTCCATTGCTTTTACTAGTTAATCCATTGGGAAATTAAAGGATCCTTCCTACTGGAATAGTTTTGAAACCAAATCAAACTCAAATCAAACTTCCAACTCAAACCTTTTTTGATTTCCCTTGAAGGTTTGAGTTATCAAGAGTCACCTGTAGAATGGATATGTTTGAATAAAACTAGACTGTGTAATTTCTTGTCTGACTTGGCCATGTAATTTGTTGATAGATGCAATTGTCTTTTTTTTATCAGACAAGCAGAGAGAATTACCAAGGAAATGAAGCACACCAACTTGAGATCATTCAGGGGACTGAAGGACAAGCTGCTGAAGTGGATATTTCCAATCAGCCACAGATACTCATCACTCAGGGGTCCGGCTCAGGACGAGATGAAGGTTAGGACAATAAACATCGAACAACTAAGACAAATCCAAGTCCAGTTAGTTTTGAATCTGTATGTGCATGGCAATCTGTAAACCAGGCTAGAGAGAAATCTGGAAACTGTGCTGCTTATTTCCTTTAACAGGCTTGCCACAGTCAGGCAAAAGTCAGAGAAAAACAATTTTTTTTTCAAGGTCAGGGAATTTTGCAACAAGTCAGGGAACTTCTTAATTCAGGGAATTTTAGTTTTTTGTTTTGAATCAACTGCTTTCTGATGATTCATGATGGTTGGTCAATGGTTTGTAGTCAGTGAAAAGTTGGGAAATTTGTTTATCCTGATGGGTGACAACTGAGTGTAATTTAATCTTTTTTTTAAACTTGATCCAGGACAAGTGGTCATTGTTGTGAATGCCAGCAGTTTCTTCTCTGGTCAGTCAGATTCTGATACGCCAACAACACTCTCTTTAACCATACCAGCGTCTCAAGTGGCTAGTCTGAGCCATGCGTCTCTGCACTCTGGCACTGGTGCACAGGCAGTGACTTTCATTCCACAGCAAACAGATGCAGCACCTCAGACAACAGGATCAACAACAACTCCTCAGACTGTTGCATTCATCCCACAATCCCTTGACAACAGCCGTGGTGCTGTAGCCTTCTTAACATCACAGCAAACAGATAACACAAGTCAAGTTCCAGTATCGGCAGCATATCTCGCTGCACATGGACAGTCAAATAACATCTTGAATATGTTGGATTCTGCACTGCAGGCATCTTCAGGAGGGACTGGGGCTCCGTTCATCCGAGTTGGTACAAATCTCGGAGCAGTTCAGATTGCTGATGGCAGCCAAACATCTGATGCTGGTAAGAAACTGTATTTGTTTAGCAGCAGTTGTGACACTTACATGTACCTCTTTTACCAGTTTTACTGTATGCTTTCTTAAAGCTTCAGTAACTCTATCTAAGAAAGATTTGATGACTGTTGGACCTGCTTTAATCTTCTAATAATTGAACCAGTTACGGGGCAAGTGCAAACTTTTGTTGTTTGTTTCAGACAAGTGTCCGACTCAGAGAGGTGTCAGTTGAGAGAGTTGACTGACATAACTTGTGACAAGAGGCATCTAGGAGAATCACATCCCTGGCTGCAATGCTAGTTAACACCCATCTACTCTCCTGGGTCCGGTTGGTCAAAACAGGATTAAGCTAACCTAGGATAAGCTGCACAAATTTTTAATACCGTTTTGTAGCCAAATGATGTGCATTACTGTAAATCCCTTTTTCCCTACATTTTGACTTTGGTTGCTTTCAAACGGTCACATTTGATTTGCTGTGGGAACTCTTTTGAACATGAGAAAGAAACGTTGGTTAAAGTTTAGTCCCAGGTTAACGTTAATCGGCTTTCGAACAACCAGGCCGTGGGTAGTGAGAGTCAATGTAGACCAGTCCAAGGTTCTAGTTCACGGAAACAGTGCAACATTGGAGACCAGCCAGGCTCAGACCGACATAGTTGGGATTGATGGTTTGACATACTAACCACAAGACCGCTGCGCCATAAAAACAGTAGATGATAAAATCACAACAAATTTGTTTTCTTCTAACTAAAATTTTAAATGTTTTGCAGTTCCTGGGCAGGTGTTGGCAACCCAGGCAGCCGTGGAAGCTGTTCTCAGTGCTGCGACGTCCAGAGACGAAATAAAACAAGCAACATCAGTGGCAGTGAGTGTGGATGGTGAACCTCAACAGAAGCGTCAGGCACTTGAAGTGGACTATACCTCATTAGTGAAGGGAGAAGTGTTTCATGGTCAACAGGTACCCTCCTGTCCCTAATTGTTTAACTTTTGAAAAAACCTCAGATTGATAGGGGTGCAAATGCAAAGACTAATTTTAGCTTAGTTTGCCCAAGTGTAAAATGTCTGTGGTAAATTCTTCGTTGTTCTCTGGGCACTTTTGGCCCATAGCAGAGCATAAGTTATCAAAATGCGGGGTTCTTGGGTTGAAATCCCACTGTGGTGAAAGAAACGTACGATACCTCGTGTGGTCCAAATTTCTTCGCTAGGGCAACGCTGAGTAGAAAATTAAATAATGGGTTCGCTTCAGCACTAAAATTTGCCTTACAGCGTTAATTCTGTGATTTTTCAGTTGTTGGAGGCCTTCAGTGGCAGGGTTGGTGCATCGGTTAGTTCTGTGTTTGATTCCCAATCTCCGTGTAATGTGAACTGTGTTTGTTGTCGGCTTTTGCCTTGCTCTGATAGTTTCCCTCATGGGACTTAACACTTCCTCCCTCCATGAAAATTACATTCTAAATTCCAATTCATTGTGGACAAAGGGCCCTGCTTAGTTTAAGTATCATGTTTGACCTCTCTAAATATCATGTTTGGCCTTTGATTCATCTATTTCCTATTTTATGTTAGTTCGTTTCAAACATCGCTTGGTTGTCTTTCTCTCTCACAGCTTGACAGTAAAAATGTTTTCTCTCTTGCAGGCACAAGGAGAAAGCAGTGAAGAACAAAACAAAAGCATAACTTCAAGTGAACAATCACAGATGGTTTCAATTCCTACATCCGAACCTGAACAGGGCACAGAAAGCATACATCTCACCAGTCTACCACAAACCAGCGAGGGCAGAAATTTCATCTCCGTGGACACAGCACAACCAGTTGTCATGGTAACAGACTCGGTTCTGCAGTCAATGCAGGACGGAGGGCAAGGAATTTCAACAAGTTATAAGGATAACAATCAGTCCTTACTTAAAGGTGGAGAGGATAACCTAAGTGCACAGGACAACCAACTGGCTACACATGTTTCTCAAATTGCTGCACAGGGCAGCAATTTGTCTGTACAGGAAAACCAATATTACGCAGGTTCAGAGCACACAAACGCAGAACATCAACTTACAGAAGCACAACACACAGCGACAGCTCCTTCATCTCAAGTCCCTTTTGCCGCGGAAACTGTTCAAGGTGTGTCTGTTTCCATAGGAACTTCTGAAGGAGTCCCTGTTTCCATGGAAACATCACAAGGTTTACCTGTCTCAATGGGAGCAGCTTTGGAAGAGACCAAAGAGCACGTGACTGCACATGAGAACAGTTTAAAAGAGTCAGAAGGGGAACAGAGTGTTCAGGAATATAATACACAGAGTTCATGCAGGGAAACTGCTGGCAATGAACAAAGTGGTGTGTCGCTTATGTTTGAAACTGGCCAGCAACTAACAGAGGAAGAAACACCAGTTGTATCGCATGCAAACGCTTTTTCGACAATAACTAACACACCGGCAGTTTTTACGCAGTAAACATAGCTTCACTTGCTTCGTGTTTCACCCTTTCCCACAGCTGTCATTTCAACAGTGAAATATCTCTAAACTTAAATATTTTAAACCAATTTAATCGTTTTAGACTACCTTAAGCTTCAAGCAGAATGCAAGGACGTGATTGCACCGTAACAAGGATTTCATTGTCCATGTTCTTTTTGCAGAAGAGACACTTGTAGAAAGCTCATCTACGCCATTTTCGTATCACTTTCCTAAAGTAGATAAACCTTCCATTCCAAAACAGAAAAGCAATAAATCTTTAAAAAAGTCTCTGTTGTAGTTTAATATTTCAATATCAGCATTTTAGTATTTTAGTTAAATTTTATCTTGTTATATTTTCACAGTGCCCTATTGAAAACCACCTTGCGTGATATAGGCCATTATTATTATTATTATTATTATTATTATTATTATTATTATTATTATTATTATTATTATTATTATTATTGTTATTATTATTATTGACCACGAGCATGATGTCCGTCAACATCGCCTTTCAATAAGTGGTCACGCAATTTTACCGGTAACGCAATTTTGTAAGACGCGTGCTGTTCGGTAATCATTGCAAAATATTGAAAATGTAAGGCTTGTAGGAGAAGTGAAAGGATTCCACCAACTGCGGTTTGGCATGAAAATTTTTGCGGGTTCTCATTTTTGCATCATGTATTTGTTGAACTTCCGAAAAACAGATCCCGCGCAGTTTATTACCTATTAAATAAACAAAGTTTAAAAATGTTAAGATTACACGAAACTTTTTGTACCAAGTTGCGCTCTCGATGGTACAGTGGCCCATAGAGGACATGCCACCAACATTTTATTTTTCTAATTATCGTGCGATAAATTGGAAACTAAAACTTGCGCAAGGTCCACAAGTTCAACAAGCACGTGATATGCATTGCCAGAGATCATTTGGACCACTATGGCTGCAACTGTAGAGGAGGGATTTATTGATCTTTGTTTTTTCTACATTGATATTAATTTTGGAAAAATGTCGATTTGATTCTACAGTATTTGTACATACTGTCTCCTAACATAGTATCGACACCCTCCTTGTTTACGGCCCAACGCAGTAATTACGACTTACTGAGTTTGTGAAATCGCTGCAATGAGATATTTACAACAAGTACAATCTGGACCAATCTGACTGATGCATGGTTTTCACTCTGTATAGGTTTGTAAATTTCTAGAGGAGGGAGATGTAAAAGAGAGCGTTATTTCCAGGTATCGAGCTCAAAAGGTGGGAACTAGTGTTGTATCGTGCCGTATTAAATGTATGTTGAGATACAGACGTTTTCATAAAATTGCTTGACGAGCCCAAAGGACGCTGCGTGGGAGGCTAACGTTGGTGGCCGAGACAAACTGGGTATTATTGAAATATGCATTCTCGCTGCTCGTGTAGCCTTGCAGGAACTTTTTTTTTTCTTTTTTTTTCTTTGATTATTTTTTAAATATACATTTTCCTAATCAGCCTTAAACTACCGATCGACTTTCCGATCGAAATTCCAACGCTCTGATCACTAGACTACCGCGCCTCCACCTCGAGGCTGACAAAGGAATATGTATATGATGATACCGTGATAGTGCCAAGGTTTAGAGCAAAGTACCTATGACCAAACTTCTGTGTCGTCTTAAAGTTTATTTAATGGAGCATAATACAAAAAAAAAATTTTCCTAGTAGAAAAAATATTGAACTCGCTACGGCACTTCAAATGCAATTTGATCGACGTCTTCAAACGCGAATTACCCGCCCAACCTGAACTCAATGAATCATCCGATAAACGGAATCATGTTAAGGTGGTCTTCTACTCAAAAAAGGTGATGTTCGGTTGCAAAAGTCACTTTTTTTAAAGGGCAAAATTGTAACCTTTAAACACTTGGGAATGCTGTCGTGAAATAATGTCACTCGATTTCCAGCATTAAAGCAGTGAAATTGTTATTATTATAACGAGCAGCGAGAATGCATATTTCAAAATCTATTATTATTAATAAAATCTAATATATAGATTTAGCCAAGCCTAAAAGCGGAGCCCCCCTTTTCGTTTTGTCTGTTTTTTGTTTTTGTTTATTTGTTTTGTTTTTTTGTTTTGTTTTTTTTGTTTTTGCTGGCAGTTATTAATTTGTGAAAATACTCTCATTCAAGTCGTTAAATAATAATAAAAAAAAAGAAAAAAGAGAAAAAAATTCCTGCTCCCGCTGGGACTAGTCCACTAGGCCGTCGGCGTTTATCGTTCTATTAATACTTATTTCTTTCTCCGTGATAAGCTGCCTATCAGCATGAAAATGCTGGTGTTTTTCCTGGCAAAATGTGTTCGAAACGCCGTAAAAACCATGGTTGTGGACAGAAAAAACCAAAAAACACCAGCTCTGCTATATTTTGCGTCGAAACCGCTGCGAAAAGCTGCGAACTCAAGTGGTGTGCCGACCGAGTTTGAACAGCACCTACAAGGCAAATTTGAACTTTTTCCCTGAACTTTATCGCCTAATTTCTTTCGCCTAAATTGAACTTCTCCCCTTCCACCAAAACGACAACTGAGTGTTCTTTTGAACTTTTTTTTCCATTAACAAATTTTTTTTGACTTTTGTTGTCTTTGCTTGTTTTGCTACAACGCGGGTCAACATGCGATTTCGCGCCAAAAACACACGGGATTCAGCACAGGGTCATATCCAGTGTAGGAAGTGTATTGGTAACCCTGTGGTGCGGACGGACGGACGTACGGATGTACGGACGGACGGTCACGTGACTATTACGTCACTACCAAAATTTTTTGGCTTGATAGGTTACTAAATTTCCTTAGCAATGGAGCTCCGCTGACGCGCTAGCGCGCTGGCTCCGCTATTATTATTATTTAAGAAATCTAATCGGCAGTATGTGACTTTTTCCATAGCAACGGCCATAGCAACAATTGTTTACCTTTATTAAATGCTCACAAACAAACCTCATTAAGAACACTACCCCCCGGAAAATTACATCAGGTACTGCTGTGGATAAACACCTTACTGAGGAGAGAGTCCTGAGGTCCGAGTTTTAGCCGATAAAACATGACCCAAATCTCGCAGAAACGACGGCTTTTGCATCGAATTACCATTAAGCTTGTATTTTAGTGTGGCAACTTGAATTTGACAAAAGTTTTCAGTAGGATGATGAGAGACGGATAAACTGTCTAAATTCTGTTCCCTTATCTTTAAGACCGTTTTTCTCGAAAAACAGAATTTCTTGGAATAAAGGAACTCTTAACAATGATATCTCCCTTGCATTTCAACCTATTGCTCTGAGATTTTCATCAATATTAAAGCACCTTGGTGCAATGAACCTAAAAAAGTTTATATAGGTTTGAAATACGTCTCATTGAGCGATTTTTTTGTCCTATTATTATTTACTGTTACCTCATGTTCTGGGGAAAAAAATTAAACATCGACTGAAAAGAGCTGGTCAATTTTTGAGGTTTATTGCACAATCATGCTATTTATGTACACATTAGAGTTGGTTTGACGCTTTTCCAACCGTGCATTAGTGAGTTATTGTTGTTTCCATGAACATCACCTTTTCTAACTTAAGAGGCTAGTCAATCGGTAACTATTGTGACATGTAACCTGAAAAAACTCATATTGAAGTCAAGGCTGTGAAGCTCCATAAAATGATGGTAGAAGTTTCCCACAAAGTTCTGTTCTAAAAAATTCATTTTTTTCTGTGGAAGACCACCTTAAGCCAGGACTCAAAAACCGTGTCGGGGATTTTTCAAAACGAAATAATAGCGATTTGAAGTCTACTGATTATTTTCTGTACTCCTTTTTTTGGGGGTGTTACAGCCTAAATTACAAAACTAGAGGAAAATTCCAAAATGGCCTGACACGGTTTGGATAAGAACTATTGCAGAAGCAGTGTGCAAAATTTCACTATTGTGCGATGACTGAATTCTCTTCCCAGTCAATTCGTTGAAAATGCAAAGTTGCGAAAAACCAAAAGCGGAGAAACTAAAATAGCCTTTAAAATAGGATTTTGCATAGAGGTTAATGACAGACATCATATATCAAAGCCTTCTAATCTTTCGCGGTAAATTATACAATATACGTACTGTATACAATTTCAGTCTGCATATCAGATTCAGGACCTATTTAGTGATTATCAAAACACGCATGCTAATGACTGTTTATTATAAATTGATTTGGTGCAATTTAACATTACTGATACCCAAAGTTAAAACAATAATACATGACTGGTTCATGTGAATTATAATACTCTGGTAAAATCTTGTCCTTTTGTCTCTAAGACTACTGTTGGCATACAAAAGCTAAAGAATGGTGACGTCATTACTGATCAGGGGTCAAGTTTTCGTTTTTTGGTTGGTGGTTCACCTCCAGAATCACCAGCACTCTTCATTTCAAAACAAATAAAGACGCCTGCATTCACTTTACCGCAGAATGATTTATAATCCAAACTTCCCCTCGTTTCGTTTCGCAAATTTCCACCCAAAACGACCGTCTTGATTCCATGCATCTCCAGCAGTGGGGTGCAGTCCTGGCAAGGTGTGAGCGTGACAAACAAGGTTCCGCCATCGATATTCTTGGTGTTGCGCATTAGTAGAGCGTTCTGCTAGGCGTGGATGATGTAGGGATACTTCTTGTCTTGTACAGCTTTATCTTTGTCAGAGGCTCTTGGAAACTCACCATAAAGCGCGTTTGTCGGAAATCCGTTCCAACCAAGAGCCACAATTTCTTTCTCTTTGTTTATGATGACTGCTCCCACTCCTTTTCTTGGATCATCTGTGCGCTCGGCTAGGAACTCTGCCAAAGTTATCAAGTGTTCGGCCTGCAGGCGTTCACGGGAATCTTCTGGTTCTGGGTTAAACAGTCCCATGTTCTGTGTTGATAAGGCGGGTATTTTAATGAACTTGTACCCTTTCTCTGATCCAACTAAACTTCTAGCCATCCATTCCATAATGCCTTCGAAATCGTTTCGGACCTGTTTTTTCATGTCATCGTCGAAGGCGGGCCATGGAAGTTTGCCTTTGGCCTTTCCCATTAGTCTAGCAGATAGGTGAAACCAGTCTGCACTTTATGATAAAAGCATAAAACTTGTCACACTAATACTATGTATCGTAGGGAACGTTTTAAAGATTAGAGGCAATCTGGATAGGATTTGTGGCAGCTGGGAAGGGGGGGGGGGGGGGGATTTTTCAATATGGCCGCCATTCAGACTATAAAGACTGTTATTGGAAAATGAAGCAAAATTAACTTGAAACAGTGTTGAATTGTCATTTTAGTTATTTCTACTTGTTTAATTTCCCATCAAAACAAAACATTAACATTTTTCGGGCTGATTCAACTGAATTCAGGGGATCGTTTTATGTTAGGTCAAAATTATGCAAATTAGATAACTAATTAATTCACCTACACTGGTCAAATCATTTAACCACAATTTCGCTTTCTCCTCAATAATTTTGGTGGCCACTTTCAAGCTTACCTGTTTAACTGTTTCACGGCAGAACTATGATGAAGTTAAAGACCGTAGAAACACGTAAATACGCACGCTAATTATTCAGTTATTTGTCCTTTTATTTTCCATTTTCATCAGTTTAAGTCAGCCACAGTAACGACACTAGCACAGTAATTTCCAAAACAGATTTTCATCGGCAAATTTACTCCTTCGTCTATAACCTTTACAGCTCTCGATTAACAGATTCATTCTGTTAATTACATCGGAATTTTGTTGGACTGCACAGTTAAAAGAGCACCAGGCCCACAAATAGCCAGCTGGGTATCCTGTCAGTGTCTAAATGAGGGGTTACGGAAGAGACTTCTGTGCAGATAAAGTAGTAATTTGTTTTCTAACATCTTCTCTGAAAAACGTCTTCTTTCGTGCATTATTCACCTTGTTATCAGATATCGGAAGTAGCGATGAGCTCTAATTCTTTACGTCTGCGTGTGCTGCTGTAAATTGTGCGCATTGTCTGTGCAAGCATATGCAACGCGGGCAGACATGTAGCATCAATGTGCATACTCTATAGCGATCTAGCTATGCACCTTCTTTTTCCGTAAAACACGGCATAGTGCCACATTTAGTACATGGTGCACGCATTGCACCTGTTATTGTTTGACGCACTGTACTGAACAACGCGAGTTACATAGAGTACCGAGCAAACATTCTGTCCGCATACCAGTTTGTTAGCCGATATCGACTTCAAATATCGTCTGTAACCAGTCACCGTCTGCCGTATGAAGTAGCACAATCCGTTAAGAGCACAACTCGCTCGATAGTTTGTAAACTTGAAGCATTATTATCTCATCTAGGTGCAAACCAAGGACACGTGCCTCGTTGCAATTCTAGGATATAAAATATCATGTTTTACTTCTTAAGTCTTCCAACAGAAGTGTCCTTTAACGGTGGATTGATCTAGCTAGCGCTATCCCAGGCCAGGACGTCAAACTCCTTCCGCCTGCCAGAAATGTTATTGCAATCGTCATGGTGCGCCCTTAGTATTCGCACAACTCAGCGCAGCTCGCTGAGAGAATTTTATACCTTAGATGCGATGCGTAGAACTATTACATAGAGTACGGGTGCTAAACTAGTGTGCATGGAAGGTTTCCTTGGCATTTAATGCTTTCAGGAATGAATCTGCATATCCGGTTGTAGTATACTTTCTTATACAAGTACCGGAATAGAATCCGTGAATACAAAATGTATATATTTCCACATGCTTTAAGTAATACAAGTGAGTTGTTCATGCGGCTAACACCCACGATGGCCACCCAGGCATCAACCATACCGTAAACTGCCGCTTATAAGCACCCCCCGGTTATAGGCCCATCACGCTGTAAGCAAAAAAATACATCCGGTTATAAGCACCCCTCTAGCTTTCCTTGTTTCCTTAATATTAAGCACTCTCACAGAACACTGCGAAGGTAAACTCTAAGCTTCTGTTTTGTTACGTTACGGTTACTTTCGTGTTATTACAATTTTGGGTTTGTTGCTAAAATTGAAATGAATTGGATTTATTATGACGTTTCAAAGGTTAATAGAAACTGGTTCATTAAAAAAGGTATTTCGATCAACACTGCTGTGGCTCATTTCGAAACGTTTTTTTTTATTCCGCTTTTAAGCCCCACCTCCCCCCCCCCCCCGGATGTTAGCCCACCCAAAACCCCTTACGAAGTTGTATAAGCCCAGGGCTTATAAGCGGCAGTTTACGGTATCCTCTTCACACAGTGGAGTTATTTGCAGTAGGTATTTATGGCTCCTTAGTTACTCTTGTAGTTGGTATAGCGGTTAAACAATAAATAATTATCCAAAAATAGGACAATCAGTATCACTTAAATTTTTAACTGCATAAGTGAAGACCTAATTCAAGACGACTTTTTTTTTTTCATTTCTGGCCCAGGAAAAACAATACAGTGTCGTGCGTTCTTTTACCAATTAGAAAACACAATTTATGGTCGTCCTCGTGTAAGGTTTGAGACGATAGTAGTGAAAAAATAAGCTACAACTATGCTATCATCAAAGGTGAATTAATTTTAAAATTTCTAATTTGCATAATTATGACCTCAGAATAATCTTTTCAATTTTCCCTTCTCAGAAACCTTCTATGCCACTTTTGATAGCATCATTTCAATCTTTTAACGTATTTCAGTACATCGTTACGATCAGACTTTGTTTTAAACAATTATGCTGTATGTTTCCACACCAAAGAAGTATCGCTCGCGGCGGCCATGTTGAATAATTACCTCCAATACTTTTACCACCCTCTTCTGGCTGACACAGAGCACATCCCGATTGCCTCAAACCTCGAAAATGTTCCCTATAATGTCTTGTATTAACGTACCGAGTTTGATGCTTTTATCATAAAGTGCAGTACTAACCCCTGATTTGACACTTATCTGCCGGACTACATCCAGTCTTCGTTCCAGTATGAGTTCATCAGACGTAACTTGATCTCCTCTCTAGTCGCCTCCGGTGTCTCGTGTTTTGCCTCCGCGTCGACAAGGACTTCTTTTCCTGCCTTTGGAATGAACGCAGACTGGCCGATTGCGCTCACTTTGAATAGGTTGTCGACGCATGACGTTTCTTCTTCGAATTCTCTTTCATACTTTTCCTTCTCGTTGTTCTTCCTTTCCTCGTCCATGTCTTCATGTTCCTGTGTATATTTCTCTATGTCAAAGTAGTACTCTGGCTCACTCGGTAAGTAGAAGACTCTCTTGACTTTAGACTGTACCAGCAGCTTTGTACAGATCGAGAGCGCATGGTTTTCTTGAAACGAAAACTTTACAATCTTGAAGGATATCTTGATGTGCCATCAACAAACGGGCTACGCCATGGACGCCATTGCGAGTGCAGTCGACGGCATAAGGCATGTCGTTGGGCAACACAAGCACAGCTCCAACTTTCTTGTAACAAGGATTTTCTTCTTGTCCCTCCTCTTGATCGACTGGAAAACGTTCCATCCAAAGGACAAGAACCATAAACAGATTCTCTTTAGTTATCCTGGAGGTATCCTTAGCGTACCAGGATGTATTGCCTCTTGAGGAAGACGAACCTTCAGAAGCCATCTTGCGCGTCCAGCTTTCAAGTGTCTCTCTCGTAAATGAAATTGAAAGCGTCCCCGGAAGCTTCTATATATGGGTCATGCATGGCCTTTAAAGGTGTATTTAAATACCATATACACGTCTGGCACTACATTGTCATGCAAGTCATAGTATGATTAACAACTGGATCAAGCTCTCTTCTTTACTCTATAACCAGCAGTCTAGAAATGATCTAATCGCAAACGTGGTGTGTTGATATTATGTTTAGGGTGTCCACATTATGCCAGCATAATTTTGAACATAATAGTGAGGCAAAAGAATCGAGCATTGTGCTGGAATAATAGTGCAAAGTTTGTTCGACCCCTTGTGCTTTACAAAAACTCGCAAAGCCTTAAACAACTTGGGACGGTGGGAAAAACATGACACATGACTCAGTTAACATTTCGTTTGAACTTTTATTGAAGCATTTACATTCAAATCTGTATTTTGGGACAAATCGTTCATCTGTTCAATTGTTCATCTGTATTTCTTGTATACATACAGTCGAAGCTCTTGTAAGCGACCACCTCGGGAATTCAGAAATGTGGTCGCAACTAGAGCTGGTCGCTTACAAGAATGGGCTTTCATAAGCGACCGCACCACGAAACAATAGAAAGTGGACGCTTACAAGAACTTTGAGCGTAAAGCTTGGCCTATGTTAATGGTTACTAATAGTTTTGTGGTAATAATATTGAATAGTTTTTTTATTGCCTATCCGACGGGAGAGGTCCGCGTAGGTACAAGTCAAAGAAGCATTAGCACTTGTGTTATGTATTACTCTAAATTTGAACAAGAACCGAGTGCTATTATCTATTAAAGTGTTGACCGAGTGGTCGCTCACAAGAACTTAAAAACAAGGGAAAAAGCCCGTTGGTAACTCACAGAAGTGGTCGCGGTCGCTTACGAGAGCTTTTCATTACAGAGTTTAAGTGACAAGTCAAACGGGGTTTCACAATGCTGGTCGTAACTAGAGCTGGTCGCTTACGAGAGTGGTCGCAAGGAGAGCTTTGACTGTACTTTAATATTTATAGATCGATATCAGCGTTTGACCGCTGCGAACAACTGCGAACACGCTATCAGAACCATGTTGAACAGCGGTACAAGAGATGTCTAAGGACTATGGGTGTACTGCCTTTCATCATCGTGAAAGTTATTCACAAACGAATATAATGTGAAAAACGTAAGCGACGTTTCTGAATTCAGTGATGCTAAGTGATCAAAATCCAACCAAGGCCGACAGACAAGTAAACAAAACTTAAAGACCAGGAAATCTGCAGTTCGAAAACAACTGAAAGATCTTGGAATGAAAATCGGAAGCGACATACAGCCAGTGTATACAAGTCCAAAAATCTGTGACAAGCTGAAGTCTCCTTTAATAGTAAACAATCAGTGCGTTATTTATATCTTTAAATGTGATCTGGGCAAGATTTCCGCACAGCAATAATAAGTGTACTTTTGTGGCCAAATGGAATTTCTGTATTTATTTCCTATTTTTGCTCCGCTTTTTTCTTTTTTTTTTGTGCTTTTAACGTTTCTTTTCTTCGTAATCCGAATAGTACCCTTTAATTCTTATTGCTGACTGTGAATTCTGCTTTCCGATTTTTATTTTCTGTGATCAGCGTGTGACTTTCAGCTTTCGGCTTCTAGCACTGTCAGGTTTTGAAATTCACGTAAGTTGTTGGTTTCAAGCTGTTCAGCATGCTACATTTACCTTTCGGCATTCAGCTTTCAGTATTTAACTTTCAGCGTTTGGTTGTTGGCATAAAAAGTTCATATTATCATTTTTGCCATTTAGCTTCTGGCTTTTAGAGTTGAAACCATCATATTCTTTTCAGTTGATGATCTTTGTGTTTCTACCCTGCTTTTATCCAGTAAAATTAAGATTTGGACGGGACCACTAAAGACAACGGACGGTGGACGGTTAGCCTGTGCTGCGTGCAGACGTCAGTCCTATTTCCTTTGCTTCACGAGGAAGACTTTAAAATTTTACTGAAATTGTGACAGTTTGCATGGTTTGAGATAACGGACCGTTCATTGTTTATAAATAGGCGTGGGCTGGAGCGGGAACAGGAGGCAGGGGGAAATTTAAATAATGCCAAGAAAAATCTCCCTTTCCCATGCATGTACTGCAATGCAAATCTTTTTAGATTTTAAGACCTTCCCCCCCCCCCCCTTCATCTCGAGATATATTTCAGAGCCCATCCCTCTCCAGTTAAAAAAGATTGTGTGCCATACCAGGAGAGGATAACTGCAGTGGATCCTCTCTTGGTGATGTTCACTTGCTCACTACTTTATCTCTACTCAGACCACTGAAAATTGTCTACACGTCGTCACTAGAAGAAGCTACAACGTTCAGCAACGGAAAAAAAGTCGCTCTGAAGTCAAATCTAGAACTGAAGATCAGTTGCTTTGTGAGTACTCACTAGTTCGCTATTAAAAAATTAAAATCTCCAAGCTATAAAATCTGAGGATGAAAAGGGTTGTGGAGAAAGTAATAAGCTTAACGATGTTGTTGTTGTCCAGGACAGTTGTGAGGAGAGTGTTGAAGATCGGCAGGTACAAAACGCAGGTCCCAGGTCCCAGGTCCCAGGTCCCAGGTCTCAGGTCTCAGGTCTCAAGTCTCAAGTCTCAAGTCCCAGGTCAGTGAAACCCCAGATGTTCAAAGGGTAGCTAGCTCACAATGGGTGTAGTTAACGTTTATCCACTGGATATAGATATATCTGAAGGATTGCACTAACCGGAAACCCCCTTTTTGACTTTCCCAGAATACCCGACATGTATGCACAGAAAACGGCTGACCTTTAGCCTGCTATAAAGAGGATTGATCGCTGTCTGTCAACAAATTTATTGACTGGGTGATAGGAAAAAAATATGAGCACACGGTACAAGTGAACTGACGAAAAAGGGCATGGTGCGAGAAGACCACGTTTGTATTCACGTTACTGCCACTTGAGAATCACATGTTCTCATCTCTCCGTTGTTGTGTTACTCTTTGGAAGTAGATATGAACAAGTTCTAATGTGCCTAATGAAAGAATGTCAATGGCTCAGGTCTGGAGAACCCAATAGAAAAAGCATTGGTTAATTAATCTGAACTGTTTTATTACTGTGAAACACAGTTTGTTTTTAAGCTTACATATGCCTCTAAACCTATTTATTCTAGCAAAATCATACTCCCTTATTGCCTTAGAAATGTCTGTGAATTGAATTGTTTAGGCTCGTAATATCATTTTTAGCTCATAAATGTCCGTTTTAATCTGGAGTCAACATGTATCCTTTATGACTTACAGATGTCTCTAAACTGAACTGTATTGTTCTCCTGAAATCATACCGGTTCCTTTTTAACTTACAGATGTCTCTAAACTGTACTGTATTGTTCTCTGAAATCATGCTTCCTGTTAGCTTGCGGATGTCCGTGAACTGATTTATTACATTATCATCAAATCATACTAACACTTTTTTTCAGCCTTAATACAGATGTCTCTAAAATAAGTGACTTCATTCTACTGATTTCATAAACTCCTTTTAGCTTACTGATTCCTCTATACTGAACAGTTTCTTGCTACTGTTTCTCCTGACTGTTTACAATGTGAGAATGTCAGATACGTTCTAAACCGATTTCAAACTGCCCGACCCTAATATTAAAAAACAACGTTTGTATTACAAAGTGCCAACAAGGCATCTAGCACAGACTAGAAAACATTTATTTTGAAATGACCACATAAGCAGAAGGCTATCAGTCGTCGTTATACTTTATGGAAATAACCGATCGAGTGTTTTTAAAACGCTGAACACCGAATCCATGTGCCAGTTGACCTGGGGACCTGGGACCTGGGGACCTGGGACCTGGGACCTGGGACCTGGGACCTGGGACCTGGACCTAAGACCTGGGACCTGGGACCTGGGACCTGCGTTTTGTACCTGCCGGTTGAAGATAGCAATGGCAGTGAAAACAGGAATTAGTGAAAGTAATTGCGGTAAAAGAATAAGTGCACTTTTGCGGCGATATGGAATTTCTGTATTTATTTCCTATTTTCGCTCAAGAGGTTGTGAGAATGTATGAGGAGAGGGGTGGTCTGGATATTGATTGCCAGATCACTACCCTTATTTTCCTCGGCCTACCCCCCTCCACCCCCTGTTTAGGCGTATTTTATCAATTAATCTTGGGGGAACAACCCTGCCATGCCGACCCATTCAGCTTGGTGTATGTCTACTTAGGAGACGGGGTTTACTGAATTTGATCTTCTCCTCCGACTAATCTGAGAAAGATTTCAAAAAGCTTCCTTATTCCCTATTTTAATCCCACTTTTATATACCGTTTCCCTTCTTATTATGTGCTATTCCTTACGACAAATTTACGTTGTAAAGGGAAAAATTACAGTGTCGGAAAACTAGTAGCATGATTTTGAAGAAAACTGAGTCATTGTTGTGGTAATCATTGAAGTATGTCAAACGGAAGCTTTCTTATAGCAATACCAAAAATAGATGACATATACGAGATCTCAAAGAGGTACCCAAATTTAATACTATTATGTCTCTAGTTTCATCTCAGATTGTAAATATGTTTCTCCAGCATTTTAACTTTTTACAAAATGTAAAAAAAAAAACAACTATAAAATCGAGCTTTCGGACTAAGCGTCCCTCATCAGGATAAAATGGTTAAGCGAGACAACTATCTGTTTTTTAAAGGCCATTTACATTGCAAATTTCGAGAAAATTAAAATAAAATATAACAATAAATCGTCACTTTCTAAGAGGTTTATAAGCCACTGTCGCCGCTCGGGCGACGTTCGGATTTTGCTTTCTTGGCGACCGCTTTATCCTGACCAGAGTCACTGGCTTTCTCCTTTTCAGCTGCTGGTTGAATTCCGGAAGCCCTAGCATCTTCCATCTCACTCTCAGCACTCTCCATCTCAAAGCAAACGAAGGCACGCTCAGTATTGACTTTCTCTTCAAACTTTGAATAAACTATACCTTCTTTTCTTTCCTTTTGCAACTTTACGCCTAAAACGACTGTTTTGATTCCTACCATCTGAATCAATGGGGTGCATTCATCACACGGTGTCTTCGTAACAAACAAAGTTCCGCCTGCGATGTCGTTGATGTTCCGCATTAGCAGAGCGTTC
This sequence comes from Siderastrea siderea, assembly GCA_964030785.1. Lineage (NCBI taxonomy): Eukaryota > Metazoa > Cnidaria > Anthozoa > Scleractinia > Rhizangiidae > Siderastrea > Siderastrea siderea. The sequence continues at coordinate 16,381,190 of OZ034968.1, read as the reverse complement.
TGCTCAGCGTGTATGACGTAAGGATATTTCTTGTCTCTCACGGCTACATCTTTGTCTGAGGCTCGGGGAAATTCCCCGTAAAGTGCCTTTGTTGGGAAACCATTCCAACCAAGGCCTACAATTTCCCTTTTGTCGTTTATTATGACTGCCCCGACTCCTGTTTTCGGATCGTCTGTACGCTCGGCTAGGATCTTTGCCAAGTTAATCAGGTGTTCGGCTTGGTGGCACTGAAGATGATTTGATTCTGCTTCTGGATCAAACGGCATATCTCCATCCCTGTGTAAGGCTCTAAATCTTTTCTCCGATCCCATTATCTGAATACGAGCAATCCATTCCATGGTGTCTCTGAAGTCATTTCTGACCTCCGTTTTCATATCATCGTTGAAAGCTGGCCAAGGCAGTTCATCTCTGGCTTTTGCCATCCAGCCATCATCTTTCCAGTAGGTTTTGAAAAGTTGCATTGTTTTTTCTTCTCTCTTTTCCTTCAATGTCGGTTGCCTTTCCTCGGCACTTGCAAGAACACCCTCTCCTACTTTTGGAACAAACACAGATTGGCCGATTTCGCTGACCTTAAATAGGTTATCGACACGTTCCGTTTCGTTTTTAAATTTTTCGGGATCTTTCGATTTCATGTATATATACTCGGGTTCGATTGGCAAATAAAATACCCTCTTCACTTTGGATTGTACCAGGAGCTTCGTGCAGAACGAGCATGGTTTTCTTGAGACGTAGACTTTACATCCTTCCAGGATTTTTGGGTGTTTCATCAACAAACGAACTACAGCGTGCACACCATTACGACTGCAGTCGACAGCGTAAAGCCTGTCGTTGGGCAGCACAAGTACAGCCCCAACTTTCTCGTACGGTTCGACTTCCATTCGCTCGACTGGAAACCTTTCCATCCAAAGAGCAACATTCATAAACAGATAGTCTTTTGTTATCCTTGGGGGATCTTTAGTGTACGAACTACTACTTTGATTAACCATCTCCGTTCACCACTGTCTTGCCTGAATAAGCGCAAGCGCTAGCATTTCCTCACCAAGATATAATATATTCATGTCTTTATAATTCATCACAACACTTATAACACCTGACCAATCAAACAGAATCAGTGAGAACTCTGCCGGAATAAAAAGTTTCAATTTCACCCTTGTCTTGGTTTATTGGCCGTCACTTACTTGCGTGCTTATTGGCCATCTTCGGAGAGAGAGACTGACAGACCGTTAGAGTGGCAGGTGTCGTGAAGGGAACATTTTCGCCAAATATTCTTTTTGTAATTCAAATGTGCCAACCATTAAAACAAAAGAACTCTTAGGGTGACAGCTGCTCATGAATAAATTTGTAAGGCAGGTTGTTTTTTATTTGACAGGTTATGCTTCTTTGCGATGCTTTGAGCTTCCAAATGTTATATTTGTAAAACGCCACTTTGATCCAAGTTTTCTCTTTAAGGAGATGACAGCGCTTGGCACGATTTCCGCACAGCCCCATACTTCATTATGCATACAGCTCTTTGTTTAAAGAAAACAATAGCGCGTATTTCTAATTTGCATTTCTAATGTTTCCTTTTGTTCAACAAAGTTTATATTTTTTTTCTAAGTCCATATGGGCTTAGACAAAATTTACGGGTCTCGGGTCAAAAATACGGAAAATCGAGCAATTTTGTAAAAATTTGTGCACTTTTCCCGTGTTTTTGAATCTGTCTCGAGTGTAAATTGTTAGAAAAAATGCGGATTTAAGTCGTAGGGTTAGCCATAAATGAGGTTATGGACAGCGCGTATTTTGTTAACGCAAACCACATAACATTTTAAAAATAAAAGGTTTTCTTACCCTTCTTGTGTCTTCTGTCGTTTATTTTTTTATTTTATTTACTTATTTCGGCAAGATTTCCGCACAGCCCCATACTTCATTATGCATACAGCTCTTTGTTTAAAGAAAACAATAGCGCCTATTTCTAATGCGCATTTCTAATGTTTCCTTTTGTTCAACAAAGTTTATATTTTTTTTCTAAGTCCACATGGGCTTAGACAAAATTTACGGATTTCGGGTCAAAAATACGGAAAATCGAGCAATTTTTTAAAAATTTGTGCACTTTTCCCGTGTTTTTGAATCTGTCTCGAGTGTAAATTGTTAGAAAAAATGCGGATTTAAGTCGTAAGGTTAGCAATAAATGAGGTTATGGACAGCGCGTATTTTGTTAACGCAAACCACGTAACGTTTTAAAAATAAAAGGTTTTCTTACCCTTCTTGTGTCTTCTGTCGTTTATTTTTTTTATTTTATTTACTGATTTCTTTATTTTTGCTTTCCTTGTTAACATGGAGACAATGCTTGTGAAGCAGGAATTTTTCGTATTTTATTCTTGCTTTCCCTGTTGAAATGTAGCGTGGCCGAATTACGAACGGTGCATAAAGTGGTACTCCGGGAACTGAACCATTTATGCGTCCTTGCGGACTTCACAAAGGTCGACGATAGGCTTGATAATGTTGCCAAAAGGATCCTTGTTATAATGCTGATGCTACATCCACTCCTGTAGGTAGCTTTCGTAGAGTTCTTTGGACGTTCCTGTGCGGGGCAAACCCCGGTGCCTAAGTCTGCGAAGTTTAAGCTGTTCTAGTTCACTGTGAGATAAATATAGCCCTCGTTTTGTGGCTAATCATAAGCTTTCCACTTGGCGCTCATCACGCGTGTTCCTGGCAAGATGTGTGCGCGTATGATGGGCAAAAAGTGTATCTTTATCACTGCGCTCTACCGGAACAAGGTAGCAAGCCTTCGTTTCACGGCCGCCGAAGACTGGATCGAGCACAAGAGTGAAATGCGTGGCCTTTTTGTTCAACTAAGAGCCAATTGATGGACAAAAATAAATCATTTTTTCGTGCAGTAAGTTTAAAAGGTGAGGTGTCTTTGTAATAGAAGTAATTCAAATGTAAATTTCGTTGAATTTTAATGATGTTGATTGGTAGCTAAACATAAAAATAATTTATCGCCGGGAAAATGTCAACAAATCACCGTGGTGTAGTGGTACATTGTATAGTAGATGGACAGCTAATCCAAAGGTAAGATGAAGAGTGAGAGTTCGAGGCAAGCCGAGGGTAAATCCAAAGGAAAAAAAGAAGAAAAAACTGGTAAGGGACTGGGTAAGAGAAAAATAGACGAAAAGAAGAGGAACGGAAAAGAAGGAGTGAGAGAAGAGAGAAAAAAAGGCAGACGCAACTAAATCCATTTTTATTGAAAAAGTAAGTAGTAATTATCAATGTATATATTCAAAGGGCCATTGTCTTAAAAAACAATAGAACGCATGCATAAGTAATTTATTCTGCATGCATAATGAAGTATGGGGCTGTGCGGAACTCTTTCCCAGCGCTTCTTGACCCTTCTTGATTTTGCCACTCATTGATAAGTTAAAGCCTTTACTGTGTCACCACAAAAGAAGCCGATTTTGTGATTTCGAGTTCCATTGGAAGTTGTAAGCTTTTCAAATGAGTAAAATTGTCCTTGTTTAAACTTAAAACCTTTAATATTCTGCTAAAGAGCCTGTTTGAAAAAATTGCTTCTGTTGTGACAATCTACAATACACCTACTAAGTTAATCTGCCAGCTGTGTCAGTTCTAACTTCTATATCTGCGCTGCATTCTTGGACACAGACTTTGTGGTTTTAGGGCTTCCGAAGGCCTACCAAATAAGCACAAGGTAAGAATTTTTATTACGCGAATTATGCAAATTCATCTATTGTTTACAGTCAAGAAAAGAACAAACGCTGCAATTTAGAGATGGCAAAATGTTTGATTGAAGAATATAAGCGTTTCCTAAGCTCTGTGTTAGATATAAGAAATCTTATTTTATTAAATTTCCGTTATGTTTTGTTGAAAAACTTCTAAAAGTTTCTATTAATGTTTCAACTTAAAAAAAAAATAAGAAAGAGGGCTTCTATAGAATTTTTCTTTTAATTTAAAAATGCTTGAAAGACACGAGATATCCGTGCCACACTATTTAGGGAGTGTTCATTATTTATCCTTTGGGGGGGGGGTGGGGGGCGGCTAAATCATGGGGGGGAGGGCAGAAAAGTTTGAGGTGCTTCCTTAGGGGGTCATTAGAGTTTCAAGATAGTTAGTGGGGGGTCATGAATGTTTTCTCATGTCACGTGGACACAACTGCTGTAACGGCTATTTTACCTGGAACTTCATTGAAATACCATCAAACAGCCTTTTCATATCAAGCAGAATGACCATGGGTCAAATCCTAGATATCAAACTTATATTAATAACAACAACAATAGTAAAAATAATTTTAATAATAATAATAATAATAATAATAATAATAATAATAATAATTAAAAACAATATTATAATTACAATAAGAACCTTCCCAGAATGCTTTGCACCAGAAAAATTTCAATGCAAAATAACTTGGTTAATTTGTGGTCGAAGAGAATGCTGTACCATGTGTTATTTACAACTTCGTGAAAATTATCCCTCATATTAACGTTGGGGTGATGACGTCATTATTCACGTGACTATGGAAAAAAATATGTTTTAGCTCACTGCAAGAACAGACCTCCATCAATTCAAAAGCAGATGACGTGCCCTGATAGTCATTGGAATGGGCAATATGGAAATTGCCAGTTGACATCTGGCATTTGAAAGTTAAGGTGGCTCTGTACAGGAGCATTTCCCAGGTGACTGGTAAGGAGTCAGTAGCTAAGGTAGTTTAAGGGGGAGAGAAGCAAAGCTTGGCTGGTTAATAGAACTTCGCATGAAAGTAACGACCATGATATGCTCACTGTTGTGACGTCATTGGTCACGTGACCAGAGCGCACAGAAAATTCAAATCACTTTAAAACTGCTTTAAACTCAATAAATTCGTAATTTCTCACAGTAATATTGCAGAAAAAATTGCAGGTTATTCAAAAACGTCCATTATTATTTTTCCTTTTGAAAAAAGCACGATGAAAAATGAACCTTAAACTTTTGATAATCCCCTGTTTTGTGAGGTTTTAATATAAATGTAAAAACGAACCAGCGTTTTTGGTTTCAAACTATGCTCTTTCTAACTACGTTAACAGTTTTTTTTTAAAAAATTCGTTTTCATATAGCTCAGGGATGTGAATTTGCAGGCACGCGGAGTACTGGGCACCAATGTCACGGATTGCTCAGGAAGACTGGTGCACTTTTTAGGCGCGGCGCCATAGCTAGCGACAAAAGCTGAAAAATGGGGTGAAAAGGTGTTTTAACTTTCTGTGGTCCATTTCTGCTAAAGAATTGTTAATGGTTTCTCGGAAAGAGGACAGCACTTCATTTCTCGCTGCATTGCTCATGTCAGGTACGTGTAATTATAGCTTTTTATTGTCTTCGGTAAACAGCGTAATATATTAGCAGGGCTTTACCGATCGATCGTCGACTAACTTATCGTTAGTCCAGTGCTTAAATAATTTGTCATTTTCGTTCCGGTAGCAAAAAGCCGAAAGATAGACACTTAGGTTGGTAACTAAAGTTTATTAAGTTTCGTAAGCCTTTAAATAAACGTTATATGTAGTGATGTAGTTTTTGTACACTCGTCTGTGAATCGTATGTTATTTGTTGGCCAAGTAAAAGTGTAGCATCGATCGCATCCTTTATGTTTTCAGTAACTTTAATTACAGCGTTGCTGTTAAAATTAATGTTTCAAACAGCTATTGCTTAAAGCAAGAAGGTCAGGCTATTCTCCTAATGTTGATACTGGCAGATAAGCTTAAATTCTTTTGTGTAGCATCATTTAAGCTTACGTGTTGTAAACATCTCATAACAACGTAACACAACACATAACATACTTTATTTTATCTCCAACTCCATTTGTTTATTAGCTGGGCTTTTCTTCACTGCTTGCAAATTATTTATATACATCTAATGTCTCACGAATGTTTCTTAGATCAAGTAAGGTTCAAAGCTATAGTTGGCATGATTTGATGACAAACAACAAATTTAAATTTCGAATTAGGTACATTTAAAACTTTTATTAAAAGTTATGTGTTGATCACTTTTGGGAAAATATGCTTAAGGTGGCTTACTACAGTTTTCAGAAGAGAAAAATAACCTTTTTAAATATTTAGGTTAAAACCAACAGGAGTTTTCTTTTGGGTCATTTGTCACTATAACTGTTGAAAGAAATGGTTTTATGGTAGAAAAGAAATACGAGAAGCTTACAAAATATTAAAAATAACGGACCGAGCCCTACGAGGGGACTGGAAACTAGACTTTTTCAGGGCTTTTTGCTCAAAATCTAGCCGTACAACCCTACCTCAGATTTTCAGGATTTTGAAAGAAGCTACAAATAAACACCTATCTAAAAGAAAATGAAAATCTGTAAGGCAGAATTTCTGCTAATAAAGAAAATGTCGAATTTTGGCCTTTTTGAGAATTACTAAAAATCGCTCTTATAGATTTTGCTAATATTTTGTCTACAAGTGTACGTTACTACTATAAATCGATTCTGAAATTTTCACTGTAGGTTATGCGGTCAGTTTTCAAGTAGTTTGGCTTCAAAAAGTCGATTTGCAATTTTTTTGCGACCTCCTTCGTGAGCAAAACTGAGCATGCTTACAGCTTAAGCGCGCGCTGAAATGACGTAATATGGAGCGTGCGATAAAAATAAGAAATATTAAAACAACTTCTCGAGGTCTTACACATATTTTACACCGGTAGCGCTCACTAACTGCGTCAAGACTTCACCTATTCATGAAAAAGAATGTTTCACAGTATGCCACGAGCGATTTCTACAAGCCAGAATTCAGAGATGTTTTCATCTTTTTCTCGATGATGGCGTTAAGTATTGCGCGCGCGAAATAAAATGGCGTAAGAGAGAATTCCTTAGCGCACGCAATTGCATCTCAGAAAAACTGTAGTAAGCCACCTTAAGAAAATCGAGTTCAAAGCAGGTGGATGTAATTTTTTTGTACATCTCATTCTCCACTTTTACTGATTAAGTTATTCCATAATTTGCAGGGTAAAAAATTAACTTCAGTGCTTGAATCATTGAATTGCAACTTGGGCCAGTATCCTTGAGTTCCAACCTCGTCCCCAGGGTCTTCTCACTTGCTCGCTTAGTATAGTGGACCAGGCCATTTAGATAAAGTGGCTTTCACAATCCTCTAGTCTAAATCAAAAAATTTAAAACCATATTTACTTGAATAGACCCCGCCCAACTCGGGTGAGAAGTAAGTCTTTTATCCAGGGATTTTGCCAATAATCATGTGGAAAAAGTACCACATACTGTAGAACTCTAAGTAAGACTGGAGTCACATGTCAATAAAAACAAACCCCAACTTTTAGTGGCCCTGGTCAGTTTTAAATTGCTACTGGCAACCAGGAGACTGTCAATTTTTAGCCCTGAAGTTGTTGTTTTCACTGATCCTTTTTTATCTATACTAGGCATGTATATGTCAGCAGTGATCAGTGATGCAGCTTTTCTTACAGTGAAGGTATGCATGTGGAAGATATCAATCATATAATTATCCCAGCTTAGGTACTATCTTACTGTTCAATAAAATGAACTGGGTCAAATGCAATGATCGATTTAACTTGGGTTCGGTAGTTGAACACAATTAAACCAATAATATGCATACAGCAGTGTTTGATTCCAATTTCTGAACCCAATCAAACATAATTAAGCACAGTTAAACAGTTTTAAAATCATTCAAATATGCCAGATATTTAAACCATCTGCCTTAAAGTGTGTGAGAACAAGCATAAATTTCTGTAGTGTGGAATTTGAGCATGATCTGTTTTATATTGTCATGTAAACACATAGAAGACTGGGTGGCTAAAACAGCCTTTTCAGAAAAAGAAAATTTGGCAATCCTAATACTCACAAAGGAAAATAAAAATTGAACCAAGGATAAAAATTAAATCACAACATTTACATGAGTGTTCCATCAAGACTTCCATTGGGGTAGGTGATGAAAACCTAACACCCACTTAAGTTACAAACTCCATTTTTCACGGTGATGTAAGATTTATTCTTGATGGTTTAGGGGTTAAAACTTAATGCAGAATGAATCAAATAGTTATACCATGTATGGGTTTCCATACCACCATGATTATTGTGACCCAGTACCACTACTGGGGTAAGCTCACACAGGTATGACTTGAACAGTTATGAGATTTTGTGCTGTAATCATTAAACAAATACAGAGAAACAAGAGGAAATCGGGAGGAACTTGCACCAGAATGAAAATCATGCTGGTATTATGTAAACACCCCCTTAGCCTAAAGCTGAGCAGCTCTCAAGAGTGTTTAACAACATCCTTGGAGACCCAGGGGCAGTAACACCCTGATTTCATGAGACCAGTGCAAACTCAGACTGGTACGATTTTGTTTACATGAGACCGGTCTGAAAGTCAGACTGGCATGAAGTGTTTACCTGAGACCAATCTAAACTCTGTTTGTGTTAATATGGTCTGCAACCATCCCATCCTTAAAAATCCAGTTTATCTATTATCCAACAGCTTGGAATGCTCCAACGCCACTTATTAAATGTGCATACCCAAAACAAATATCTCAGACCAACTGGAACCCTGTTCATGCTTAAGTGGCTCCCCAGTCTGATTTCAAACCGTTCTGAGTCATTCATATTGGTTCAGCAGCAGTGATGAGTTAAACCAGCCTAAGGCCCTGTTTACATGAGTGACTTTATCCTGTGATGACTTTTATCTCATCCCGGGGTGACTTTCATCGCGGTGTCTGGTCATTTACCTGTAAATGTTTACATGATTTGGAGCTGAAATGTGTTCACCCTGGGACGATTTCATCCCGGTCTTCAGCACCGGGATGAAATCGTCCCGGGGTAAACACCATTTCAGCTCCAAACCATGTAAAAACTTAAAGGTAAATGACCAGACACTGATATGAAAGTCATCTTGGGATGAAATCACTCATGTAAACACAGCCTAAGATGATAATTATTTTATACTAGCTTCATGTTTTGTATGTGTTTTGTAAACAGAGGTAAGCATTTGGAGTCGATCTAAAGTCGTACCGGCCCAAGTTGGTACCATTCTCATAGACTACGAGCAGTCTCTCATTTTTCTCTGGCGCGTGCACACCGACTGTCCTACTATTGGTAATTGCGATAATTAAAATCTGCTTTGTTTTTCTTACAGGTTTTTATTCCATCAACTTGATGTCAGGAAAATATGGCAGTTTATTATGAGGGTTTGGTTAAGAAATTTGTACTTTTAGCTATATTCCCAGACACACTTTATCAATTCAAATAAAAAATTTGAAGAGCAGTTTTGAAATAAGGTTATATATTTTTTTGTCTTTTTCTGCTTAGTATTTTGATGTCATTGATTAGTTTGACTGACCCCTCAGTACTACTAAGTGGATGATGTATGAAAATGGAATGAATCCTGGAGTACACCTTTTAGGGCTCTGCTGATGAGCACACCCTGCCCCATATCTTTTTTTGGGGGAGTATCCCCCCACCCCACTACTATCCCAGGGATGAAGAGTCAGACTTATTTGATTGAATTCTCTTTATGGGGAAAACTATATCGATTGACTGATTCACCACAGTCAGTTGTCAGTTCATTGCCTGTTAGGTTTCAGACTATTCTGAATGATTTAGGAAGAGGCTATTCCTTTTGTTTTTGTTTGGTACCAGATTATGGCAATCAGTAACAATGCTTATTAGTGACAAATTATCAAACCAAAAAGAACTAAAGTCTCAAGGTCTACTGCCATCATGGTCTGGGGTAGTAAAAGAGTGATTCATAATCTGTGCATCAAATAAAGTCACTAGTCATTACTGGACCATTATTTGTTATTCGCATTGGCAACATGGAAGTCACAGATTGATTGATTGATTGATTGATTGATTGACTGATTGATTGATTTATTGAATGATTTATTTTTTAATTGGCTGATTGACTGATTTATCAGCCAGTTGGATGAGTGGTTGATTGATTGACTGATTGGTACTTAAAATAGATGAATGAATTGATTCATATGAATTACATGAAAGTAATAACATGCATAATGCTGCACTTCTTCGCATCTTCCTCTGGCAGTAAAATAATACCCGGCATCAGTCGAAACGTAAAATGTCAATGACATAATTGTCAATGACATAATTGTAAGCAAATAATTTATTGTAATTAGCAAGTAGTAGGTAAGAAGGCGTATTAGAGACAGGACTATTAGAGCTTTTAAAGTAATTTAAATTATATTTCATATCAACTCCAGTAAGCTACTCCTTCTGAGTAACTACCACTATTGGACAGTCAAGAAAGAAAGCAATGGCCTGGGATGTTTTAGGATTCACTACTTCCTACTATTAATTAAACGTCCCGGGGAATTTAATACAAGTAAATAAGGAACATCATCATCATCATCATCATCATCATCATCATCATCATCATCATCATCATCATCATCATCATCATTATTCAACTATAGCGTCATTTTACCATATAAGGAGAAAAATATGAGTATGAGAGCGTCTTACACTGTAGAAAACGTATTGCACTATAGTATCCTGGTTTCAAATCACTTATTGAATAAAGCATTTATTGCATATTTAAGTTTATATTACCTACAACCAGAGGCTTATTTAAAATTTGTGAAACACTGGTTCTAATTTGATGAGAGGTGTATTACTAATGATTAACTAATAATTATAATATTGTTTTCCGGTCTCGCTTGTAATAATAATAATAATAATAATAATAATAATAATAATAATAATAATAATAATGTATTTTGCAACACTTGAGCATTTGAAGGCTGGAATCAAAGGTGAAGAACTACTCTACCCAGACACACTGTCATATGGCTGTGCCTATGAGTTGAAGGAACACTAACTTGTCTGTCTCAAAAGTTTGAGCTTTACAGATTTCATTTTCCGTGGAGGTTGAAGCCTGCTGTTTATAGCTGAGTAAATCTGAAAAACTTGTGTACTCAATACTAGCAAACTAGCAAACGAACTAACCAGCTTTGTAAACAAATACACAAAGAAACAAACAAATCTTTACATAAGCGTGACTAAAGGAACAGTTAATTAAACTAAAGCAGTGAATTCCTATGATTACTGAATGGGACAAGCATTTATTCAGAGCATAGCTCTATCAAACAGACCTTCGTTAATATCAATGGCAAACCAAATATGTTGGTGGAGGTTAATTTTTCACAATTCCAATTTCTTTTAATCATTATGTCACTCGGAAAGCATATTTGGGTTGACCTTGAGAAGGTGTTCCTTCAGCTCATAGGCACATCCATATGACAGTGGGTCTTTTTCAATGAGTCTAGACAGGCCTTTTTTAAGTTGTCTGCGATTCACAAAATCAACGTTTTCTACCACGAAGTTAAGGTATAAAACCACTGCAAAAACCGTGTACGATCAACCTGGCTCAACGTTGGATCAGAAAGATCGCGATCAGTCAAAATTACTAAAAATATAAGTGATTGTCAAAATGACTACTGCAGGGACTGATCAAACAACGTGAAAAGACGTGTGTTACAATATTTCGACTGGCCAATACCAGTCTTCATCAGGTTTATTATGGCAAATCACGAATTTACAGAAATATATATGTAGTAGAACAATGAGCAGAATGGTATGGTGTGGCTTAGAAATGATAGAAAATAAACAATAACAATTTTCAGTTACAAATTACAGTTCATCACGTTTTCTACCAGTATATCGGTGTCTGTTAATAGAATTCCAGGTTTGAAGTGTTGTTCACCAGGACCTGGTTGTTCGAAAGATGGTCAAATGCTAACCCAGGATAAAAAGTCAACCAAGGGTCCTGTTTCTCTTGTTAAAAAGGGTTTTCAAGGCCAGTTTTAACTGACCGCTTGAAAGCAACCAATGTCAAAACGTAAGGCAGAAACGATTTTCAAGAATCCTCGTCGCTTGGCTGTAAACTGAATTTAAAATTGACACTAAACCTGGGTTAGTTTAATCCTGTTTTTAACAACTGGGCACAGATGTGAGTGCCTGGAAATTGAGGAGGAAGTGGTTTTAGCAGAGGTTGATAGTGGTGATGACTCAACAGACAGTGATCTTGACAGTGAATCAATCGACAATGAAAGTGAGCTTACAGACGTTACTATGCCCAGTACTGCTTCAAGCACCAGTTCTGGAAGAACAGTGATCACGAGGCCAAGGGCACAAGAAGAATATTTTTTTCTACTAAATCAATGTATGTTTCTTCCAAAACAATTCTTTAATACTGCATTGTTTAAATTGTTTGCACTTATATAAAGGATGGGGGAGGGGCTCACATAAGTTTTGACGTTTCTCTTGGGGGGGGGGGTCATTTAAGTTTTACTGTTGCCCGAGGGGGGTCTTAAAGATATTGAAAGTGGAGCCGTAAAAAATGCCGCCCCCCCCCCCCCTCAAAGGATAAATAATGAACACTCCCTTATCGCACGTGCACTGTTATTAATTCAAAAGCTGAATATATTACTGAAGAGCCTATTCATGAATATTTCGCGCAATGACGCTACCACTCACCGCACTTCGTGCATGTGCTTTGAGTAACTGAAAGATTCACCTTTAGACTATGAATGTCGTTGAACCTGAAACAGTTGAGTAAAGTGAGGTTGCTGCATCACACTGAATGTGTTGGGAATTGCCTCCAAGAATTGATATCCAACGCATTCACGATCACCTCGGCTGTTTTAATCACAGGTTTTCGCACTCTATACGACAGCTGATCCACGCTCTCCGTCAGTTAGGTCGAGTTACACGTATGATGCCACGTCGGAAAAAAGAATGCCAGCAAATAGAGATAGTTGCTAGAATGAACAGGTGATTTACGAGAATCGAGATAATGATTGATAACGTTTTACGTCGATTTAGAAAGCTTTTAAAACGTCATTCAATTCGCTTTAGGTATGTGTGTAAGTGTAAGTGTATGGCGACGTTGATTTGGCAAATCAGGGCATCTAATTTTTTCTATTTCTACGGTGAAAAAACACCGGCAAGTGTGGTCAAAGTGCCGGCTGTCATTTTGAACACTGACGAAGTGTGATAGAGCCAAGATGGTCCCGGGAGTGATACACTTCAACACATCACCGAAGGCACCCTGGGTAGCAGAGGTTTTTTTCCTCGCTAGCGTCGGGTGAAATCGGCCGGAGGTAACCTGAGTATCAGGCCTTCCCTCATACTCAGGTTAGGCCGGAGGCCGAGCCGCGTTGCGGTCACAATAGAAGGGACTTTAAGCAACGACGACGGCAACGCAAAGGAGAACGTCATTTAATTTGAGTATTTCGGTTCTTTTATTCTGCTTCGCAATTATTCCAACTTGTGTATATTGTCTAATGTGGCCGAACTATTCGGGAGCTGATTTCGTAGGGAAGACGCTCAAGTTCAGTGAGAGAAACAAAAGTTCACCATCGTGTGTTCCCGTTCTGCCTAAAACCTTAAAACTAGTCATGTCACGTTGTTGTTTTGCAGAGGACGGCAAAGAAATGTACTTAAATGTAGAACGCACGTGCAGAGCCATTGTTTTGCTCATTAAAGCCCATTGTTTTTTCACGTTGTCGTCGCCGTCGTGGTTGCTTTAACTCCCTAGAGAAACGATACACCAATTGTACGGAGGGTACACCGAAGGTCGAGAGAGACTGGAACGCTAGCTTCAACATGGCCGCCAGTATCAGTTTGAAAGACGCGAGAAAAGCGCTTCAGAAATACCTTCCCTACGGTGGTTTAGCTGGTTACTCTGTACTAACGCTTCACTCAGTCAAGGTTCATCCAGAAGAGATAATCATCGGCAAGGATTCGAGGGCAATTGTTTTCCATGGAGCGCTGGTTTTGTCTGGGATTGGAATGAGCACGTATCTTTACACGAGGCCTGTGTTTGATGTCATGCAGCAGCCAAAGTCAAAACGTGTTTTGTGGAGTTTGTTTGGCTCGTGGATGTTCAACTTTGGTTCCTTGTTGCTCTGGGCAATTTGTAAAGAGATTTGCCCGAAGAACAAAGTAATACGGGCTGTTGTAGCCTTATCTTCAAGTGCTGGGCTTGTGTACATCGCGAGGGATTATTTACGGGCAGTTGACACGCTTCGATGGGGAATCATGGCTGAACGGGAAGGCGGCCAAGAGCTCTGAGAATATTGTCTGATTAGGAGTGCTGGTTCCTATAAATGGAGAACATCTGAACATCTGTTTTTAGACTCCCATGCTATTTTTAAGGTGACTGAGATTATGTGCAACATCTTTCAGAAGTAAATGCTCTTTCCAACCGATAGCCGAGAGCGGGCGGCTGTACATAGGCTATCCAACCCATTGACTGAATCGTAGACAACAGGTAGTAGAGTGGTGAAATGAGAAAAAAAGATAATATAAAGTAATAAAATGTAATAGGCCATTGTAGTTGTGAATGTAGTTGGTGTGATAAAGAATAATGCGTGGTTCAATTCTTTCCCCCCCTCCCCTACCCCAGGCACTTCCCTGGGAAAAGCCAGCCCTTGAGTCCCCAGGTGGGGAATTTTTTCAAGTGGTCTTGAATTTTCTTGTTTCAGGCATATTTTTAATAGTGTGAAATACTGAGAGTAAACATTTTGATCTTATAGACAAGCAATTTATTTTGCTGAAGACACAAGACACAATTTAAGAGTCGTCAAGGTCATTCATTTCATTTTTCGAGGTGGTGTGGTTGGACCTCCCTCCTGGTTGTAATACTGGTGTTGGTGTTTCAATAGAGTTCCTCCACTTTGCTTCAGAAGGGTGTTTAACTGTTCTCAAAGGTTAGTTTTTGTTTAAACTACCAAGATGTTTTCATGTTCTCGCAAAATGAGGCAGTGTATTTTTGGCCAGTCCCGGGGTGGGGAATTGTCCCTTGCGTGTGCCAGGGGCAGGGAATAGAACGTCAAGTAAAACAATCCCGGGAAGCGGGGTAGGCATGGTAACAGCTGGAATGGTTTAAGAAATATTTTGGAGAGTAGAATGATGACAAAGCCAATGACAAAGACACAGGAAGACAACCCACACATCTGTCAGATGTTCTAACCACTGAGCTGCTAGAGCTCTAACTTTACCACCAAAATTGACTTATTCCGGTTTAGTTTTGAAATGGTCATGGTTCCCAGGGAGGGGTGGGGGCACATGATGAAAGTTTAGGTGTTGGGGTTGCGCTGAGTCTGAAGCCTTGACCCTGTTTAGGACAAAAAAAATCTGTGAAATACCAACCCTGTTTAGGACAACACCCTCCATTTTAGGTCCGTGTTTAGCACAAATGCCAAAATATGAACTTTTTTTTACCATGGGCTCCTGGCTTTATACAATTTTAAAGTGTTCAAACTCTTTCAGCATCAAATTTCTTTTTCTCACATCAGTGCATTAATAATGCATGCATGTCATGAGAATTGAAGAAATGATCATCAAAGATGAATTGCCTTGTTGTTTAAACAAGTTCTCCAGGAGAATTTGTAGAATGATGCTGGGGTTTAAAGAGTTATAATTAAAGAATGGTAAATGACTCCGATCTAAGATTGCTAATACTGTGTAAGCCGTATTTAACGACAACAATCTTGCAACCACCCCCTGTTAGGACAAGTTCAGACCCTGTTCACGACAGACTCGCATAAAAATTATATACCCTGTCCAGCACAGACTCCGAAGCAAAAAACCATACATACGAGTATCCCCACCCCCTCCCAAGGGTCATGGCTACAGCTTTGGTGATGAAATTGGAACTGTTGGTAAATACACTGTATTATTCACATATTGACCCTGAGCTGTGTCAGTTGGTTTTGTTAATTTGATCCCTTTCCCAGATTTGTTTGTTTATTTAATTACAAATTCACCAAAGGTAAACAGAAAAGTACATTGTCTGCATTAATAGGTCTACTTACCCAATGGACTTAGAATAAAAAGTTATATACAGTCAAAGGTCTTAAAAGTGACCACCTCGGAAATTTAGAAAAGTATTCTATTCAACAACATTCATATTCATGCTCAGTCGTATTAAGGTATGGACAAAAATTATTGATCAGCAGACTAAGCCAAGCTGGGACAGCTTGGCTTAGGAGTGGCTAGTAATATGCCCCGTTTCGGTTGGGAGGGTGGGCCGTTTGCCTCTGCGTTGCTCTGCTGAAAGACTGAGAATGAAGGAAAAATGTGCCAAGTCAGTATTTATCATAGCAGTGATGTAATCGCACGTGATCCTGTTCAATTAGCCATGAAAGACTCGTTATTCTAATGTATTCAACTTTGCATATCATTATCAGTGATGTGAATAGCATAACTGTTACTCTGTATTATGAGTATATCTCGGTAGCTCTCTCCATCAGGGTGTCTATTAAATAACAAAGAAACAGGCATCTGAGTGAACCTTGCTCATGCCCTAAAGTCTTTAACACCCCAGCTATGCATAACAGAGTATTGTGACAATGTGATGGACTAGCATTCCATCCAGAGGGAGTAACAATGCTCTTAGGGGCCTGGGGGAGGCTGGCTAAGTTTTGCTAGATCCTACTGGATCTCGGCTTAATCTCAACCCAGTCAGCTGGGATCCAGGTCTCACGATCCCAGGAAAACACTCACCAGATCCGGCACTTAGATTTCCCTTCTGATCAAAATGCCCACTGATAAACTGATATCTGATGCATTTTTCTTCTTAATGCCACCAATCACTTCAAACTTAGCCTGCCTTCATGTGGCTTGGCCCATGCAATTCCAGACCAGAACTCATCTTGGCAAACAAAAGCAAGCCAAGCTAAATGGACCAGCTCAGTTCATACAATTGGCCCCTATAGCCACTTCAATCTGCCAGAACTGGTGTTACATGTAAGTAGATGCATGCCACTAGTGACACTGGGTCACCTTTCTTACAATTAATGAATTAACATACACACAAAAGTTAAAATACGTTTTGCTTTCCAAATGCAAACCTTTTTATTATGAACAATACTCTTCTACTTGCAGAAGTGCATTTGTTGTGCATTGTAAAGGTTTCTGGGCACTTAAAATTAGTGACAAAATACCCTTAGCCACATAATTTAGGGAAAGAATAATTAAAAGTAATTTGCATATGATTCAATTAACCAGCTCATCGACACAGGCATCTATAAATTCTTGATTATGAGTGATTAAAATTACATGTAGAGTAACCTATATTTCCTTACTGTGAAACATTTGGCTTGGTGCAAGAGGGACCAACTTTGTTGACCATAGCAAAGGACTGGTAGTTAAAAACTGACCAAATAGAGTCATTATTATGACGAAATTGAGGACGGTGCCTCCTTTTGTCACTGCGCATACGTTCTGCACATCTCGGGATATTGGGATTTCTTAAGGAATTTGTCCACTAATACAACAATATTTTTGCGCGGTTTGTGACTGTGGAAAAAGCCAATCTTAGCAAGGGCTATCAGAATCCAAAAAGAAAATTAGGGGTAGCCACGCACTTTTCAGAGATAATAGAGCTTAAATTTGGAAAGAAATTGCCATACATTCTTTGTATTTTAACGCTTTTTTAGAATTATGGTTGCTTAATTATCTCTGAAAAATGCATGGTTACCCACATTTTTCTTTTTGGATTCCAATAACCCTTGCTAAGATCTACTTTCTTCCCATAGTCATAAACTTCGCAAAAATACATCTGTATTAGGAGGCACCATCCTTAATGAAAATTAGTTTTCAAGGCTTAAAAAATGGATGGGTCAATCACTTAGAACATGTCTGTACACAAAATGGGCTTTTTTGAGCTTCTTAAAATGTTTAAACCTAAATGGCCTGCTTTATAGTTTCTTAATTAAAATCAAAATGTGTGTTTTCCTCACTACTTGTATTCTCCAAGTACATCTTATGATACTAGTTGGGAGAATTTGCTTTTAACTTTAGTGTTCAATTTCTCTATTCTAATGACCTAAGTGCTCCATCATGTAGTGATATTGTAGGGAGAAAATGGATACTTGTACCACTTGCACCAAGCCCCTGATGTTCTTGCACTAGGGGTTGTGCAAACATGACTGCCACAGCTGGGCTTTTGTCATCGACCTTAACTTTTAGCTTGCCAAAAAGCAGCTGTTAGTAGAAAAATTATCTACAGATTGTTTTTCTGTGTTATGTACAGCTAGTAATTTAAATCAAGTTGAAAATCAATAAATATTATATGTTGAAAGCAATTACATAAAATCAAAATAAAGATTAAATAACACCTGTCAAGACAACAGCTGTTTAAAATCATAAATAACTGCTAACCTTAATGTATATCTAATATATAATTCTTTTATGAAAAAAATATCTGGTGTTTAAAAGGAGCTGGTAAGAAATTGACATTTACCAACAACACTCCATGAGATTGAGAATGTACATTAATAGCTCAAGACATGTGGGAGAAATCTTAATTAAACAGACTCCGTTTTCTAAAAGAAGCATTCCCGCCCCCCCCCCCCCCAACTTCAGGAATGAGCTATCTGCTGAGCGTGCACCTGCCTGCTCATATGCAGGACCTGCCTTTATCATAAATACAAAACCCGTACCACTCGAACAAAGACAGACACTGAAGTGATAACAGCATCTTTTTCTGGCTTTACAATGTACCTCAGTGTAAGAACCTGTGAAACTCACGGATGATGCAAAACAAAGGAAAAAATTTAAATAGCGTACATCAAAACAGTAGCTTACAAGACAAAGAAAATCTTGTCAGGTTCCAAATTCGAGGTAAACCCCTTTTTCTGTGAGGATTCCAAGCCCCCTTTTTTGTAGAGTCTGGTAATTGTTCTCTACAGAAGCACAATTTTTGAGAATATTAACATAATACTGATTCATAGACTAGTAAGGCTTTTTATAATGGTAACAACATACTGCTTATTACATAATATCTTAATTTAAATGGAACAGCTGCCTAACAACTTGTAACTAAACCACCAATTAGAGGAACTTCAAAATAAAACATTCCCCATACTTTGTATGAAGAGAAATTGAGTTCAAAACTACCATTCACACTCTACACTATACTGTACACAAATTTTATGTTGCCTTTGTAGAAGACTTACACAGTCATCTACAAAAAAAGGAAACATTTTATGACTAATTTGAATAATGACCTACAAAACTTTGCTAGCTAGCAGTCAGTGACAGTAAAACCTCCAGGCATGCTTTGTAACAGAAGATGTACTGGTCCTGCAGACAACAAAAAGGCAACAACGGTTATAAGGCATTTTGAAAACACTGTTTTAGTGATAACTTTTACTTTTACTAATAATCCCTGTCAGTTAATTATTATTGCTTGTTTTGGAAATACGTCTTATCATTTGCAACTAAACATTACAGACAGAATGTGTGATGTGAGCACACAACTCTAGTTGAGGAGAAACAATGGCGTAAGGCTTCGTTCATCAAGGCCCAGTTGTTCAAAGTAGCAGGAAGCAGTCCCATAATTAGCACCAACTTTGAATTGAAGAACGTGGAGTCCTATAAATTTGTTCTACACTTTGTTAATTTTCCAACTGTCCCTTAAAATAAGCAGTGGAGATTCTTAAGAAAACAACAGAAACCTTGGTTAGTATTTCAAACCTTTTTCAAACCGTGTGTTAATTATATGTATTTAGTTATTTTTATTCAACCATTGGACAGACTAGCTGCGGTTACCGTACCTTCGTAGCTCCGCCATCTCGATTAGCTTCTGCTATTTGCGGGCGGAACCGAATCTTCATTTATGAGTATTTAGTACTTAATAATTCTTGTATTTAATAATTTACATATTTTTGTGAATTTGTTGTGAATAAATGTTGGTTTCTTCTGAGATGTTGCACATACCACTGTCCCTCTCTCCCTGATCACTGTACACTTACTTTTGTCTGAATCATGCCTTGCCGCTGCTCACGAAGATTCCTAATAATCTTGTTCACATCAAACTGTTAAATGAAAAAACGTTAATCGTCTTGCTAGTATCCCATACAGCAAAAACATTTTAAAGGTACCCTAAGTTACATGAATGGGAAAGCTTGCCTGTCTTGAAGTTAGATCATAAGATGTCATAATTATGTAACACAAATCAATCAATCAATCAATCAATCAATCAATCAATCAATCAATCAAACAATCATACAAATATGACATTTTATTATCTTCAAATTATTATATAATTTACACAGGGCTCCCTAAAAGAGCCATTTATTACGATAACTGATTGACTAACTGAGTAATGACTTAGCTAGCTAGCAAACTAACCAACAAAATAAATAATCATTTACCAATAAATCTCTTTCCATGAGACCCATAGCCACATCTATGGTAATAAGAGCTCCTGTCCGACCAATACCAGCACTAAATGATGAAAATCAACATTCACATTATAAATCGAGAAAACTGAATAAAGAGAATTAGACAGTGCAACAGTACAGCAAGAAATAAGTTAAAGCTTCACATCAGTAAAAAGCACCATGTGTGCTGTCCACTTTAATTAATGAATAATTAATTACTTATTAATTATTATTTTTCTTATGAGATCAGCTAACTGATTACAATGAATTTTGACTATAGATTTGTATATGTTTAATAAATAATTTGTTCATGCTGTATTTACCTGACATATAAATAACATTTTCCTCTTTCTATAAAT
Organism: Siderastrea siderea; assembly: GCA_964030785.1. Classification (NCBI taxonomy): domain Eukaryota; kingdom Metazoa; phylum Cnidaria; class Anthozoa; order Scleractinia; family Rhizangiidae; genus Siderastrea; species Siderastrea siderea. The sequence continues at coordinate 16,360,644 of OZ034968.1, read as the reverse complement.
GCTATTAAATTTTAACTTCTCTTATAATTTTAGCACAAAGCCATGTCATCTTTCCTTTTACTTTCACAAGTCTCTACCCTGCCCAAACTAGCTTAAGCTAAATTCTGGTAAAGTATACACAATTGAATTTATTAGAAAAATTTATGAGAAAAGGTTGTTGCTGTTGTAGCTTACACAAAACACACTCATGTTCATCTGAAGGTTTGAGTTGGTTTTTTCTCTATTTTTGAAGTTTATGCATTGTAACTTAATTACCTGCAGTGGACAACAACTGGCCCTGGACCCTCAGCAAGAAGCCTCAAGAACCGAACAAAGTCTACCAACTCCACAGCAGACTAGAAATAAAGAAATGAAAATAGATAATTAAAACATTTAGCACAGTATTTCAGGTATTCGTATGAAGATCCCAGGGGGGGTACTCCGAGTTTCAAGTGACGGGGATGATCGAATGGGGGCAAAAATCAATACCCAAAAAAATCCCTAGGGCTTCCAACAAAACCCAAAAAAATCCCTGGACCAAAAATTTACCCCAAAAAAATCCCATGCCGAAATTCCGAGCCTTAATTTCCAGAAAGGATTAAATGATCTAACACGAAAAAAAACCCACTAGAAATTGAATGTTTGTATTTGGTTATAATTCATCATACCAGATGATTTTATCCTTTCCTTATCTGGTAGTCATTCTAACAACACTAGGGACACCCAAGAACATCTTCTGTATCAACAACAACATTATGAATGACAACTCTAAACAAAACAAGACTACCCGGCCAAGAACAAGTTTGGTTGTACTTTATTTGCAGAACTACGCGGCCGGGATACATGGGCACTACCATGAATCTTCAGATCATTTTGAATACCCAAAAAAATCCATACTTAATATCAAGCCACCCAAAAAAATACCTGCCAAATCTTCATACCCAAAAAAATCCCGGAATCGAAAATTTCAAACCCAAAAA